>LR749546.1:2420258-2468000 GCA_902729485.2 Mus minutoides
CCTCCTCCATGGCCTCTGCATCAGCTCCTGCCTCCTCCATGGCCTCTGCATCAGCTCCTGCCTCCTCCATGGCCTCTGCATCAGCTCCTGCCTCCTCCATGGCCTCTGCATCAGCTCCTGCCTCCTCCATGGCCTCTGCATCAGCTCCTGCCTCCTCCATGGCCTCTGCATCAGCTCCTGCCTCCAGGTTTTTTGCTGTTTGAGTTCCTGACCTGACTGCCTTAGATGAACTATGAAGTATAAACAAACTAAACCCTTTTCTCTCCAAAGTAGCATTTGGTCATGGTGCTTAATCACAGCAATAGTGATATTAACTAAGACACCGTGGGGGGGGGGGCTAATTTGAAGTAACTTTCAATAGTAAGCATTCAGGGGTGACATTCCTGTCTTATCTTTTGTTTACAGCCTAATAGTGACTTATTATGAAAAACTTGGAGATTTCATATGTGTTAATGCAACTTGTTTCTGATGGCTTTTAAAAAAAATTCCTGTACTAGTCAATATTATATTGCTGAGCACTGCTGAAGAAAAAAAAATCAAGAATCAAAAAGATTTGTAAATTCAAGCTAGGAATTGGAGAGAAGGTGGGATGGGAGAGACGTGCAGGGTCACTCATATATCTGCAGGATGAGGAAGATCTAGGATGTGTTTAACGCCAATGTGAGCTTGTGATACTACTGATCAGTACCTTAGAAGATAGTTAAAGTGGGACATTAATCACAATTGATAGTAAGGGTGGGGGTGTGGGGAAGTGACCCACCTGCTAAAGTACTTGCTGGGCAAATGTGACAACTTGAGTAGAGCCCTGGGACACATGTAAATTCTGTAGACAGAATTGACTCCATAAAGTTGTGTGCTCAGTGGCACACACGCACACGCATATACAGTGATAATAATTTCTTTTAAAAGAGAAAGGAAAGAATAGTCAACTAATTTAGACTTGGCATCAGTGGAACCATCAAGACATGAACACAGGATAGTGAACAGCTGTCTGTGGTTTGATTTCCATTTCTCTGCTGATGAGTTAGTTACACTATCGTCTTTTCATAATTTTATTGGGCGTTTGTGTATGGTCTTTGAAGATATGTCTATTAACCCTCATTTTTAATCATGTTATATGATGTTTAGTTTGTTGTTCTCGATATAAACTCATTGCATATGTGATTTGCACATACTATTTCCTGTTACTTACAAGATTTTATTAGTTACTTTTATATCTTATGCATATTATCATATACATGTTTCCCTTCTGTATATTATGACATATGTAACATTGTGTAGCTAGCATGTTATATATATTGTCTTATTTAGTTTTATTTCCTAAGGCTGTTTTTATATTGTGAGCTACCCTGTTAGCATGTATAGAATATTCCATTGCATGGCTCCAATGCTTTCTGGTGAACTTTTAAATAATTGAAATCAGTGTTCCTCATATATTCAAGTCTCCAGATTTGAGCCCAGTGCTGCCATCTTCTGCATACACTGCCAGATTCTATCAGATGTGTTTTATATTATGGCATTGAGAAATTGCTACTATTAGATACATTGGATATATATATATATATATATATATATATATATATATATATATATATATATTATCTTGGCCTATAGTGAGAGTCTCACATAAACTTTAAGTATGGTTTCATTTCAGCCAGAGCTGAGAAGCCAGGCGGCTCCCTGAGAGATAGATGTTTTCGATATTGCATGTTTGCACAACAGCTTGCACAATTCCTTTTGCCCTTACATGTTTGATAGCCCTTGTATTTCTTTAACAAATAGGAAATCAAACTTCCGTCCCTAGAAATGGTAAGACTGGCTTTATTTAAAGTGTTTTATTTGGTGTTTCTCTGTTGTGTGATATCTGTAGGTGTGGGTGTGAGTGTGCCAGGGTATGTATGCATGGGAGGGCAGGATGACTCTGGAATACTTTCTCCCCTGCACTTTTATGTTGGTTCTGGAAATTAGAAGCAGGCCTTCAGATTTGTGTAAAAACACCTTTACCCACAGAGCTACCCTCTGACCCCTACCTCTAAAAAAATTTTTTTTTTGGGGGGGGGGGTTCGAGACAGGATTTCTCTGTGTAGCCCTGGCTGTCCTGGAACTCACTTTGTAGACTAGGCTGGCCTTGAACCCAGAAGTCCACCTGCCTCTGCCTCCCAAGTGCTGGGATTAAAGGCGTGCACCACCATGCTCAGCCCCTACCTCTAAATTTTACTTATTTGTGTGTGTATGCGTGTAAGTGTATGTGCCCATGTATATGGGAGTGGGTGTGGTGCACATGAACATGCATAGAAACAGAAGGCTTTGTGCCCTCCTCTCTTGCTTTCCACTTGTACCTTTGAAGAGTCTGTCCCAGAACTCAGAGCTTATATTTTCTTGACTGGACTGGAGCCAGCTAACCCCAGACCTAGGGTTAGAAATTCAAAGTCTGCTTGGCTTGTTATGTGGGCCACTGGACCTTAAGTATTGCTCTCACAACTGTACAGGATGTACTCTTAACTGATAAGCTACCTCTCTAGCCTCTTGCTTCACTTTCAGAGAGATTATGCATAGGTACTTTCACACAAATCATCTTTTTTTCTGACGAAGATGTTTCCTACTTGTCTACAGGCTGCATGCACCTAGAGATAACTACAGTTGAGACCCAGCTCAAACATTATAAACTTACTTAAAACATTATGAGAGTGTGTGTGCATGTATGATTTGTTAAGAATTTTACTCCTATGTGAGCTTTGTAGATGGCAACATTGCATAGCAATCCTGCAGGCATCTTGAGGCCCACATGTGCATTGGGTAACATGGCTCACAGGCCCATGTGACTGTCTGTGGACTCAGCTGTGTGACTGTATATGCAGTATGCAACGATTCCTGATAATGGATCTTATCCATTGTGGGACACTGCTCTGTTTTTCTCAGGATTCTAACTCATAATAAAAAAGTAGGTTTGTTTTGTTTTATTGTCATGTTTTAGGCAGGTTCTCGGGATGTAGTCATGAAATCAAAATCACCATCCTCCATCTACCTTCTTAGTGTCAGGATTGAATGTGCTTATCACCACGCCTGGCACAACTGGAGCTGTCCCACTCAGCTTAAAGTTGGAGGGTCACCACTGCGGTACCAGCAAATCCCACTCGGATGAGTTCACTCTTCAGATATGTTTTGCATCAGCCATTAATTGGGAGTACACACAGAGGGATTGAACTCAGTTCAGCAGACTGGATGGCAAATGCCTTTCTCCCTGTGCTGCCTGTATTTACCCTTTATTAAGTCTCACTTCTAAGCAATATTTCTGTCATTCTTAATATTCAGGGAATCATATTTGTTGCTGCTGCTTTGAGGTTTTTGTTTTATTTCTCCCTTCCTTTAGGCACCCCGAGACTGCAGCTCAGGGCTGGCCTGGAACCCACAGAGATTGTCCTGCCTCAGTCTTTCAAGTGCTTGGATAGTAGGCACAAGCCTTATACCTGGCTAAGATGAGATGGCTTAGCAGGCAAGGATGCTGACCCCAGTCTCATCCCTTGTACCCACACATGAAAGAACAGAAGCAACTCATGCAAGTTCAAGTAGCCCCTTAGTTGCTCACATTCGTGCTCTCTCTCTCTCGTGCACACACACACACACACACACACACACACACACACACACACACACCACATGTACACATAGCCATACACCCCCCACACCACATGTACACATAGCCATACACCCCCCACACCCATACATATCATATATGCACATACCATACATACACATGCCACACACACACACACACACACACACACACAAGTAAATGGATAATTTTTTTTAAAAAAGAAAAACCTTCAGCTCTATCTATCCATCTATTGCATAAATGTCTGGTGAGATCAGAGAACTAGAGGGTGGTAGTTTTAGATATAGAAGGGATTGTAGTCTGTTCTTTAACCCCAGACCCCACTGGGTGAGTGTTCCATACAACCATTCTCTAAACACTAAGACACATACCTACCCACCATTACAGTAGTTCCCCTGTTCTGAAAATCCTCCATTCAGCCCCACCATTCCCATATGCTGATCTCTTACTCTCGCTCTAGTTTTGCTATTTCTAGAAGGTCTTCTTGTAACTGTACAGTTTTATGGCTGTTCAGATTGTCTTCCTTTGTTTAGTAATACATACTGAAGAGTCTTTTATTTTTTATGGTTCTCTAGCTGAGTAATAGTCCTTTGAGTGAGCCAGGCCTGGCGATGCATTCCTGTGATCGCAGCTAGGTGGGAATTGCAATCTCAAGACCGGCCTGGGCTACAAAGTGATTTCAAGGCTGTCCTGGGCGAGCACTGAGAACCATCGCCAACACCACACCTGACTTTCCATTTCCCCCATGGCTCCTGGGGATTGAACTCATGCCTAAGCCCTGTATCAGTTGTGCCCCTCCCCCCCCATCCACCCCCAAATCCCAGGGTGGCTTTACTAGGAAATCGGAACATTATGTAAGTGGTTTGGCAGGAGGGCAGCATCTTGCCAGGTCTGTCCTGTTGTGACGGTCCGTTCTAGCTGGCTGGCTGCCACCATTTGTAGGTAAGAGTTAGGATCTTGGAGGTTCAGTTCAGGTCCTGTAGTTCTGCGGTGGGCTTGATTTGCAGAAGACATTGTAGCTTGAGTGGTTTTTTTCCTGAGTCACCATGGTTTTATTTTGGTTAACTACTGTAAATCTTTGTTGTTGTTGTTGTTGTTTTTTTTTAGTTTAAAATTTTTAATTAGTATACAGAGTAACCCATTTCGTTGTCATTTTCGTAGTTCTAGCTTTGCCTGACTCCTCCCACTACAAGTGCCTCTGCCCATTTCTTTCCCCAATCCTGCTGTATCTGTCCACCACACCCATCCCTTTCAATTTCATAGCTCATGTGTTTAATTACTCTTTCTGCCTCTTTCCCCCATCTCCTGGCTCCTTGCAGTTTTTTTCTTGGTGTTTACTCCTATTAATATTGTGTGTGTGTGTGTGTGTGTGTGTGTGTGTGTGTGTGTGTCTGTGTGTGTGTGTGTGTAAATTGGAGGCAAGAATCTGCATATGAGAGAGGAGACACACTATTTGTCTTTCTGATCCTGGGTGATTGCACTTAATAGAATGCACTTATTTTTAGGGCTAAATACAAAGGTATAGGGGAAAAGCAACCCTCATTCATTGTTAGTGGGCGCATATACTAGCAGTCACTCTGCAGATCAGCATAGAGGCTTCTCAAGAAGCTGCAAGTAGAGCTTCGGTGTAACCCACTGACCACTCCTGGGCATGTTCCCAGAGGACTCCATCCTTACCAGAGGCGCTGCTCATCTGTGCTCAACGCTGCTCTTTTCAGAATAGCCAGGAGTGTTATCAGCCTGCATACCCATCAGCAGATGAATTAGAAATATTGAAAATGTGGTTCATGTACACAGGGGAGGTTTACTCAAGTGCTGTCAATCACTGTGTATGGGCTTTTATTATAATACTATGGGAGCGTTCTCTGCCATGGACATATGGGGTGTCAGTTCTCTCTAGCTAGCTTGCCTGGGAGCCTTGGGGTGATTCTCCTGTCTTCACCTCCCATGGTGCCTTGGGTTTTCTGCTGTCACAGATGTGGGTTCTGGAGACCAACATCTGACCTCAGACTTGAGTGGCCAAGGCTGCTTCTACCTGATGTCCCACGGGTTTGTTTTTTGTTTTTCCTTTTCCCTTTCTGGAGGCAGAGTGACAAGAGCTCCTGTCACCTGTTTCTCATTTTCTCAGTGTTTTCAGGTTTTTGCTTGGAGACCAGGTCTCGCTATGTAGCCTCGGTGGCCTGAATTTTATTGTTCTAACAGCTGTGCGGATCTGTAGGATGATATAGTTCTCAGTGAGACAAGATGAGAGGTGTCTTTCAATGCGCTTGTTTTCCACCTTTATGTAATCTTTGAAGAAGTGTTTATTCAGATCTCTTGCCCATTTGAAAAATGGGACTCTTTTCTTGTTGAGATTTAAGAGTTCCATGTTTTACATAACAGTCTTTTGTAAGATAAACGTTTTATAGAGTTTTCTCTTGAAAATTATGACATCTCTCTATTTCATAACACAAAGATCTAGTGTTAATGAAGCGCAGCGCACTAATAGTTTGCTTCGTCCGACTTGCTGCCAGGGCTGAAGTCATCACAGGCCGGGACCCTCTAGGTCTTCTCCTGACATTTTCTGCTGCTGAGGCAGTGGTCCGATCCATTTTGGGTTAATTTTCTTTTTTCCATTTACAAAAGAAATTCCATCTTCATGTTTATTTCAATGTGATATCTTGCTTGCCTAACCCAGACACTGACTTTGAAAAGAACGGTGTCTGTGGGATTTTTGTAAATCCAATCATTTTGTAATTACCCAACGAGTTGCTCATTATGTTTGAAGTCTTCTGGTGAGCAGCCTTTTATAAAATGAATAGGTATTCAGGAGGTTTGTGAAAGTGCACATTTTGTTTTTAAATATTCTAAATAGGACGCTAATAATTTTCTTTAGGGCATCTTGAAATGCGTATTGAAAGGAACCTTTTATTTCACCATAGAAAAGTTCCTTAACTATACTGTTGGAGTATAGGCAACTGTGAAGGCCTCATGGGAGTTAATGTAGACTTTCTGGCATGTGTTTAGCATTTGGAGGTCACAGGGCTAACAGGCCCTGTTAGAGTTCTTAGCCTCCTCCACACATAGTTCCTTATGCTTTATAAAACATTATCATGCCATTATTATGTTAGGAATCTTTCTGAGCCTCTACAGGTATAGAAGCCATGGTTTAGGGGATTATATAATCACCCCACATCCTACAAGCCAGCACATGGTAGAGCTGAGATTCAAACTTGGTGTGTCTAAGTGCAAAGGCCAGACCACAGTCTTCTATGTCTAGTGAGTGGGAGGTGGGCTTGCAGTAAAAATCTGTTTTGTACTGGATACATCCTTTATAAGCTTTTAAATCATTAATTGTGTTATAAAGTCATGTCATTATGTTGCTCCCTGACCCCCTCAAAAATAAGCATAATCAAGGAGAGGATTTGAGTCTTTTAAGAATTACCAATTTTACCAGTTTCCTTGGAAGAACTTGAGGTATAAAATCAATCATTTTGTTCCCAAATAAATTACTTATATAGAATTTAGATCTATTGTAAACCTTCACCTTTGTTTCATTGTAATGAACTAATTTTTTAAAATGCTGCCTACATGTTTATAATGGACAGTATTTAAGGCTTTCTGTTTAGTTTTCAAACAGTTTTCTCCCATTGTAATGTTCTAATGTTTTGCATACATTTACACCACCACGTGCTTTGTGTGATCCGAGGTTTTATAGATTTAAATATAGAATGTGCCGTGCTACAACATAACTGTTTAGTGTGCACTGTTTTAAGCCCTAACAGGGTTCTGTGCAGTGAGTATACATGAAGGCAACCATGCCATTGATTCTTGCCCAGAAGAGACGCCGCCATTGGTTTCCTTCCTTTTGGGTTAATTAAGAGATGTTCCCTGTTGACTGTGTGGCGATGGAATGATTAATGACTTCTCTCTTATGCTCTCCAACAGAACAACATTTTGCAGATGTCGTGCTCAGTGAAGAGTTTCTTAACCTCGGCATTGAGCAGGTGTGCAGCTTAATCTCAAGTGATAAACTCACCATTTCCTCAGAGGAGAAGGCAAGTGACATCTTTTCTCTTCCCCTTTGCCTCTTCTCTTTTTCTTCTTCTCCTCCCTCCACCATCTTCTCCCTACTTCCTTCTGTGGTGCTCGGTAGTTTCCTGTCTTTCTTTTTCTTTGGGGGGGGGGGGTGTCTGTGAATGTGTCAGGAAATGTGTGTAGAACAGAGGACATGGTGTTGTCCATGTTGAGTGAGAGTCTCTCACTAGCCTGGAATTCTCCAGTAGCCAGCCAAGGATCTCTCTCTGCTGAGATAACAATGATGCCTGCCTGCCTGTCTGCCTGCCTGCCTGCCTGCCTGCCTGCCTGCCTGCCTCCCATCAAGCACTTGCTTTATTTGACACCACATTCCTAAACCTTTCATGTAGTTGGAGACCCTTCCTGCTCATGTAATAGATGAGGACTGAGCACACCCGTCTCTGTCTCAGGGCCTTGGTCTTCTCCCAAACTCTTTTCTCTGGGCAGTTTGTAATTCTTGGGAATTGGGAGACAAATGCTTACAGAGCTAGGCATGATGCTACATAACGCCATTCCCAGCCTTTGGGAGCAGAGACAGGAGGATCTTTGTAGGTTCAAAGCCAGCCTGGTCTACATAGCCCCAGCACAGTCACAGCCACCTGGCTGTCAAGAGACCCGGTCTCAAAACAACAAAACCTAAACAATACCAATGAATAGAAGCTCATAGAAATGCTACATGTGATTTGAATTTAAATTGTAGAGGCTCTGGCTCGATGTCTCAGGTTCTCATGTGAGAATGAAAAGAAGCATTCTCTCTACAATTTACAATGTGACAAAACTATGCAGAGCTGTGACGTGTACAGTCTTAGCCGTTTACAGAAGGGTGACATTCCTGCTCATGTAATAGATGAGGACTGAGCACACCCGTCTCTGTCTCAGGGCCCTGGATTCGAGACTCACCAGGTAGACTCCTCTAGTCATAGCTGAGTGGGAAACTGGGGTGGCTCTCAGAGATCACAGAGCTCTGCATGGGGTGCTGGTGGAGCGTTTTGTTTTAGGGTCAGGGGTGGTACTTCAGCTTGGTTTGCATTAGGATCCACACCTTTAAAACTGAGCTGTTGTTCATCGGAGAAATGGAAATGGATTGGGATGGAAAAAGCACTTCAGGGTACGGGAACAGACGACACAGATGTAAAGGCTGTGAGGGTGCGGTTGCTCAGGGATGACTGCGGGTGGAATATGTCTGCGAGAGTAGTGGGAAACGAAGTGAGAAGAGAACACCATGACTGTCTTCAGCTGGGTTAAATCCCACCACCTCTCTTATGCTGTTGAAGAGCTGCTCCCAGGCTTTAATCGGGAGATGGGTACCATTAGAGAAAGATCATGAGGACTGCTTTGGTTTTGTACTGATACCTAATGAGCCACCCAGGAATGTAATGGGATGCTCAATACCAAATACTTTTAGCATGTGTACAATTCAGTAGTTGAATTCCATGGAAGATGTAGTGGGGCAGCCTGTTTCTGTGCCATAGCATCCAAGGCTTCAGTCAGACTAGTCCAGAGAACAGTGTCTAGCCTGATTCTATTGGAGCAGAAATGCAAGGATTCCCTTCTTTATCATGTAGTGTCCTGTGAGTCTGGATGTCTAGAGTAACTCCTTCCTAGACATGTCAGGCTTGGGGCTCTGTCTCCACATCCCTGTCTGTCCTCTTCCTCTTTTGTTATTTGCTAGAGGTTTTCATGGTGTGGTAATCATTGCAGGTAACCATATGTCTTATGTGGTGTATATGGCAATTCAAGGGGCCAAGGTGAAAGCTCTTTGCCTCTCTGATCCTCCCACCTTCCGAAGTCACAGAGTGGCTTCTTCTGTACTCATTCTGTTGTTTGTATGGGGACAGTATAGATTAACTGTGGAACATTATTGCACAATATTGTGAGTCCTTGGAGACAGGACTTACCGAGCGAGCAGCATTAGAGCTAGCTTTCATGGTGATGGTGAGCGGGAGCCCTCCTGTAGCACAAAGGCCAAATAGGAAAATGTTGAGGTTATAGCCACGAGCAGGAGAACCTGATGTAAGGCCATGGAAGCAGGGCCATGGGGCTGACAGAACGGAGCTTCGGTGAATAGACTTGACAGACTGCCAGCTCCTCCTTATTGTTGGCACCTGGCGTACAGAAGAATTTAATAAGTCCTGGTTGACAGGATAAATTAAAGGTGATAATTAGAATGCACACTATTTTTAGTTTCCTGCTGTATCAAAATAACCTGTTTTTGTTTCCAGTAAACCATTTGCATATTTCCATACATATCCTCAACCTTTTAAAGATTATCAGGAAGTGTACCCGTGAATCTGGGAGGAGGTTATGTAGAAAGACAGTGCCTCTTTCTTAGCAGATTAGCTCTCTCAGAGGAATATGTTGTATAGTGATACTCTTTCTGTTAAGTTTGTAAAGATGTTCAAAATACAACATTTAAATGTGTTCTGTTGGGATAAAAGGGTGTTAACCCATTTTGTAGACCATTGATTTATAAGTGTATGATCCAAACTTTGTTAATACAACTAAAGAGAGTTTCAAAGACAAGTTATTTATAAGGGTGCATTTATTTGTTAGTTCTGTGTTGCAGTGACCACAACACTTGACAGAAACAACATAAAGGAGAAAAGATTGGTTCCGAGTAGTGGTTTCAGAACGCTCAGGTTCTCATAACCGGAGAACATGGCGGAGCAACAGTTTCCTGTCATGGGGGCTAGGAAGCAGAGAAAAGGAGTCACTGGCAACCTGCTGAATTTCTCCTTACTGCAGCTGGGATGGGTGGTTCCCCCTACACATAGGTTGGGTTTTTTGTTTTGTTTTGTGTGTGAAAACACCTTCTTAGGCACACCCAGGAAAGATTCTAAAGCCAGCCACATAAACGGTGATTAATCAGTACCTGATGTGGTAGTTTGAGTTAAGTATGGCCCCCATAGATAGACCCATGTATTTGAATACTTGCTCCCCAGTTGGTGGAAATGGCTGGGGACGATTAGGAGGCGTGGCCTTGTTGGAGGGGGTGTGTCCCTGGAGGTGGGCATTCAGGCTTCAAGAGCCATTCCCAGTTAGTCCTCTCTGCCTCTTACTTGTGGATGGAGATATGATCTCTTGGTTGGCATCTGTTCCAGCACCATTCTTTCTTGCCTGCCTCCTGGGATGCACCCTGACATCATGGTCTTGAACTCTAACAGTGAACCTCAAACTAAATACTTCCTTTTATACGTTGCCTTGGCTGTGGCGTCGTGTCATGGCAGGAGAAAAGAAACTTAAGACACATGGTTTGGGGTGTCCCTGAGCGTGGTTCGTTCTAAATGAGCATAAGTCTGTAATGAGAACGAAGAGCACAGCGAAGGAAGTTGTGGAAACCATTTATCACTGCTACCACCCAAGTTCAGTAAGAGTTACGATGACCTTAGTGATGCTTAGGAAATACAAAATGGAAAGTGACGATTGAGCAAGCCAAGGTACTTACTTAATGGGATACTTACAAACACCACATATCAAAATAAAGAGAAGAGAATGGAGTATATAACCTTTGTGTGTTGCAAGTCAAGTCTTACAAAGGTTTGCTCCATAGAGTTTAGTGTTAGCAATGCTGTCTGGCATAGGGCTCATCTTTCTTTCTCCTTTTAAGGTATTTGAAGCAGTAATCGCCTGGGTAAACCACGATAAGGACGTAAGGCAGGAGTTCATGGCTCGGCTCATGGAGCACGTCCGATTACCTCTGCTTCCTCGGGAGTACTTGGTGCAGGTGAGTGCGCAGACACATCACGGGGATGGCGAGGCATCTGCTTGCCGGCCTGCCAGTGTGTGCAGGCCCATCTCACAGTAGGAAGGGCTGTAGGCTACCCATCTCTGCATGTAGGGAGGGACGAGGACAGTTAAGGCACCTGGCACCTTGGCAGCTGCCTCACCCCCAGCCCCTTGAGCCCATCCCTGTTCCTAGAAGTTGGCTTTCACCCCCTTTCTGATTCAGCAAAGTACTAGAGCTTCCTGAGGTAGAATTTGTGCCCCTCTGAGTGTGTGTAAATAAGTTTATCTTGCATTAACATCTTCCTTCCTTCCTTCCTTCCTTCCTTCCTTCCTTCCTTCCTTCCTTCCTTCCTTCCTTCCTATTATACAACAGGAATGGACTTGAGATCTGACCCAATTGCTATTTAGTTCTACCCCATAATTTCACAGGGACATATATGGTTTATTTCTAAGGTGAAGAAAAGCAGGGTATTTGAAGTAAATAGAAATGAATGATTCTTAATCATCCTTAGAGTATTTTAAATTTACTCTTTGTTGTTTATTAACAATCTTTCAGGAACATCTCAGCATTTGTTTCTAAAATTGAAACCATTTATAAGGAGACATTTTTGATTAGCAGATTAGGTTTCAGCATTTTAAGGTTTATGGGAACCTTGTTATTTAGCATGGTCTGTGTGGTCTCTGAATATTACAGTATTTAAAAAGGAAAAAAGAGGAGGAACAACAATATGAACTAACCAGTACCCCCCAGAGCTGTGTCTCTAGTTGCATATGTAGCAGAGGATGTCCTAGTCGGCCATCAATGGGAGGAGAGGCCCTTGGTATTACGAAGATCATATGCCTCAGTACAGGGGAATGCCAGGACCAGGATGCAGGAGTGGGTGGGTTGGGGAGCAGGGCGGGGGGAGGGTATAGGGGGCTTTGGGGATAGCATTTGAAATGTAGATAAAGAATATCTAATAAAAAATGTCAAAAAAAAAGAAAAGAAAAAAGAAGAACAGAAAGCTCAGTACCAAGGTCAAACGATGCCAGGACTAAATAAATAAATTAAATTAAATTAAAAATTACATGGGTATAATGTTTTAAAGTGTTTGGGGTCTCTTTTCATTTGCCTGTCTGTGTTGGAAGAGAGTATCATAGCCTTGCCTAGTTCATCACGAAGTTCATCAACCTAGTTAAAGACCCTGTTATCAGCACTTCAGAACAGCCCAGATCATAGTCCCTGCGTCTTCATAATCACTTAGGTTTGTGGGGACATCGTGGGGGGAGAATTCCAAGGTAGAGTCCCCAAATCTCCATACCCCACCTTCCCGACAAGTTTCCCTTCTTGTTGTTCTTTCCTTTCTTGTCAACTGTTTGGATTCTTTGAATGTAAGGAATGGATGGATGCTACTGTTGTCCACAGAGTTCATTTTTCTCTCACTGAGAGTGAAGCTCATCGCTTTCATTGCTGGTTTTCTGTGTAGCCAAATGCGTGAGCAGAAGCCTGTATGCATGGGACGGTTACTGCTTCTTTCTTTCCCAGTTTCCATAGCTGTCTTCTTCTACACTAGATGTTACCCCTCACAGGGCTTGTCTGCTCTCTTCCCACAGAGGGTTGAAGAGGAAGCATTGGTGAAGAACAGCAGTGCATGCAAAGATTACCTCATTGAAGCCATGAAGTACCACTTGCTGCCAACAGAGCAGCGCATGTTAATGAAGAGCGTGAGGACCCGGCTGAGGACACCCATGAACCTTCCCAAAGTAGGACCTATTGTTCCCAGTTGTGCTTGCCCCATCTGATGGCCCACAGCGAGTTGTTTATGTATTTGGTCATCTAAATTTCCATATGTCTTGTTGCAGTTTTTCTGCAAGGGAAATGTGCCTAAGAATGCACCATAGACTATGTGATCTAGTCTCCATTGGCAACATGTTAAGGATAGTGCCCAAGAATGCATCAGAGAATATGTGATTTAATTTCTGTTGCCTTCATGTTAAGATGTGGACTGTTCAATTCATTTAACTTTTTATGAAACATTTTCCAATTGTTTCTAAGATTTATTTTATTATTTTATTTGTGTGGTATATATGCACACGTGGAAGTCAGAAGGTGGTATTAGATTCCTTGGAGTTACACGTGTTTGTGAGCCACCCAATGTGGATGCTGGGATCTGAATTGTGTACCTTTGAAAGATCAGTAAGCGCTCTTAATTGCTGAGGTATCTTTCCAGCCTAATTTTATTTAAATGTGATATATATATATATACACATATACATATATGTGTGTATGTATATGTGTATACACATATGTATATATACACATATATACCTACATACATACATACATATATATGTGTATGTATCTCATAGTCATGATATCTTTATCATAATCTCCTAGGGTCAAATAGAATAAAGCACAGTTGCAATGCTAAGGAAATTACCATAATTATATTCATAATCATAATACATTCCAACTGTAAGTGGGTTTCTTATGTTACTGATTGCACTCACTAATTGCCCATTGACTTTTTAGTCTCACACATGACTGTTGTATTCTAGGTAAACTATGCAGATATTCTGTGAAGCATCTTTATATTTGCATATCATAACAAGTAACTATATGCTTTTTAGTTTTGTTTTTTTATTTTAATTATATGAGTACACTGTAGTTGTCTTTAGACACCCCAGAATTGGGCATCGGATTCCATTACAGATGGTTGTGAGCCACCATGTAGTATTTGGGAATGGAACTCAGGACCTCTGGAAGAGCAGACAGTGCTCTTAACCGCTGAGCCATCTCACTTGCCCTTTAGGTTTATTATTTTATTTTTATTTATGTGTCTGTGTGTACATACACATACAGGTACACAGGTAATCCAGAGGAGGGCAATGGATTGTCTGGAGCTGGAGTCACAGGCACTTGTGAGCCACCCAGCCACATACTCATAGTCGCTGAGCCATCTCCAACCCACTGTGTGTGCTCTGCTACTGTGCTGTTACCCCTCCCTTCTGGTAAATAAATATTGATGTATTTCTGAGTGAAGGAAGTCTAAGCAACCTGCATTTAGGATAAATTTACTTCTCTTTCTGCCTCTTGGTGTCCCCCAGTGTTACTGTTGACAGCAGCCTATGATATGACAGCCCCGTTGCCGATTGCAATGCTCGTGTTTCTCAGTGTCTTGTGTGCTCGCCCTGCCCCCATGCCTCCCGTGCGTCCTTCCTGCATGTACACATTTCTATCCCACTTTATCTTCTCGGAGCAGTAAGATGGTCGTGCTACTCTGTCCTCTCTACTGATGTGCTGTCTTCTCTGTTCTCATTTCAGTGTGGAAATAAGGATTTTCAGTTTGAGAAATAAGAAATTGATCAATCGGCATGCCAGCTGATGATCTATTGGCAAACCTTCTGGTGCTGGATAGATGGCTCAGTGGTTAAGACTGCACACTGCTCTTGCAGAGGACCTGACTCCCACCCTTTGGCTTCTGCAGGCACTCTAATCAGTGTGTACAAACCCTCACTTAAAACTTAAACACACACATATGCACATAATTAAAATTAAAAACACAGTCTTTAAGGTAACCACCTTCTGTTCTGAGGTTTGATGTGTGAATTGATCTTCATTAGATACATCATTGAGGACATTGTAATTGTCGTTGTCAGAGGTGTGAGCCCAGATCTGTATGTATGGGGCTAAGCTTGATGTTCCATGCAACACTGGTTTTACAGTCTTTCTCCTACTGTCCTTACTGTTTGTTTGACCTTTTCGTAATAGGGTGCAACGATTTTCTTTAATTTTTCATATTTATTTGAAGTCAGAGCTAGAGGAATAGCCTGAAATATTCACACCATTGGTCTATGCTAAGCCTTAACATGTCTAAGGGTTTCATTTTTACCTGGTAACTAACACTTGCTATGTTTTTTTGAGACTTGAGGTTTGCTGTGAATCACACTCTATGTGTACATCTTCCTGTAGTTTTAGATATAGGTAGGTGATCATGCTGGTGGAACCACAGACCACATGTGTGTGAGCGTCTCCACATTGAGTGTGTTTTGAGTTTTTATTTTCAATATTCATCTCCCTTGTCATGGTCCCATCTTCCCCTCAAAGCCCTGCTGGTTCTTTACAGCTTTCCATTTAAGACCTCATAAACTGTGACATCATCCTGATGTCACCATTTTTATTCCCCCATTGCCAGAAAGTGCCCATATGTATGGTAAAAGACAAACACGTGAGTTTCTCAGTCCTGTCCATCGTCCAAGGTCTTTGCTCTAGCTTCTTAGGAAGCTTTCTCTGAATTGTGATCACTCTCCCTTTTCTGGTCTCCAATAGCAATTACTGTCATATGAATATAACTGCATATTGGCCTTGAATTGTATCCTGAGAGTTAGCTCCTTAGTGAGGTTTATAAGCTCTCGGTGGGTAGGAACCATGCGTGTCTGTGTAGTCTCTAGCATACTTCGAGGCAGATGAAGATGTGGAGGTACTTGGTTAACCAGCTGTCTGTCGGGTTGACCTGAGGATACTCCACAGCCCTCATTTCTTTCCAGCAGTAGGCTGATGGTCACGTGGTCGTGAGCTCGATGTCTCTGTTGAGTTCTGATGGTGACTTATTTGTGGATCTTCAAGAGAGTTTGTGATTCTGTATTCTCATCTACTCCAGGTACTCTTTTTAAGCAGGTTTCTCCATCTACGAATCCTTTACTGTCCTTTTACCTGTCGCCTGGTAACACCCTTTACTTCTGTCTCTTGCCTCTGATCACTGTAGAACCAGGATCTGTTTTACAGCAAGCCCGTGACTCTGCAGCCCTGCCAGTGCTGGCTCCCTACTGTTTTGCCTGAAATACTGCTTTTGCTTGAATGTCCAGAAGCCTCCTTACACTTCTGAAAGCTGTATTTTAAACCAAATGTACTAGATGACAGAGTTGCCTTTGTAACACGTGCCCCTTGCTGGCATCACTGACGAGTTGGTTAAGTAGGCATTTCCTTCCAGCTTGCAGTGCGGTGCCCAGCACGTCTCTGGTCCCTGTCTCTGTAGGATATGGTCAGTTTCTTGAGTAGGTGATATCATTGGTTCAAGCACTTCTGTTTGTTTCCTTTCAGTTGATGGTGGTGGTCGGGGGCCAGGCACCAAAGGCTATCCGAAGTGTGGAATGCTACGACTTCAAAGAGGAACGCTGGCACCAGGTGGCCGAGCTGCCTTCCAGGAGGTGCAGGGCAGGTGAGCATGGGGTCGTAGAGGCAACTTTCAAGTCTTATTTCAGGCTTTAGAAAAAATGTCTGTTAAAAAGCCAGGCATGGTAGTCTGTGCTTTTTATGCCAGCTCTCCAGAGGTGGAGGCAGGAGGATGAGGAGCTGAAGGTCATGCTTAGGTACATAGTGAGGGGAAGGCCAGCCCGGACTATGTGAGAGAACCTGGTTCAGAGGAAAACAAAACAAAACAAAACAAAACAGGAGGAGAAGGTATTTAGAAGCCTAACTGAATCTATTCCGTGGAAAGGATAGCAGCTCTTTTTATTTTTATTTTATTTTATTTTTTGAAGACAGGATCTCTGTGTGTCTGTAGCCCAGGCTGACCTTGAATTTCGTGTTCTCTGTTCCTGTTCTGCCTCTGCCTGTGCCTCCCAAGCACTAGGATTATCTGTCTTGCATTATGCCTGGCCACTGCCCTGTCCTCCCCTTCAGCCGTTGATGTCATGGTGTGGGATAAACCGGCAGAGCTGGTGATTTGCTGCCTGATTTCCTAGTTACCTTAATGAAGTATCAAGCGAGAGAACTCTTTGACATTGGGCCTTTAGCTCTAGGACGTGTCCAGCTGACCTAGAAGCAACAGTTGCTTCCTTCTGATGTTTGTTTCACAGGAGTGTTGAAGCAGATGTTCTCTACTCCAGAGAAGCAGTTGCAAATCTTGAATCCCCACTGGAGCTGAACTATGAGCCTGTTGTTCTCATCTCACCTTATAAAAGGAACTCAGAGTGTAGGGTAGTGTAGTGTCTCTCCGAGGGTCGCACCCCAGCAGCACATCCTGAGGATCTTGGGGATCTGCCAGCATACCCAGAATCCCTTCATTCTGTAAGAGTGAAGGGCTAGGCATATAGGCCTGTTATAAAGCACCTGCCTAGCATTGATGAGGGGCAGGATTCAATCTCTAGGAAAGTATGCATGCACACATACACATATGCACAGTCTCTCTCACGCAAATATATCCTCTCAGATACATCCCACACATACATACACTCTCAGACACACTTACTCACACATAGTCTCACACCCACAACACACCCACATACACATACACTCTCACATACAAACTCCGCCCCCTCCCCTGCTAATTTTTTGTCATACTAGTTTTGTTTTTGAGTTACAAGGTCAGGTGAGCACCTTACCACCGAAAACGATCCCACTAGTTTTCAACGGGACCTCAAACTTATTAATCATATCTTATAAGAATCTGTGCTGCAGTAGATTCCTAGTACACACCCCATGGTGAACTTCTGATTTTATGTTTCTTACCAATGAAGAGAAATTTTCAAGACTGATTCAGTATTTAAAACTCTTACGCGTTTTGTGTTCCAAGAGACACTGTAGGCTTTCTTGAGTGCAGCCTGCTTTGAGATCAGGGTATCTGTTGGATGGCATATTTACCCTGAATTGGTTTCTTCCTTTGCAGGGATGGTCTATATGGCTGGGCTTGTCTTTGCTGTTGGCGGCTTCAATGGCTCACTAAGAGTCCGCACTGTGGATTCCTATGACCCTGTGAAAGACCAGTGGACCAGCGTGGCGAACATGCGAGACCGAAGAAGCACGCTCGGAGCAGCGGTGCTGAATGGGCTGTTGTACGCCGTGGGGGGCTTTGACGGCAGCACAGGTAATTTCCTCTCTCCTACGTGGCTGTGAGTGATGTAGTAGCCACATGGATGGTACAAATTATAGGAACATCAGCACAGACTTCAGTGCAGTTATTTTAGAGAAATTTTAAAATGACACCAGAAGATCATTTTCTTTAAAGTCCAGTGAGGTGAAATTTGGGGACAGGAGGATTGTAAGTTTGAGGGTAGCATTGGCTGGAGGGTGAGGACTTGTTTCAAAACCCTAAATTAAAATTTTCCTTTAAGAGATGTGAGTAGAGGCTGGATAGATGTGGTTAAGAGTGTTTGTTGCTCTTTCTTTGGAAGCACCAGCGTTTGGTTTCCAGCGCCCAGGCAGAGCAGCTCATAGGCCACTTGGACTCCAGTCCTGGGGTTCCCAGCACCCTCCTCTGGCCTGAAGAGGCACTGGACTTATTTGCACAAATCGATGCGCACACACATAACACATAAATAACTTCTGAGGGGTAATAGAAACACCTAAATAACTATGTTAAAACGATATGACAGTGCAGATTATATACACTATTTATATATGATTTGTTTTTGATGTATTAATATCCATCACTCTCCATGTTTAAGAACCTTATAAATGACAACAGCCTAAGTAGAAACTTCTAGCAGAAAGCCACTCCTACCACGTAATCAGCATGTTCCCTCATGTTCTTCTAGTAGAGAAGCCATTCCTATCTGTACTTAGCACATTCTCTCATAGTCTTCTTTTAGTTTTAGCCCAGTGTAAACTGCCTGACGTTATTTCCCCTAGTGATATTTATATAAAAGAACAACGGTGTCTTTTTGGAAGAGGAAATGAAGGGTATTATCCTCTGTCACAGGTCTATCGTCTGTGGAAGCCTACAACATAAAATCTAATGAGTGGTTTCATGTCGCCCCAATGAACACCAGGAGGAGCAGTGTGGGTGTTGGCGTGGTTGGAGGTAGGCCTGGCAGTGCCAACAGCTGAACACTTGCAGGTGCTGTGGGCTCCAGAGACTGGCTCAGCTGGAGATCTGGGCACCGGTTTATGAATGGAGGGAGGAAAAACGATGGTTATATATTTGAATTGTTCTCTTTCTTTAATGAGCTTATTTATATAAATTAAACTGTATAAGCAAGCCCTTTCTACCTATGTTCTCCCCCGCCACACACTTTTTTTCTTCCTCCCTGCCTCTCTGTGTATGACTTATATAAGACTGTCAACTAATTTTTTTAACCTTACTGGGAATTGAACTCAGACACTAGACAAGCAGTACCCAAGCCTCCACCTGTTCTTATGGCAATTGTTGGGAAAACAATTCAGGTCATTACATGAGAGCCCTTTACCACACAAGAGGCAGTTAGTGGCTTTAGTTTCTGTCTTTTTACTCACAGCTGAAGGAAACCTGTGTGCTATTTCTTCAGTGTTTTGTTTTATTTCCCCTCTCAAATTCTAGCTTAGGCAAATTTATGTTTTTCTGTTTCTTCGTCACTGGTGATAAAAATCTGTATGCCTTGCCTTTCCTTTCCTTTCCTTTCCTTTCCTTTCCTTTCCTTTCCTTTCCTTTCCTTTCCTTTCCTTTCCTTTCCTTTCCTTTCCTTTCCTTTCCTTTCCTTTCCTTTCCTTTCCTTTCCTTAAGACAGAGTCTCACTATGTAACACTGGCTGGCTGCCCTGGAACTCACTATGGAAACAAGGCCACACTCAAACTCAAAGCTCCCCTGCCTTCTACCTCCAGAGTGCCAGGGTTACTCAAACTCACAGTTCCCCCTGCCTTCTACCTCCAGAGTGCCAGGGTTAAAGGTGTGGGCCACCAGATCTAGCTTTCTGTATACTTTGAAAAGCAGTTTTTGAGGGACTAGCAGTTAACATCAGCAGTTAACACCAAATTCTGTTCTTCCAGAGGCCCTGAGCTGGATTCCCAGCAACCACAGGAGGCTGCTCACAACTGCCTGGAGCTGCAGCTATAGGGGCCTCCAATGCCTCCGGCTTCTGTGGGCATCCGCATTCACAAATATACATTAATAAAAATAAATCTCTTTTTTTTTTTTAAAAAAGAAGTGCCTTTCATAAAACATAATTGAAATGTCATAAAAACTTCCTTTTGACTCAAATAATTCCATATGTATCTATCACCATAAGTCATTAAAGAACATTTTTTGTTACCCAGTAAAACCATTCCTGCTTCCCTAGCTGTCCCCTCTCCTCCCCAGTCCCCAGTAACTGCCACTTCCTGTCACCATGTATATTCCTCTCTTCTAGACATTTATGTAAATTAAATCATATTGTGTGCTTATGGCTCCTGCTTGACTCACTTAGCGTGTTGTTTTTATGTCATTTCTGATATATATTACTACTTGGTCCATGATATTGCACCATAGCTTTTCCTCGTCAGATATTTCATTGCATTCTGTATTACATTTGGTACTGACACTTTTTTTAAACGTATATGGGTGTTTTGCCTTCATGTTTGTTTTCTGTTCCATGTGCATATATGTGCCCATGGATGCCATCATATCCCCTAGAACTGACGTTGGATATGGTTGTGAGCTGTCCTGTGGATGCTAGGAATTAAACATGGGTCCTGTAGAAGAACAGGCAGTGTGTCTACAGAGTTGGACCATCTGTCTAGCCTCTCAGCTACTGACCCTTGGTTTAACTCTCTTCCCCAGTTGGTATTTCTGTTTTCCAAGCTGTTGTTCATGAATCAGCGAGTGTTATCTAAGGTCACAAGTATACTGTTGGTGCTGTCGATCAGATCATTGATGGAAGTGTAAGAAATGCGAAATGCACCTCCTCTGTTCCATGCACTCTTTGTAATAGAATTTGATCATTCCACCTGCTAACACTTGTCAAGACTAACACATATCATGAAAATTTGAATACTCTTAAAGAGAAGCACCGTTTTACCACAGAGCCGCATATACTAATATCTTATGACGGGGAAAATAGGTTGTTTATTCGGCTTTCTTTGTGGTTCCATGTCCAGGTTTGCTCTATGCCGTGGGGGGCTACGATGGAGCTTCGCGCCAGTGTCTTAGCACGGTAGAATGCTATAATGCTACTGCAAACGAGTGGGCTTACATAGCAGAAATGAGCACCAGACGGAGCGGAGCAGGTAACTAGAAACCCCAGCCGGCGTCTGAGGTGGACTGACTGATGGCCATCTGCATATGGGGTTTGAAAATGTGTGCTGCTTTTCCTGGTTCTATTAAGTGGACTAAGTGGCAGTGAGAAGTAGCGCTTTTGTATGTTTTCACAGAGTAAAAGCTCCACTGCTTTCCTTACATAATGTTGTCTTATCATTCACTCAGTGAGACAGATTTCTCATGGCCCTTCCTTTCCCATCGGATGCCTTCACAAACTGAATGCTTCGGAGAATGTTGTTTGTGAAAGGAGCTTATTAAAGGCTTGGTGTTGGTTGCTTCTCCTTGACTCTCTTCTCCTGTTAGGATAGCTTCTTGCCCAGGCCCAGCCAGGCCATTCCCTTCCATTTCTGCAGTGCTGAGCCTCTCTGTCAGTGCCATTGAGTGAAGAGTTAGGACTTTGCATCCCAAGGCATCTGCATCAGCTGCGCTGCACCCAAAGTTTCTTGCCTACCTTGCTCTGCTATAATTTGCTTGGTTGTGTTTTCTAGGTGTTGGTGTGTTAAACAACTTATTATATGCTGTAGGAGGTCATGATGGTCCTTTAGTACGAAAAAGTGTTGAAGTATATGACCCCACCACAAACGCCTGGAGACAGGTTGCAGATATGAACATGTGCAGAAGAAACGCAGGTATCTATTAAGACCAAGATTATGCTGTCCATACTGCATTTAACGGATGTTTTCCTAGTTTGTGTATTTCCTTGGTGTTTTCTTTTGTTTTTCTTATTGTTATTTATCTCATTTGTTGATAGACTTTGAGCACTTCCAGTGCAAAACTTATTTAAGAAACCCTTAAAGTAAATACCGAGAGCTGGAGCACAGCTCAGAGACAGGGGCAGAGCGCTTGCCTCGCATGCGTAAGACCTGGCTTTCATCCCCACCCCCCTCCAACATGATTTTTTAATGAATTTAATAAACTGGATATGATGGCTTATGCCTGCAATCCTAGCATTTGGGGTGCTGAGGCAGGAAGATTTTAGTGTTTGAAGCTACATAGAGGGTTCCAAGACAGTCTGGGCTACAGAATAAGACCCCTATCTCAACACATCTAAGAGTCTATTTGCTAGAATGCTTGCCTAGCATTTGTGAGCCCCAGTGTTCAATCAGTAAGGACACATAACTCAGGCATGTAAATGCTTTTCATCTAAGTGTTCTATTTACGGAAGCGGAAGCAAGAGGATCAGAAGTTCAAGGTCATCTTTAGCTCTGTGTGTGTGTGTGTGTGTGTGTGTGTGTGTGTGTGTGTGTGAGAGAGAGAGAGAGAGAGAGAGAGAGAGAGAGAGAGAGGGAGAGAGAGAGAGAGAGAGAGAGAGAGAGAGAGAGAGAGACAGAGACAGAGACAGAGACAGAGACAGAGAGAGAGAGACAGAGACCGTATAGTCTACCAGCATTTGGTGATGGTTTGTAGACTGATTGCAGGTGGAACCCTCTTTATTTGTTACTTGAATTCACTCACTTTCGAGTACTCTACTGGCTGGTTTTGTGTGTCAACTTGACACAGGTTAGAGAGAGTCATTAAAGAGGAAGGAGCCTCAGTTAAGAAAATGCTTCTATGAGATCCAGCTGTAAGGCATTTTTCTCAACTAGTGATCAGAGGGAGAGGGCCCAGCCCATGGTGGGTGGGGCTATTAATGGATTGGTGGTCCTGGGTTCTATTAGAAAGCAGGCCAAGCAAGCCATGGGAAGCAAGCCAGTAAACAGCTCTCCTCCATGATGTCTGCTTCAGCTCCTGGCTCCAGCATCCTGGTTTTTTGAGTTTCTTTCCTGACTTCCTTCAATTATGAATGGCAATATTGGTGTGTAAGTTGAATAAACCCTTTCCTCCCCAACTTGCTTTTTGGTCATGGCGTTTTGTCATAGCAATAGAAACCCCCACTAAGCCAAATGCCTACCATATAGCACCTACTAATGAGCTCAGTTCTTTTTTTTTTTTTTTTTTTTTTTTTTTTTTTTTTTTTTTTTTTTTTTTTTTTTTTTTTTTTTTTTTTTTTTTTTTTTTTTTTTTTTTTTTGGTTTTTCGAGACAGGGTTTCTCTGTGTAGCCTTGGCTGTCCTGGAACTCACTCCGTAGACCAGGCTGGCTCGAACTCAGAAATCCGCCTGCCTCTGCCTCTGCCTCCCGAGTGCTGGGATTAAAGGCGTGCACCACCACGCCCAGCTATGAGCTCAGTTCTCAGTGAGTTTGCCCAATAGGGTAAATATCAACAACAGGTCAAGAAAGGTACTTGTGGCAGGTGTGATGGTACGCACCTGTTCCAGCACTGGGAAGTATAGACAAGAGGATTTTGGGTTCCAGCCAATCTGAATTATATAAAAAACTTTTTTTTTTAAAGATTTATTTTATTTATTATATGTAAGTACACTGTAGCTGTCTTCAGACACTCCAGAAGCGGGAGCCAGATCTCGTTACGGATGGTTGTGAGCCACCATGTGGTTGCTGGGATTTGAACTTATCACCTTCGGAAGAGCAGTCGGGTGCTCTTACCCGCTGAGCCATCTCACCAGCCCCTAAAAAACTTTTTATAAACAAAACAAATTATTATCTGAATCTGAAGGGAAAGTCTGAAGAGCTTGCCCTGATTTAATATATAGTTCAAGATTCATAAACAAAACAAAGCAAAGCCCTGAAGCCTCCTCAAAAAAATAATTTTAAGAATTCAGAGCTCTTCAAGGTCAGAGAATTGCAGCCCACATATCTCCTAAGGACAAGATGCACATTTTGAGAAAGGGTTTAGCTGTAAGTGTATTTCACAATCACATTTACACAACCCAAGATGTTATAGGCCAATTACCACATGTGGTCCCTTGATGCAATAAAATACAGAGTAGGTATAAACTGTATAGGGCTGCTGCCCGAGTAACAGCACACTGCTTTACAGTAAATGCTTCTTTGTTAAGTAGAAGGATATTCTTCAAAATAACCAGAAAATACAGAAGACAAGTAGCACAGTTCTTTATTGTGAACTGTCATGTGTGACCATGCTTGTAGTGTTTTCACATGGAGGACAGTTCCATAGGGGTGTGTACTGGCTAATTTTGTGTCAACTTGATACAAACTGGAGTTATCACAGAGAAAGGAGCTTCAGTTGGGGAAATGCCTCCATGAGATCCAGCTGTGGGGCATTTTCTCAATTAGTGATCAAGGGCCCCTTGTGGGTGGGACCATCTCTGGGCTGGTAGTCTTGGTTCTATGAGAGAGCAGGCTGAGCAAGCCAGGGGAAGCAAGCCAGCAAAGAACATCCCTCCATGGCCTCTGCATCAGCTCCTGCTTCCTGACCTGTTTGAGTTCCAGTCCTGACTTCCTTTGGTGATGAACAGCAGTGTGGAAGAGTAAGCTGAATAAACCCTTTCCTCCCTAAGTGCTTCTTGGTCATGTTTGTGCAGGAATAGAAACCCTGTCTAAGACAGTGTGTTTACATCAGCATTGCCTGAAACACATGCTACAGTGACAGGTTAGCTGTCCTAGGCTGAGGCATCTCTAGACAGTAGGAATTTCCCATCTCTGTTATGCTCTCATGGAATCAGCACTTCTGTTGCAGTTATGTGATGTGTGACTGTACTCAAAAGAGTTTGGGGAGAGAAATGCTGGCCTTCTCCTGCTTGTCCCTGTAGTCTGAGTTCTTGGTGATTCTCAAGGTTACTGTGTGCACTACAGAATTAGGTAGTTAGATGGGCTCCCTAACTATGCTTTCTTTGTGGCCAGAGGAGAACACAAAGTATAGTACAGTAAAGACCATTGGTAGCCGAGCAGAATTTATAATTAACTATTCAGCCATGTACTTTACCCAATCAGTTGTGTTTGGTGAGATATTAATAGTCTTTCAGCAAGAGATAATCTAGAAGCCTTGCAGGACCCACACATCTGGGCCTTTGGTACAGTGAGTGCTTACTCAAGGGTGTAAGTACTCAGCACTCAGCATTAGAAATGTTGGGTAACCTTCATTCTGTGTTTATAATCATCTGAAATATGCATCTGATAAGCTCTGTACAGATTGTCTTTACTTAATATAGGATAAAGGCCTCATCTAGAAGCCTCCATCGGAAAGAAAGGGTTCGTCTGGCAAGGAGCGGGCAGGACACGTGCTGTTTATAAGTTGGGAGAGGTGAGGGTTAGGTTAGGTCACAGAAGGTTACCAACTTACAAGCCATATTTCAAAATTTATCATAAGTGTGGTAAACTATGATGTCAAAATTGGACAAAAAAATCCAGACACAGTGACACACAGCTGTAATCCTAGCTCTGGGGAGATGAAGGCAAACATTCTTCTATCTCCAGGCTACTCTGAGTGACACAACAGGTTCTGGGCTAACCTGGACTACATCCTGCTTAAAGAGATACTGCTCAAATACCAACAAAAACATAGTGGAGAAAAGATGAAAATTATGACATGGAGGATGGTGGGAGCCAACCTCCTCCACAGTGGGATGCCCGTCATCTGTGTGTCTGTCATAGATCTGTGTAGGAGCTGAGGCAGCAAAGCCCTGACCTCCCTGGGCCATCCAGGGCTTATTTGGTTTTCATCCCATCACCTGTTTGCCAGTGAGTTAATGTGGACCGTGGTCACCTTTGGACCCTAGGGAGCTTGTATGGAGGCCTCTGCTCTTAAGAACTCGAATTGATTGGAAACTGAGTTTGATTCTTTTTTGTTTGTTTGATTTTGTTTTTTTGGTTTTTGTTTGTTTGCCTTTCAAGACAGGGTTTCTCTGTGTAGCCCTCTGGCTGTCCTGGAACTCACTCTGTAGGCCAGGCTGGCCTCGAACTCAGAAATTCACCTTCTTTTGCCTCCCAACTGCTGGGATTAAAGGCGTGCACCACCATGCCTGGCGTGAGTTTGATTCTTATAAAAAAAAGACTACAGTAGTAAAATAGTTGAGAGACTGAGCAAAAGAGAGAAAGAAGGTTTGCTCCACTTTAGTGTCGTTCTGAATATACATTTTGAATAATTTTGAAAATGTCAGACATTTGCAAGTTTTGAGACTGGGTCTCGCTGTGGAGTAGGTTGGTCTCCATTTGCTCTTCTGCCATCCACGTGCTAGGATTAGGTACGTGTGTGCTGCCTTGTCCAGTTTAGGTTCTTTACTTAAAAATCGTTCGCTCTTTTATGTGTGTGAATGTTTTGCCTGCATGTATGCCTAGACACATAACTGGAAGCCAGAAGAAGGCATAGGGTCCCCTGGAACTGAAGTTACGGACTGTCGTTATCACAGCTGTCTTGTGGGTGCTGGAATTTGAACACCAGGTCCTCTAGAAGAGCAGTCAGTGTCCTCTAGAAGAGCAGTCAGTGTTCTCAGCTGCTGAGTTTACTCTCCAGCCCTAAACAAAATGAAGTTGAAATAGAGTGTTTGCCCCCCAAATTTTCTTTTAAAGAAATCTATAATGAATAATTTTATGAATATTCAAATATATAGGTGCTTTGTGTTCCTCATTTAAATTTTTTTTTTTTTTTTTTTTTTTTTTGGTTTTTCGAGACAGGGTTTCTCTGTATAGCCCTGGCTGTCCTGGAACTCACTTTGTAGACCAGGCTGGCCTTGAACTCAGAAATCCACCTGCCTCTGCCTCCCAAGTGCTGGGATTAAAGGCGTGCGCCACCGCTGCCCGGTGTGTTCCTCATTTTAAATAACTACCAGTAAGAGAGGATTAGATAAACATGGTTTCATGTGCACAGAAATGTATGCGGCCATTAAGAATTATGCAGATCAATATTATTTTAGAGAAATATCCAATGTATAGTGTTTGTCACATTGAGGTCCAAAAAATCCAAAGCAACGCCAAGCAGTCACAGAGTACAGCAAAACACAAGCTTTGTTTGAATTAGGCAGCAAAAACTGACCAGTCAGGGACAGCAGCACAGACTTCCAACACTCATCTTAGTAAGTGTCTAAGCAGATGACAAAAACTCAGGTGGCTACTGATCGACACATTCTGGGCCCCAGAACAGACTCGGGAGCTGAACTGAAACCCCAGAGCCAGGATGGTACAAAGTTGTTTGGGTTTGGGGGGAGGGTGGTTTTGAGGCAGGGTTTTTCTGTGTAGCCCTGGCTGTCCTGGAACTCACTCTGTAGACCAGGCTGGCCTCCAACTCAGAAATCCGCCTGGCCTTGCCTCTCAAGTGCTGGGATTAAAGGTGTGTGCCACTGCTTCCCAGCTGGTACAAAGTTTTTAAGCCTAAAATCCACGAATATTTGTGCCAAGTTATAGATACGTTTTCCCACCAATCAAGATTGAGGACTTCCTTAGGAGCATGTCTTTGTGGTATACTTACCCTGTTTCCATTGGTTGGTTTATTCAATTGTGGTGGGGTCACTTGCCTAGCATTCATGTCTCAACTTGCCAATTAGGATGTCAGTTACCCAGGAGATTTGGGGAACTTAAACTTTATTTGACCCCTATGCAAAGTGGAAGTTTTATTCAAAATGTTTGAATTCCTTCTTGCAGTTAGACTAAGTTGATTATGTAAGGCAGGCATGATGGCTCAAGGGGCAGTCCCAGAACTCGGGATGGGGTTGCCATGACTGAGATCAGTCTGAGCTACAGAGTGAGACCTCATCTCAAAAAAGAAAGAAAAAGGAGTTGGGTGTGATAGAACAGGCCTGTAATATCACTTGGCTACATAATGAGTTCAAGGCAAAGTGAAATCCTTTCTAATAAAATATAATGAAATTAGTATTCTCTGTTGGGGCTTAAGGAAAGTGTGTGCTGTTGATTAGTAGAGATCTATATTTTACAAGTTTTTCTAGAAGTTTTTGTAAATAAGCAAAAAAAGTTATTCTAGTAACCACCTATTTGTTTATTTAAGAGCTAACATCTCCTTTTGTATGTTTCATTTTGAGTTTTTGTTTGTTTGTTTTTTCCAGACAGGATTTCTCTGTGTAGCTCTGGCTGTCCTAAAACTTTGTGTATACCAGGCTGGCCTCAAACTCAGATCCACCTGTTCCTGTCTCCTAAGTACTAGAATTAAAGGTGTGCGCCACCACTGTCTGGCCCCACTATATCTTTAAAGACAGGGATTCAGCCCATTGCCTAGGTTGCCCTTCAACCCAGCATCTTCCTGCCTGTGCCTGTGGAGTGCTAGGACTATAGCATCAACCATTAAACCCAGCACTTCATAATGTGCTGCTGAACTGCAGCCCCAGTTCCTTTTAAAGAAAACCAAACAGCTTAACCATCCAATCTAAAACTTGCAATTATGAGTAGTTTTTTACCTTCCAGGCAACTGATCTACCATGGTGCTAGGTAGCCCCAGCCCTTGTTTCAACCTTCTGTTAATTAATAAATGTTTTCCCATAATTCCCTAAAACTTTAATGTGTGAAATATTTCCACTTTGTTTTTTTTTCTTTTCTATTCTTCCTACCTTCCTATGTGTAACGTTGTGGTGACTAGGTGAATTAGTCGTCTCTAAGGCAGCTACTGCAGTCCTGGCTCACAGTAGGAGCTTTGTCCATGTACTGCTGGACAGAAGAGGTTTTACATAGCATCTCTGCCTCTGTTGAGGCCTGCCCCACTAGCCCAGCTGTAGCCATTTTGTTCCATGCCTGCCAGCTATTTCATATTGTTGCTGTAATATGCCTGCCAGACATTGACACAGAAAAATAACTTGGCTCAGAGGATGGTCTGGAGGTTGTAAGTAATTGTTTTCTTTATGCATAACTTTTAAAGGTGTCTGTGCAGTTAATGGTCTGTTGTATGTGGTCGGAGGAGATGACGGTTCCTGTAACTTGGCGTCGGTAGAGTATTATAACCCCACCACAGATAAATGGACAGTTGTGTCCTCTTGTATGAGCACGGGGAGAAGCTACGCAGGTAAGGCTACTTCCTCCTGTCTTCTGCAATATAGCTGATATCAGTTTTCCTATAAGAAGAAAGTTTTCTATGTTGTATGCTTAAACAGTGTGCCTTGGATGTGTGTATTCCCAGAAGCACTGGCATTTTCATTATGTAATACCTAAAATCCCCAGTCTACAGCTCAAATGCTCTTAATAAATTTTAATGACTAAATACCGTATATGATGGTGAGCTGTTCACTATGCTGTAAGGCTGTATATAATTCTTTAACTAGACTGTAGCTCAGGGGCTCACAGAGGGCTCAGTGGGCAAAGGCTCTTGCCAAGCTTCGTGAGCTGAGTTCAGTCCCTGGGAGCTACCTGCTGAAAGGAGCCATATGACCCTCATGGGTGGTTTTCTTACCTGTATGTGTGCTTTGTGACACAATGCCTTCTTTACCCCATTAAAAAGAACAAGTGTGACCAGCACCGTGCATGGCTCCTGACATATGGGAGAATGCCTTACTTTAGTATATCATTGGTTGAATTATGTGATTTCTGGCCCACTCTCTCAATAAGAGAATTATAATAATCTTTAATATAATGATGTCTTTAAGATGTCTTATAGGCTGGGTGTGGTGGTACATACCTTCAGTCCTAGTACTCAGGAGGCAGAGACAGGCCGATGATCTCTGTGAGTTCAAGGCCAGATTGGTCTACAGAGAGTTCCAAGACAGCCAGAACTACACAGAGAAACCCTGTCTTGAAAAGCTGAAACCCAAAACAAAAACAAACAATAAAACTCCATTTTATATGTTAACTAGTTCTGATGATGTATTTGTTTTATATGATAACTAATTATGATAATGTTTTAAGTATTAAAATGGTAATAGAGGCTGGGCAGTGTTGGTGCATGCCTTTAATTCCAGCACTCAGGAGGCAGAAACAGGTGGATTTCTGAGTTCGAGGCCAGCCTGGTGGTCTACAGAGTGAGTTCCAGGACAGCCAGAGAGCTATACAGAGAAACCCTGTCTTGAAAAACAAAAACAAAACAAAACAAAACAAAAAGTTAATAGAGTTAATATAGCATTGGGGGAAAGTTAATTTTTACTAATTAATCATTACTGCTGTTTCTCCATCTTCCAAAATGACACTTTCCATAAAACTATATAGCAGGATCACAGAATAAAATCATGTGGATTTAGGAAAGAATTTCCCAACAACTTCATTGAGTCATAACTGACATGAAACAGCTACTGTGTATTTTAGTGTATCTTTCTATTGATACTCATACATGACCACAAGATGGCCACCATGACCACAAGATGGTCACCACGACATATCCTCCTCCCCTGTGTGTTTGCTGAACCTTCAAGTGTCAGGTGCAATTTTTTTATTTTCTGACTAAAGCAAATTCTCTCCAATAATAACTTTATAGGGAAAAAGAAAGTTCTAGGCCAGGTATTCTGATGTAGAATTTATTCAGGACTAAGTGGAACTTTCACAATTGTGTATGTTGAGATTGGTGGTAGGGGCTGATGAGATGGCTCATTGAAGGAGAGGTGGCTAAGTGGTAAGAGTACTTACTATTTTACAGAGAACCTCTGGCTCCAGGACAACTCCTCCAGAATTGTGGGCACCTGTACACACATATGCACAGACCCATACTTAGGCACACACATATGCACTGAATTAAATGATGAAAATAAGGTTGGTTTGGTTGTTTCATTATTTGTTTTTTGTTTTGTTTTGTTTTGTTTTGTTTTGTTTTTAAGAAAAGGGTTTTTTTGAAAAGAAAGAAAGAAACCAGTAAGAACTGGAAGATGGTGCAGGCGTTGAGTGTGCTTGTTGGTCTGGTAGGACCCAGGTTCCATCCCCAGCAACCACATTGTGGCTCACAATTATCTCTAACCCAGTGCCTGAAGACCCATGCTCTTCTCTGACTTCTGAGTTCATAAGGCACACATATGGTGCATACACACACAAAAGCAAAACACTCACATAAAATAAATAAAATAGGGCTGGCGAGATGGCTCATAGGTTAAGAGCACTGACTGCTCTTCCGAAGGTCATGAGTTCAAATCCCAGCAACCACATGGTGGCTCACAGCCATCCGTAACAAAATCTGATGCCCTCTTCTGGAGTATCGGAAGACAGCTACAGTGTACTTACATATAATAAATAAATAAATCTTTTAAAAAAAAAATCTTTAAAAATAAATAAAATAAACTGTTTTAAAACATGCTGCTGCTGAGTTAGAGGAAAGGCGCGTGGATGCTGCCTGTGGCTTTAGCAATACAGAGTTCTGGATTTTTTCAAAGGCGCAGAGTGTTGCCTGTGATGTGTCTTACCTTTTCATTCCTTCATGCAGGGGTCACAGTTATTGATAAACCGTTATGAGCCTGAAGGACATTTTCAGCGTATCATTCCATGAGAACCAGGCATCCACAAGTATTTCTGAAGGGACTGAGCGCCTGGCCTCTCCACTTGTAGCCGCACTTTACGTCTCAGCGGAAGATGAGACCATCTGCCTTCAGAGGCCTCAGATACTGAAGATTATTTTTGGTAGAAGCACTGTGTAGGCTTTCTCTGCACCGAGCAGCAGCTGACTGACTTTACAGGAGACCTAGACTGCAGCCCCTCCACTGTGGTCTTTAGGCAACAGTCGCTTTCATAAAAACTAGTTCTTATCAGCCTCGAATGACTAAGGATTATTTTGTGAAAGAGAATAAAGTTAACGTGTGTTCTTGTAAAATTAAGTTTTATCTTTATTCTTTCTCCTGAAAAATCTCCCGGGCACAGAGAATCTTTGGAACAGATTAAAATCTATGTAAGTATGTGACACTGTTGGGGTGAAACTGCTGGCTTTTATAAGTATCTTTGATTACATGACTATAATAGTGTGCATATAAATGTGTGTCTATATGCTTTCCTTTAAATATGTTTGAAAAGATGTTTGATTATCTATTTATAATTGGCACAGTACTTTGAATTATGCCAGTACTACATTGTAAAACAGAGTTGTATTTTTTGATATTTAACAATGCTGAACACTTTAAAAAACGCCACTTCTGAGGAATGAATGAACATGGCGTAACACACTTTAATATGTGTGATGCCAAACTTTTTTAAATGAAATATAAATTATGCTTATTTATTATTTTTCTTTAGTTTAATCTTGATCATGTTTTAGTGTGTGTTTTTAATTTTTTTCTTAAAGTTACACTTTTGGCATGAACATACCTGCAGGTTTTTTGATGAGTATAATGAATGTGTGGAATTCAATTGAATTTGCATGGTCTTAAGACTTTTTTCTGTGTGTATAAATTAGCTGCTATTAATGGAAGAGAAAACTTTCTGTGACTAATCATGTGTATTGAGCAGATAGTTTTTTCTGAGATCTTCGATTAATCTCTTTAAAGATGACCAACATGTGTCTTTCTTGAATTATCTTTGAATAAAAGTTTGTATATTATTTGTTTCACAACGTCCTTGGTTTTACCAGTGTGACTTTTTGCCTATTCCTTTTGCAGGCCTTGGGTTCTCTGACTTCATACATCGATACCATTCTTTTTCATGTTTGGAACAAATCTGTGTATTTATTTATTTATTTATTTTTGCTAAAGTAACTTGTACACTAAATTTATTAAAGCAATAACCAATATCACTGGGAGTTGTTCTTGGGGAAAAAATATTGACCTCAGCCATCAAAGTAATGGATTGACTAAATTTAAACTTTATTATATTTCCTTACTCTTTAGGATCAGTAGCACATAGACCAAAAAAACAAAACAAAACAAAACAGTAAACAGCCTTGATAGAAGGGGGAAACAATTGTGAAGCAACTGAGGATCTGTGGCTTTGATAATAAATACACAGAGCTGGAGGATAGGAGTGAGGGAGTCAGTTGAGTGCTGGGCATAGCAGAAAGGGTGGAATTGGAAAGGAAAATTAAGCTTGTGATTGTCTGTCAGCAGAGGAATCTAAAGGGTCACACTGTCAGCAAAAGTTATAATCATCAGAAAAGAAACACATGCTAAAATTTCTCTGTAGTTGATACAAACTGTTCACATTTAAATAGAACCACATTGCACAGTTGAAATCTCCATTACAAATGAAGATAGAGTTTAATCAGAAACGGCCTGTGTTCAGTTGATGAAACAAGAATTTCCACATTAGTGCAGTCTTCCAGCTTGGCCATTATTAGCAAACATGTCAGGGGTCTAATGAATCTGGAGCTCAGCCATGTCTAACAGCAGCGCCAAGAGAAGGTAGACATTCTCTTTCCCAGTCAGTTCCTAGAATGAGGAAGGAAAGGTTCTTTCTCTTCTCACTACTCAGAATATTCCTATAACTACATGTTTGTGAAGAGCCCTCACACACAGCAGTTCTCCAAAGTTTGTTGACTGAGTAGCCAGTAGTTCAGTTTACCCAGTCAGGAAACAGAGTCAGTTCTCATAAGACTGAGGGCTCAGCCCCACCAGCGTCCCCACCCCAACTTCAGATGCCAGTCACTGGTATTTCTTCCCAACTGAGTAGAAGCAAACTGCAGTGACACTCCCCCCTTGGGTGACCCCTATTTGCTAAGATAGCTCACAACTTAGGAAGACATATTCTGATTTGCTTCATGGTTTTTCTTGTTTTTGTTTTTGTTTTTTCATCAGACAGGGTCTCAAATGTAGCCCTGGCTGTCCTAAGGTGGTCTTAAACTTAAGAGATCCACTTAACCTCTTCCTCCTGAGTGCTGGAGCACCCACATCTTATATTCTGGTTTGGCTTTAGATATTGCAAAGCATACAGATTGAGATGTTTCTGAGGCAAGGCAGGGAGCTGTCATATCCTTAGAGCCAGCACTGTCTCAGCCACTCTAACTGGGCTTGCCCAATAGTCTCCTACCCTTTGTGTGAGATCCTTTAATCATCCAATCAATCTGGCGACTGCTGTCTTCCTGTACATCGAAGGTGCCACGCCCTAAGTAGTCTTATTAGCATAAATGGCCATGTGAGCAACCTTTGCTCCCTGGGTAATCAGACTTTATTGAGAACAGCTTTAGGAACAGTGACAGGGATGGGACCAAGACCGAGCACATTTCATGTGCTATGCTTCTAAACTCTGAGTCTATCAAAGTTACAACTACAATTTTTAATGTGTTTCTTAATTTAATCTCAGTGTATTAGGATAACAGATTAACAACTTAGCTTGTCAACACTTTATCTTGGCTTTCTGGTTCTGGCTTGCTTGCCAAGATCTGTAAGCTGCTGGATTCCTAACTGATAGTAGGTGACTTTGGCTTTCCAACTGGCAGAGACCATTACTGAAAACCACAGCTGATCAAAATCCAGAAAGTAAGATTGTTCTCTTACTGTGTAAGAGTTCAGAAGTTGAGCCAAGAGACATTCATAGAAATTTTACTAAGAAAGCAGTCTCCTCCCTGAAGTAAATGGTTCTCGCACCTTGGCAAAGGAACTTGGCTTTCCAACAGGCAGAGCCCATTACTGAAAACCACAGCTGATCAAAATCCAGACAGTAAGATTGTGTGGTACTTAGTCCCAACAGATGCATCTCCAGCCGGATTCCTGCAGCTGAGGTTCGGGGATCAGTGCAGAAGGTCAGTGCAGGTGGAGAGATTGTATGAGCGGAAAGAACAGGGAGTTTGCTGTGAAATTATGTCTCTTAAAGAGTCAGAAAAGACCTATGAAGTCTCATTACTATTGCTGCCTATACAAGACCTCACCAATAAAGATGACACCAACAGACATGCTGACATGGCACAGGGAGAGCTCAGGAGGCCTCAACTTAAAACCAAGAACAATAGGCAACTAAGGAATGTGGAGATCAAAAGAAATAGTCTTCCTCAAAGAATCCCCACCGATTGGGTTATTCAGTGCCAGATGCTCATTGCTAAAGACAGACAAACAACATTATGCAGACTTACTGGGTTGTATTTTTACATTTATGAATATCTGACAACAGTCTCCTTTAAAAGGCTATGAACTTGAGAGAACACAAGAGGGAGTACATGGGAGGGGCCGGAAGAAAGAGCAGGAGGAGATGAGGTAATTAAAAAATATATATATTTAAAAAGAAAAGGAAGCAGTCTGGGCTTGAATAAAGTCAAGGCCAGATCTGCATACTTGTTTCTCAAGGGAACCATGCTGCATGCTTGTCTTGAATCTACTTGTTGGCTAAAGCAGAGAGGTCTAAGGTTGAAGGCAGTAGTGGATATGCTACCAGACAACGTAGTTCTTTATGTAAGGCTCTGATCCTCTGCTATGTATTGTATAATACTGTACTACCTGATTATGTGCAAAGAATGCCTTATTTCAATTTGCTATGGCTGAATAGAGGCATACTTTGGAATTGAGTTTCTTAGACTCTAAGCCTAGGCTTCTCCACTGTATAAAGGAAAGGCTCCGGTATGTTGAACCCACAAACATAGAAAGCAGGTCTGTGTCCTGTGCTATATATGCTAGTTGTAAGTTTTAAGAAGTTTCTTAGGCTTTGACTCTCACTTTATTATGACAAAAATTAAGACAGTGAGTAATGTTATATCACAGAATTTCATAGGATTTGAAAAAAAAAAAGTGCATGTTTTGTGCCTGGACCCCTAGGTAGGTTGCATTTCACTATGCCCAGCCATGAATTTCCAAGGTTTAGGAATAGTCCACAGGGATACATGATTCTTCTGGGGTTTAACGCTGAGGCTGAGTCCATAACCAATGCTTCCTGCGAACTCTTTGACTTGTGGCTTGATCCTCAACGTCTCACACAAGCTAGGCAGGGGCTCTACCTTCCAGCCTACTGAGTTTGTTAAGTGTACATACTTGCTGCAGTGTCTACTGTTAAAAAAAAAATAATGGCTAACCTGCTCAATCTGACCCCACAGTGTGTGACCAGCACTGTCACATTCCACAGCCTCAGACCATGGGAGGCAGGGTATCTGGAGCTGGGAGAGCCACGCAATGCAATCCTGAACTGAGGTTAAGAGTTACAGCCTAACACCCCTGGAACAGCCAATAACCAGGCTCACACTGTCCAGTAGAAAGAGTTGGTTTGGGGAGAGAAAGAATCGCTGCTTATACTTAATAGCTGGGGGAATTGCTTAGGGAGCACCCCACTTTCTCTATGAGACACAATTTACCTGATTCAGGCCTAACAACTGAGCTGCAACCTTAATCTCACAAGAGACATGTTCTTTTCCTTTGAGGTGACCTACCTGCCTCCACACTTTATAAAGAATATGTGAGCTAAAGGTATGGAATACTTAGCCATGAGTACAAGATACACTGGATTCACCACAAACACCTACCCATGGAACTTGTTCCAACCAGAATTGTAGGGAAGGGCATACTGTTAGTCCCACGCAGGAAAGGGAGGAAGAATGACATGTTTCTATAGAAATTCTAGGATAGCTTGCACACAGTGTGCACTTCAATGAAAATGTATACTTTTCATGTAGATGGGAGCAGGGCTAGCCTCAATGATGCCCTTGTGCAATTTTTTATGAAATGCAGCAGAGGCAGGTAGATCTCTGCTCAAGGCTGGCTAGAGCTACATAATGAGACCCAGTCTCAAAAAAAAAAAAAAATCATGTTAAATACCCCAGGCTGGCCTCATACTCAGAACAATCCTCCTGCTTCAGCATCATAAATACTGGGATTACAGGCTTATGCCACCATTCTGTTTTATTTAGTTTTGTTTGGTGGTGGTGGGGGAGCTTATTCTTGTTTTGAGATAGGGCCTCCTCATGCAGCCTGATTGCCTTAAACAGGTTATGTAGACAAAGCTGATCTTGAATTCTGGTCCTCCTGGTTCTATCTGCCAAGTGGCTGGGTACACCACCACAGTGGATATGGTACTTTGTCGTTGCGGTTTTTTAAAGACACCTTCTTTAAGGAAAAGATTGGCTTCCTGTTATCCTATTATCTCTAGATAGGCTTTCACAAGTGGTATAAAAGGAGCCTAGAGCTGTAGTCTAAGCTCTCCTGTCTTTGGGCACTCACACTAGAGTTACACAGGCTTGGTTCTTAGCTCATTTGCTGGTTTAGGTCCAGGTCTTGACACCCCAGGGAGCAGATAACTCCCTTGACTTGGAACCAATTTCTACCTGTGGAACTCAGCCCCCTAGAATGCTAAGCATAAACTCTACCCCTGAGCTGCCTTGCCAGGGCCTCAGCAGACGCGGGCCCCTCCCCCAAGCCTCTCTGAGCTTTGTTCTCAACCTGCAACACGGGAATGCTGGCATCCCTCAGCTATTGCAGGATATATGTTGCACTAGTACACTATGGCCCATGTGCAGAGATTTATTAAAAGATAGTTACCAGGCTCAGTCAGCACAAGCCTGAGCATCTGAGGTTAACCCTCAACAGCACAAAGCAGAAGGGAGAACAAAGTCCCCTTGTGAACACACACACACACACACACACACACACACACACACACATGACACTAAATGTGATAAAAAGAATAGAACTTTAAAAAAAGCTTCACTTATTAAAGTACGTGGGGGACAAGATGGATGTTACAAGCCCTGAGGACTAGAGGTCAAGGCAGTCCTTAGGTTATGTATCTAGCTCAAGGCCAGACTATACATGAGACCTGTCTTCAGAAAGATGGAAATCTAATATACAAAATTGTCCATTACATATAAATTGTCAGGTTACCTTAATATTATTTTCATATTTATGTCTCAAAAATATTATTAACACAAAACTTTAATTCCTAGTTTTATTAATCTGATTACAATAAATATTAGTAAGTGATTTTTTAAAAAAACTCCAGGGTAGCCTAAAACAAATCCAACTTATATCACTAATTTTGTTTTTATTCTTTTATATTATTTGAAAATGTCATTCAGCTATACAATTTATCTTGACCATATTTCCCCCTCATTCTCCAACTCTAACTCCATCAAGCCGCACCATACCTATCTATCTCTGTCTATCTTTCTGTGTCTCTGGCTCTGTGAGTGTAAGAAAAAGGATACATTAATAAATTTGAAGAATAATGTTAATATGTAAAAATAAATTATTTATAATGGAATTCAAACTATTATAACTAAACTATGATATGTGGACCAGTTTAAAGTGAAAATAAATGTAGCATTCATACTAGTATAAATAATAAGAAATAAATGTCACTTTCAAAAAAAAGGAAAGATCGAAATCCAGAATAAAACCACAGGAAAGCAAGACCAAAAACTCAAATCAGTCTTTAAAACATTTACACCACTTTTTTCCCCTGGGTTCTGGATGAAGCCAAGCCAATGTGGGTAGCAAGATGCTAATACTACCCAGCTCACTCACAGCACTGGGCGCCTAGGAACCCTCAGCTTGGTTGCCAAGGCGACGCCGGGTCGGCGCGGCTGCCCTGCCCCGTCACGCCGTCACGCGCTCGCTCGGCGCCCCGCCTCCAGCTGCGCTGCCGCGCGAGCGACTGGCTGGCCGCGCGGGTCTCACTATTCTCACTCCATCCGCACAGCCAATGACTGGCGCCGCTGGGGCTTCGTTGACTTGAGCCACACGCTGCCGGGCCTTAGCATGGACCAATCACTGCACGCGAGGGCAGGGCAGGAGTGGGGCGGACCAATTACGACAGGCGAGCCCGGGCTCGGCCTCCGGGCCCCGCCCCTGAGCCGGCCGAAGGTAGTGAGAAGGCCGCTGCACCTGCCTGGTCTTGCGCTGAGACCCCTGTCTGTCGCGGGGACGCCAGGTAAGGCGCTCTCTAGCCTGATCCGGGTGGAGGGCGACTGAGATGGGGACCGGCAGGGTGGTGTCTGGCTGAGGGCGGTAAGGATGCGGTGGGAAGAACCTGGGTGGGCTGTGCAAGACTCCAGGCAATAAAGGAGCCTAGGTTCTCAAGTGATGCAACTGGAATGAACACACTTCCTGCCCTTTTAAAGAGTTTGCAATCACCTGGAGTCTGGATCATTGACTTGAGTCTTTAAAACTTTTTACAAAAACACCATCACCAAGTGGGGGACGTAGGGTGTGTTCTGTGGATCTAGGAAGCTGTCCCACGTAGGATGTGGTTCCATGTGAGAGAGGGGTGCGTGGACTAGAGGTCTAGGCTTCACATTAGGAAGAATTACCCGCGCTTGAACCATGAAGGTTTAATTTCTGTTTAAATGGATCCTGACCCTCTGCCTAAGGCTTCTCTAAGCTGCAGTGCCGAAAGAGGGGCTGGGATTTTCAGCCAGGAGTTAAGTTATCTTACGAATGCATTTCTTTCATCCATTTTATTTTTTATTTTTTTGAAATCTGAGGATCTAGTCTACCTGATTCAGATAGGATTTCCAGGCAAGCAGACTGCTCAAAACTGAGGAGGCAGGATATTCATTTCAGCAAAGCCTGCTTTCCCCTATCCTGTCTGATCACCTTCTCTGACACTTTAAATACATGCCCGTTTTCCTCTCCTCATTATGGAGCGTGAACTCGAGGTAACTGAACTCTGTCTCAGCATTGTGTGGAAGTTGGGAGACTTAGTCGAGGATGCCGAGTTAAAGACTAGAACACCTCTTTTGGAGGTGATGAGGTTCCTCAAGTTAGGCGTGTTGGGGAGCGGCACCTGATGCACTGTAGGATGCATTGAAGTTTGATCCAAATCTATACTGTCGATGAGTGGAGATGGCCAGCAGCCTTTTGGGTAATCAGAATCTAAATCAGGATAGGAGTTATAGATGATGGGTATCAGCATGTCCTTAGACTAGGGCAGCTCTCTTGTAATCTGGTCTCTTCAGTGTCCGGTCCAGATCTCAGTGTAGAAAGTGCTTCTGCCCAGAAACCCTGTGCCCCTCTGTAGCGCTGTAATCTCCCTTGTATCCTACATGTCACATCGGTTTGTTATGCTTTGGGACCTCCAGGAGTAAGGACAGGGGAGCACACCATACACAGATATTTGTTAGTGGGGATCTATGTGAGCTCCATGAGACTAGGAAAAATGTCAAGTGGAGAAATGTTGAATCTTGATTGTTGCTGAGTGTGTGGGCGAACCCGCAGTGGAAGCAGGGTATCAGAAGTTCAAGGTCATCCTTAGTTGCATAGTTTAAGGCCAGTTTAAACTAAAGCTTTTATCTTGAGAGGCAGGCAGAGAGAGAGAGAGAGAGAGAGAGAGAGAGAGAGAGAGAGAGATCACTATCCAGATTGGTCAAATGAAATAAGTTCCAGAGAATATTGGATTTGACACCTGGGGCACTTTGTGATTTTTTTTTTTTTTTTTAAGAGTAAGTTGAGCATACTGATAGAAATAGAAAACAATGGGGAGTGAGAATGTGGCGCCAGTGTGAGCAGCCTTTTCAGAAGGCCTGGGTAAGCTGTACTCCTCCACTCCCCATCTGTGCAACTTTGGACAGTTACTTATTCATCCTAAACCTCAGCTCATCGTTTGAAAAGCAAGGATCATAGAAGTTCCTCTATTTCACAGTGAGGCAAGGGTTTGGCTTAAAATGGAGCATATACTGGGTATGCAGAAGGTGCTCAATAATTGTTAGCTTATTTTAGGTGCTGTACACCAGGTCTTATGTTCAGTGCTTAACACGTGATATTTATTGAGGTTTCTTGACAAATTATTTTATTATTATTATCATTAATAATAATGTTATTAATATTTGTTTTTTTGAGACTGGGTTTCTCTGTATAGCCCTGGCTGCCCTGGAACTCACTTTGTAGACCAGGCTGGCCTCGAACTCAGAAATCCGCCTGCCTCTGCCTCTGCCTTCCCAGTGCTGGGATTAAAGGCGTGCACCACCACGCCCGGCTAGTACGATAGTCTTGTGTTTTGTAATGTTGTAGTAGAGGGTTGACAAAATCTTTGGGTAGGTGGAGAGCTTAGTGGTAAGAGACCTGTGTGGGTGGAGGAGGGTGGCACTTTTAATCTGGCTTTCATTGTAAGAAGGGTGAGGTGGCTTGGAAGAGATGACAGGAAATAAGGAATTCTTTTCTGCCTCCTCCTCCTGTCTTGCTTTTCCTCCCATCCCCTCCCTTCCTTTATTCTCCCCTTCCCTCTTTTTCTAGACACTATCTCACTCAAGCCAAGTTGAAACTCACCAAGATTTGAATATGATTTTATTTTATTACTATTAACTAAAAATTGCTTATTTTATGTATACCAAGTGTTTTGCCTACATCTCTGTCCGTGGAAGCTTGGTACCCTTGGTGTGAGAAGGTGCCAGATCCCTTGGAACTGGAATTCTATATGGTTGTGGACAACCATGTAAGTGCTGGGAACTGAACCTAGGTCCTTTGCAAGAGCAACAAGTGCTCTTCACTGCTGACCCGTCTCCAGTCCCATGCATGTAGTTTTAGAATGAAGAAAGTGGGCTTCCTGTGATCATGAAGGACATGAAATGAAAAAGGATAAAGGAGAGTCATGTCCTTGCTAAGATACACACTTAGGAAGTAGGGAGGCAGAGGCAGGTGGATCTCTGTGAGTTCAAGGTTAGCCTGTTTCACTGACTGGGTTCCAGGACAGCCAAGGCTACACAGAGAAACCCTGTCTAGAAAAGCAAAACAATACAGCACAGCACAAAGCAAAGCCAAAAGAACATAGGAGGACTTATTCTTGAAAAGAATGAGGACAGATTGTGAGGCCAGCAGGTACGGGAGGATAACGGTGGGACAGGAGTGAGTTTGGAGGTCTGAGAGAAGGTGATTTACCTTCCTAGCGTCTGTCACATAGATCAGTTGTAGAAGTCGTAGCACGTTCTAAAAGTGCCTGTTGTTGACTCTTCTAAGGCTATATAAACACTATTGTTTTTTGAGATTATATATCCTGTATCCTGGGCTGGCATTAAACTTGATATGGTATAGCCAAGAATCACCTTATACCTCTGATTCTCCTGCCTCTCCTTCCCGAGCGCTGGGATTACACATATACTATACCTAGTCCATGTGACGTTGGAAGTGGCGCTTTCTGCATGCTAGCCACACACTTTACCAACGGAGCCCTAAAATGCGTTTCTTGTTTTGTTTTGTGGTTTTAGGGGATGGGGTCCATCAATTCATAAATGACAAACAGCAGAGATATTTTCACAAAAGTGAGATTCACAATGAAATTCATCATGTTTGATTGGTGACTGATGAGGCTAACACTTATTAAATAGGTACCATATATTCTCCTTTAAGAGATTAAAATTATTAAAATTGAGCTGGGTGTGGTACCTTTAATCTAAGAACTCAGAAGATAGAGGCAGGTGGATCTATGCGTTCAAGGCCAGCCTGATCTGCAAAGTGAGTTCCAAGACAGACAGGGCTACACAGAGAAGCCCTGTCCAAAACAAAAAAGGAAAGGAAAGAAAGAGAAACTAAAATTCCTCCTGTCACTTCACAGACCACCACTGTAAAGTTTTGTTCAGTACATTTTCTGTGTGTCTATGTACTATGAACACATGCATATGTCTTGGGTTTTAATTTCATTTGTATTATTTGCATATTGGGTGGGCAGTTGGGAGAACTGACATTATACTTGGAACTGCAGGTACCTGGAGGTCCAGAAGAGGGAATCTGATCCCTTGGAGCTGGAATTAGAGGCAGTTGTGAGCCGCCCAGTGTGGGTGCTCGGAACCAGGCTCAGGTCCAGTCCGTTCCTATGTGTTACTCACCACCAATCCATCTCTCCACCCCTCATTTTTTTATTTTTTTATTTTTTTATTTTTTATTATTTTGTTTTGTTTTATTTTCCTTTTCAGAATAAAAGCATGGGGCTGGAGAGATGGCTCAGTGGTTAAGAGCACTGACTACTCTTCCAGAGGTCCTGGGTTCAATTTCCAGCACCCACATGGCTGCTCACAGCTGTCTGTAACACCAGAATCTACTCAGATATACATGCAGGTGAGACGCCAATGCACATAAAATAAGAATAAAAGTGTAACTGCTTCCATTTTAGAATGAAGAGCATGAGGTTTCGGTGACAGACAGATGTGAGCATGGATGGTTGCTGAAGTACTGGGAGGGCAGGAATGCGCTTAAACAGTTTCTCACATGCTACTTGCTTGTCTATTTGAGGCATCCCGGGGATGGACGTCTTCATACGTACTTTAGGTTCACCTTGAACTCTCGGCAGTCTCCTGCCTCAGGCGCTCAGCTCCTAATTCTTATAAAAAGCTGTATTATTGCCTGTGGAAGGATTTAATAACATTTATTTAACTCATCTCTTGCTTCTGGACTTGAATGTTCTTTTTACTCTGTTGCCAGTTAGAAGCTATGCTTCCTTAAAGCTTAGCATGTTTGTCTCCCACACGTGAGTTAAAAGATAGAATTATTTTTGTTCTATGAACTGCTTATCTGTGAGTGGCCCTTGGTAATTTTTCCACTAGGTTTTTCTAAAGCACACTGTGTCCCTTCTTTATCATGTGTTGGGATGCTTTCTGTAGTTTCACAGTTGATCTCTGGCCTTGTTTACAAGTACTGTTTTATTCCTGCCAGAACTTTTACACTGTCACTTTGGGCAAACTTCTTGGTTTCTGTTTGGTTTAAGGTGTGTGTGTGTGTGTGTGTGTGTGTGTGCGCGCGAGCAAGCACTCGAGTGCATGTGCATGTGTGTGTAAATCAGAGGACAATTTTGTGGCGTGAGCTCTCTCTATCTTTACTTGGGTTCCAGGATTAAACTCGGTAACTTGAGTGGCAAGTGCCCACTGAGCCATCTTGACAGCCCAAGCCTAATGCTTGCTTGATGAAATTCAGTTTTTCCACAGGGAATACATACTGAAAATTTACTATTAGCTTGGAATTCCCTTCCCACTGTTCTTTGAGATATTGAGGTAGAAAGGAGCATTTAGTTTTTAGTGCAGCATCTACACATGGAGATGCTGATATCTGTCATTCAGTAGATTTTTTTATGCTGTTTTTCAAATTTCAGTGCTGTGTGTATCTGTTTACTTACTATAGGAATAAAAGGTCCCTCGAAGAGATTTGAAAATGGCCACAAACGAAAGTGTTGGCGTGTTCAGCTCTGCATCCCTGGCTGTGGAGTATGTGGACTCACTGCTTCCTGAGAATCCTCTGCAGGAGCCCTTTAAGAATGCTTGGGTCTACATGTTGGATAACTATACAAAGTTCCAGATCGCAACCTGGGGCTCCCTGATAGTTCATGAAGTCATCTATTTCTTGTTCTGTTTACCTGGATTTCTATTCCAGTTTATACCTTTCATGCGAAAGTACAAGATTCAAAAGGTGCGTATGATGGGCTTGTGATCAAATACTGGAATTGATGTTTCTCAAGAACATTCAGTACACAACAGTACTGTCCAGTAGAAATCTAATGAAGCCACTTACATAGTTTAAGAAGGGAATAAGGGAATAAGGAAGTTAGTTTTCATAGTATGTTTTATTTAACCAAGTAATGCTCAGCTATTATTATTTCACCAATAGCCCAAATTAAACTGCTTCATGAGACATTCTGGTGTTTCTACTCCCATGCTTACTGTGTTAGCATCAGTGTGTATTTATGCCAATTTTGAAAGTGCTCATGCCTTGTGCTTCTAGTTGATGGTCTGTTATACAGAATAACTGTAGATCATAATTGATGGTGTTTGAAAGAATTGTCTGTAAAAGTGGGCTTTAGGAAGCTGTAGGTCTTATCCAACTGGGGTTTATAAATTTTAATTTTCAAACTAGCTGGCAGGTATAGTGTATGCATTTAAGGCCCTGAATTTAATTACCAGCACACCTATATTTTTTCCTAGCCCCACCTGTGTGCCCCAATCCTGATAAGAGAAACTATCTGGGGGGAAGGAAATGTGCACAGGGCCTATGGCTACTCTGCTGCAGTCCTTCCTCCTCCACACTCAGCCAGTCTAACTGGATGGTAATATGCGTAGACTCTATACGTATACGATAGGAGTGCCAGCAGCTTTCCTATGGTCCCACGTTATGGGTAATGCCCCTCGTGTCTTCGTTTCTGTTTCAACATATTAGATGTGGTTGTGAGACTGCTGTGTGCATAAGATACTCAGGTATGCACAGTACTTTGTCTTAGTTTTAAACAAAGATAGCAGAATGTACTCTTACTAATATATAGGCTACTTGCTTAGCATAGTTTCTTAGATGAATTTGGGCAAATATAGAAACAGAAAGGACGTACCAGCATTTGGTACTCCAATATTAGTTCTTGCTTTGAGATTACGTCTTGTATATATCTCAGGGTGGCCTTCAACTTGGGATCCTCTGACTTCCACTTCTGAGTGCTTACAGGCATGGACCATCACCAGCTACCAAGAATTGTTTTTAATGCCACCATTGGCTAATCTAAACAGTCATAACTAGCTAAACTCAAGGGCACACACACACACAGCAGGGGCAGAAAGTAGATGCTGAGCATTGCAGGCCTGCTTAGCTGGGTGTGCAGGCTGTGTCTCATCAGTCTCTTGGCTTTGTAGCCTCTCCTAGTGAGTCACTGTAAGGAAGTGACCCAGCCTTCTCTGCAGCTAACCTGGGCGTTGGGGTATCTTGGACTCTAGGCCAAGAGGAGAAAGGGGAAAGGGAATAAAAAAGAGAGGCAGCTCAGAAGCTTCCGTCAGCCTTTGATAAAGTCCCAACACTTCCAAGGTGCTTCGGATGAAAGAAAGGACCAGAGCTGAGAAACAGATCAGTTAGAAAGCCATGCGTTCTGAGTCACTGAAGTGACTGTGTCACCACTGATTCATTGAGAAGTAAGGCTGAGTCACTGTGGCCACCAAGCTGGAGCATCGGTTCCTCCTCTGCTGCCCTCTGTAGGTGACTGCTTGATCTTAGGTGGCGGTGCCTTTCCAGAGGAGAGTTGTTTTAGCTCAGGGTGTGTGGGTGGCCTTAAAGGGAAGTTCGAGGCCAGCCTGGTCTACAAAGTGAGCTCCAGGACAGCCAGGGCTATATAGAGAAATCGGGGGGAAGTGTGGTGGGAAGAAGAATAAACAGGCCTGAGAACGAAGTCCGTGTGGCACATACATTGTCATTAGCACATACAGGGTTGTGGGTTACAATCAGCATGGCACACACAAAAGCCACACATCCTAGTTGGTTACACCTAATGAAAGGCTGAATAGAATGGCCGCAAGTCACTGCTCTGTGTCATCTTTTTAAGTCTCACAGCCATCAAAATCCAGCCTGTGAATTTTTTCAGTACTTAAGTAGTGATTTCAAAACAATACAAACTCTCTTAACATAAAGGGGCTGAGAAGGAAATAAAGCTTAGAGCTTGTAGCTCCATAGTAGAGCATTTGCCTAGCCTGAGCAAGACCTGGAGCCTGGTAGAGGCAAGGGGATCTCAGTGAGTTTGAGGGCAATCTGGTCTACATAGTAAGTTCTAGGTCAGCCAAGGCTACACAGTGAAACCTTGTATCAAAAACAACAATAATACAGAATACAGCAAAGTAAAATAAAGCAAAATAAAAAGGAAGGCAGACAGACCCTGGCCTGTATCTTCCCACCCTGCAGCACAATTAAGTAAGTGGAAAAAAAAAAAAAACAGTGGAGGCGGATTCTATGTGTGATTTGTGAACCACACGCTGTGATTGAAACGCATACAAAATGATTCCTCTTTTCTTCAGTGCTTTAGAAAGTCCAAGATACAAAACTATATTAACACATAGAACACTATATTTTAACTTAAAATTTTGCCCTTGCCTCCACAACAGGTGTGGCATACACATGTGATCTTAGTACTTGGGTGGAGGCAAGAGGGTCCAGATCAAGGCTGTTCTCTGCTACTTGTAGGAAGTTTGAGGCCATAAGATCATGAGAAGCTAACTCAAAAATATTGCACGCTTCCCCCTCATTCATCTAGGAATGAACAGGGGCTAGACAGATCAATCAGTGGTTAACAACACTGGCTGCTTTTCCAGACCACCTGGGTTTGGTTCCCAGGACGCACAGGGCAGCTCACAAAGGTCTAATGTCCTCTTTTGGCCTCCAGAGGCACTAGGTATATACATGGTACACAGACATGCAGGCCAAAGACCCATGCACACAAAAGTTACCCAGCACTAAATGCTTTCCACTTCAAAGTGAATAGACAGCTGAACAGTTAATTCATGTGCTTTGGAGTTAGAGGAACTTTTACATGCATGACAAAGAAAGCGGATGTGGCCGGGATTGTTTCTTAAACAAAATAAAAAGCAAAAAAAAAAAAAAAATCACATTTTGGTTTTTTCCTCACAAGAGAAGTGTAAATATCTCTGAGGTCCATGGCTCCACCGGGAGCATCCCTTCATATTGGCGTACAGATGTGCATATTAAGTAGGAACCAGTTAGCTCTGGTACTTTGCTAGGCATACATTTAAGTGCCATCTTAGCCAGCTTGCATATACCATATAAACAACATCTCCGACATTCGTTGTAACAGTAGGACAATAGTAGTTGATTATTCTAGTCTCACACTATGGAAGCCCAGGGCCACACGTGTGCTAGGTGCCATTTTGTACTATTCTCCACCCCCACCCCCCCAAGCTTTGTTATTTTTTTACATAAAGCTACCTGAGTTTCAAAGTCTAAGCCAGGAAACCAAAGGTGTCATCCCAGGTCAGCCTGAGTTTTCAAGTTACTTTGTCTTTGGTCATAGACTTGAGCTCTGGAGTGGGGTCAGAGATACCTTAGAGTAGAGACGCAGATGCAATCGAAGTTACTGTGTGTTGCCACTTGTCTCATTGCTA
>LR749546.1:2468100-2545462 GCA_902729485.2 Mus minutoides
CCCCACCCCACCCCCCGTCTTTAGTCTGAACGTCATTGTCAGGGAACATGTCAAGTTCTCACAGCCCATGTGTATACAGAAAGTACTTATTTCTGCAGATGAATACCACCGAATGAGCCTAGAGACAATGAGTTGCCATTGTAATAAGCTCCCAGCTGCTGTTTGTGTAGGCTTTCTGTGGGGCACTCAATGTAAACATAACATAACTTACTTTGGAAATGTCTTTTAAAGCATGGATAGCTAGTTGCTTCTTACATAGTTTTAGGTCCCCGTCGCCACATTTGTTATTAACATTTTTACACCTGTTTAAAGTAATTATGTACCTGTTAAGATCACTTGCCACTGTAGTATAAGCTGAACATAGCACAGAACTGAGAGATTATATTAGAGAAAATTTTAAGAATTTAGTTCTACCTGCTCAACTGAACTATTGATAGCTGACTACTTTTAAATATTGTGATTTTTTTTTTCCTCTATAGGATAAACCAGAAACCTTCGAAGGCCAGTGGAAGTGTTTTAAAAAAGTGCTATTTAATCATTTTTTTATCCAGTTGCCTCTGATTTGTGGAACATACTATTTTACAGAGTTTTTCAATATTCCTTATGACTGGGAAAGAATGCCAAGATGGTATGTCAGTGATAATTTGATGTTCATATTCATTCATGGTTTATTTTTTATTTACATTTTCCTTAATGTTTATCGTCTTCATTTGGTTAATAACCTGAAGTTTCTTATGTCCTGATATGACTAGATACGCATGTGCCAGAACCTAGGTACACTTTTTGAATTGAATCTTTTAAACAGCATGTGGTAGCACACACCTGTGGTCGGAGCACTTGGGACATGAAGGTGGGTAGGCCTGAAGCTGCAGAATCCCCCTGGGCTACACAGCTAGTCCATAGCCTGCCTGGGGTACAGTGAGACCTTATCTCAAAAAAAATAAAAATAAATTAAATGAAACAGTTGAATCTTTTCTGAAGCATCTACATAGTTTTTCTTGTTATTCACTGAACAACAGTGCAACAATTACAATGTGTACTTTGTTAGATGTTCTGAGTAATCTAGAAATAATTACATCAGGGGATTACAAAGGCTTCCTCTACTAGATGTTTCAGTATTTAAAGAAGATGGTTGAACATATTTGTATAATAAATTATTTTTCATTATCTTATTTAAATTTAGTATTTCTGTGATAGAAAAAGCAATGGCTTTACTGTGAACTTCAGGCTGGTTTTTAAACTGATTTTGTACTCAGGTCTTTGGCAACATAAATATAATGGAGATAGGGTCACACTCCTTAACCCCCATTTTCATATTATAACATGTAGCCGTATCTACCAGTATTGTTTCTTTGAAAGCAAGTCTCACTGTGTAGCACTGGCTGGCTTGGAGCCCACTATGTAGGCCAGGTTGGCCTTAAACTCATAGAGATCTACTTGCCTCTGCCTCCCAAGGGCTGGATTTAAAGGTGCAAGCCATCACACCCAGCTCAGCTCTCTTGAAGCTGGGAGAATTGGACAGTTCATATACACAGTTAGATCAAGCTGGGTATTGGTTTTATTTAATGTCTGAGCAACAGCCTAAGTCATGGTTACCTGGTACTCACTACTGTTGGCCTCTCACAGGTATTTAACTTTGGCAAGGTGTTTGGGCTGTGCAGTCATTGAGGACACCTGGCACTATTTCCTGCATAGACTCCTTCACCACAAGAGAATTTATAAATACATTCATAAAGTCCATCACGAGTTTCAGGTATGTCAGACTTACAGTTCAGGCTCTTTCAACTCAAGTGGAAAAACATGGTTTATTATTTGGACCTTTTAAAGCTATCAGTGGTATTTTGTCTCATGCCCTTTTTTTTTAGTGTGTGTGTGTGTGTGTGTATGTGTGTATGTGTGTATGTATGCATGCACACGCATGATGTGGTAAATAGGATACAGAGGACAACTTTGTGGAGTAAACTCTTTCATATATATATATATATATTGCTGGGCGTGGTGACGCACGCCTTTAATCCCAGCACTTGGGAGGCAGAGGCAGGCAGATTTCTGAGTTTTAGGCCAGGCTGGTCTACAAAGTAAGTTCCAGGACAGCCAGGGCTATACAGAGAAACCCTGTCTCGAAAAACCAAAAATAAATAAATAAATTCAAATATGTATATATGTGTGTGTGTGTGTGTGTGTGTGTGTGTGTGTGTGTGTGTATACATACACACATACATATACATATATCTTTATGCACCATAAATAAATAAATTCATATATATATATATACACACACACACACACACACATACATATACATATATCTTTATGCACCTGAGTATATGTGTATTCACCTCATGTTCAAATGCTCTCAGAGCTAGAAGAGGTTTATGGATCCTGGGAGCTGAACCTGTGTCCTGTGTCCTCTCCATTCTACCTTTTGATGCAGACTCTCATTGTCAAAACCAACCGCAGGCTTGCATAGCTAGCATCTTTAACCCCTGAGCCCTGAGCCCTGAGCCAGCTCTGTCTCCTTTAACCCCTGAGCCCTGAGCCAGCTCTTATTCTCCTTTATTTCCTTTCCTGTTGGCATAACATGATGTACATGTACACACAGATCCATGCCTAACAGTTTTCTTCCATGTCAAACTGTCATGGTGGGATCTGCAGAGATAACTGAATGGTTAAGAGCCCATTCTGCCCTTGTAAAAGACTGGACCTCAACTCCTAGCACCTGTATTAGGCCACTCATAGTCACAGGTAGCTGTACTCATGTGCACACATACCTGTAATTATATAAATTCATGGTAAACCGAGACTTTAAAGACTTACACAGAAAAGTTCAGGTTCTCATACTTTTATTACATCAGGACGTTCAGGTGGCCATCCTGATATAGCTAGATGCCTGGCAGATTAATAGTGGGTATAGAAATACTAGGTTTAAATAAATGAGATTAATAAACAAGTACTTACTATTTAAACTAAAGCAATTACTCAGTTGAAGTATATTTTCAGAATAGATTATTTTTTAAGTCAAAGCTGCTTTCATAGAGGTCTCAGTGGATACCTGAAAACATGGATAAAATACCATACTAAGACAGCCAAAAGTAATTATTGGGCAGACGAGATATTCAGGATATAAACACTGGACAAAAGAGTGATTCTCACTGGGAGGGCTGAGACTGCTAGGACAGTACACAGAACAATGCACAATTTCAAACATTTCTCAAGTGTTTTCCCCTAATACTTTAGGACAATAGTTGATCTAAGGTAAATGTAACCACGAAAAATAAAATCATGATTGAGAATGGCCTACTGTGTGTGCATGTATAGGTGCCCACTTGTGGTAGAGTAACTACATATTCATAAGTTAAATATTAAGAGCTAAGGGCCCAATGACTGGAGTTTGATCCCTGAATCACACAATGTAGTGAGAGAAAACTGACTCCTAAGGCTTGTCCTTTGACCCCAGTGTGCATGCATATGAACACACACAAATAGGTAAATAAGTGTTTAATTAGAGTTGAAGCTAGATAAGAGATAATACTAAGATATTCATATCGCCAGACCTTTTGATTGATAAGAGAACTGCTGTTATCATTTGTATATATAAAGCTGGATTATCATCATTACTTACACAAACAATATAATTTTATAAAACTATGTGTATAAATTGAATACATTAGACATTCTCCAGAGAATGTCAACACAAAGTTAATATGAACATAGATTTATTTGAAGTCTGGAAGTATGTACCTATAATCCCAACATTCAGGCTAAGTCAGGGGCATCATGAGTTGCAGGCCAACTTCACCTATATAGATCCTGTATCAAAAGAAAAAAATTTGATTTTTCAGTATGAGGCCCAAGTGTTGCAGCGAAAAAAGCTGGAAAGTGAGGAGTGGTCTCTGTAGCTTTCATGTGAATCCCTGCTTCCTTGGGAAGCCTCTTTCTTGCTTGTAAAGTCCTCTGACTAAATGGAGAATAAAATCTTCTGGTTCAGACAATCGCAGCACAGTTGGATGCTAGCAAATTGACACATGAGTCAACCATCACAATACAGTAAGGGGTTCTTCCTGTGTTTCAGGCTCCGTTTGGATTCGAAGCAGAATACGCGCATCCTTTGGAAACCCTGATTCTTGGGACAGGATTTTTCATTGGAATTATGCTTTTGTGTGATCACGTAATTCTTCTGTGGGCATGGGTGACCATACGTTTGCTAGAAACCATTGATGTGCACAGGTGAGTGATGCGTTTGCTCTCAGGTAAAAACCATCAGAGTTCTATTTTCTGTGCATTGGTGTGCTTGTGTGTGTGAATGCATGTTTGTATGTGTGTGGGGTATATATCTTTTGTAAGCATATGAAGAATGATTTGGTTAAAGAAGAATGCTTCTTGTTAGTGAGCATGTGATTGTTAATAAAAATACCATTGGTTCAACATGTGTGTGGTAAGTAACCTGTATCCTTTTCATTTCAGCGGTTATGATCTTCCTCTCAACCCGCTGAACTTGATCCCTTTTTATGCGGGTGCTCGACACCATGATTTCCACCACATGAACTTCATTGGGAATTACTCCTCCACCTTCACGTGGTGGGATAAACTCTTTGGGACAGATGCCCAGTTTCATGCCTACATTGAAAAAACGAAGAAGCTTGGGAAAAAGTCTGATTGAATATCCCCACTCGACGCCTTCCTCAACTGCAGCTGGCCACTAACATTGCTTCTGGGGACTTGGCTGCCAAGTGATAAAAATGTTAACGGCCTTTTTTTTAAAAAAAATTTTTTGTTGTTGTTGTTTTGGTTTTTCGAGACAGGGTTTCTCTGTATAGCCCTGGCTGTCCTGGAACTCACTTTGCAGACCAGGCTGGCGTCGAACTCAGAAATCCGCCTGCCTCTGCCTCCCGAGTGCCGGGATTAAAGGCTTGTGCCACCACGCCCGGCTGTTAACGACCTTTAAGATGAGAACTTTTCTACTTTACATCCAAGATCTGTATATGTGGGATCAAACAAGTAAATATATATACATATATATATATATATTTAAGTGCAGTTTTCATGAGGAGGTTTTAAAGGCCATATTGCTAACCTCACCAAAAGGTTTCAGGAACTGGAGGAAGTATTAATGTACAACTCACCACTTCATGCCAGAGGAGGCTGAAGTTGACGTCTTTTAAGCCTTTTACCTACACTAGTCAGTTCAGAAAATTCTCAACAATAATGTTTGCCTTCTAGTTTAAGAAATGGTGTTTTTTAGAATTTACCTGAAGTGAAAATATTATGAAGTGAATATATCATCTGGTGAACGAGTGACTGAAACCCCGCTCTGGTCTGGGGTTGACCAGTTTAGGACTATTCTTTCTGTGAAGGATTGTTTGATTGTAGTAACTTTATTGGCATCTTGTAAATTGGCTCATTTCCTACGTGATGTACATAAAATATTATAGCCTAAAGATTTTCCAGTTACTTGGGGTGTTTTTAAATTGAGGAGCCCCACTTCCGCTGTCCACCCATTGTCTTTGTGTGTCAGGTGATCATTGAAATCTTACCTTGATCTTGAATTCACTTCTCTGTCTGCTTCTGGAGCTGGTGAAATAAATGTGATTTTTGTCCGATCCTCTGGTTTTCATGAAAATCAGCTGTCATGTTTTATTCTTATAAGGAAAAGCACAGAAATCATTAAAGTAAATTTTACAATAACGCAATGGTTCCGTTTTTTTTCCTGGCTGAACTTTTCTGGTGGTCGCACTGTATCCTTAGGAGGCTGATCTGTAGGAGGAGCTTCATTGACCCAGGGAACAGCTTGCTGGCCTTACGTGTTTTTCCACACGGGCATAGGGCATAAGGATATACTTTCTAGGCCACTCACTGCATCCCAGTCCTTAGGGTTGGTTGGGTTTTGTCCTTTTTCATACAGGCTCTGTCTATCTTAGGCTGACCTTGACTCTGCAATCCTGTAACTTCAGCTTTCCAATGCTGGAGTTACAGGCTAACTGACAATGAATGGCTGGGCGTGGTTTTGGAGAGGTTTTTTTTTTTTTTTGGTTTTTCAAGACAGGGTTTCTCTGTATAGCTCTGGCTGTCCTGGAACTCACTTTGTAGACCAGGCTGGCCTCGAACTCAGAAATCCGCCTGCCTCTGCCTCCTGAGTGCTGGGATTAAAGGTGCGCGCCACCACGCCCGGCTGGAGAGGTTTTTAATATGTGGCCAAGGATGGCCTTGCTAGTAATCCTCTTGTCTCAGCCTCCCAGATGCCGAAGTTGTAAACATGAACCACCACACTATGCTTGGCCACGTATGTTTCAAACTTTGATTCCATATCTGCCTCACATGTGCTTGTGTGGGCACATTTGTTTTTTGTTTTTTATTTTTTTACTTTGGAGCAGTTTGGGGCAATACATAAAATTGTTCTGTCCTGTTTGGTTATGAGATTACCTGTAACATTTCTTTTTAATCTTTGCCTTTTACTTTAATGCCTGTAGAATATACAAAACTGGGAGGAAAGCAACATCTGTTAGAAGTGGTGGTAAACGTGCTTAAATAAGTTGATGCATGCCAACCACATTCACTTTTTTTCCTCTTCTCGGTGCTGGGGGTCAAAGCTAGGCCCTTGTGCATGCTGGACAAGCGATCTACAACAGCAGTGCCACCAACCTACACAGCTTCAATTTGTATTCTCTGAGCACTTCCCATACCCTGCATTATGGTGTGGCTTTTTAAAAGGCATGCTCTTACTTCTTAACTGCAATTCTCTTTACTGGATAAATTTAAAGTCTTCCTGCTTCAGACTCATAAGTAGCTGGGATTATGGGTGTGCATGCAACAGCCCATCTCAGCAGCTACTTTTTAGGAAATGTGATGTTTGAAAAAGAACATTCTAAGATAGTTAGCCAGCAAGTAACAAACTCATAATTCCAGGACTGAGGAGATGGCACAACAGTAAAGAGAACCTTCTCTTTCAGAGGACCCTTGTTTAGTTGTAGGTACCCACACACTGGACAGCTCAAACTGAAACTCCAGGTTCTAGAGCTTTGATGCCTTTCTTCTGACCTCCAAGGGAACCTCTCTATATAAACATACTATTCCAATTGACCTCAGTTGCCAACCTGATACCAGCCTACACTTCAGCCTCCAAGGGAACCTCTACATGTAAACATACACTATTCCAGTTGGCCTCAGTTGTCAACCTGATTACAGCCTACTTACTCTTCAGAGGGCATCACATCCTACAGATTGCTCAGATCAGATTGGCCTGCAGCTATGATTATAAAGAATTGTCTTGATTGGCTGTGGGAGGAACCAGTCTACTCTGGGCAGCACTATCCCTAGGAAGGTGGTCCTGGCCTGTAGAGAGCTAGCTGATTGTGAGCCACTAACAACAGGCAATGCTCCTGGGTTTTGCCCTTGAGGTTCCTGCCTTAAGTTCCTCCTTGAGGAAGTCTGGCCTTTCCTCCCCAGATTCCCTTTGGTCACAGTGTTTTATAACAGCAATAGAAAGAAAACTAGGACACACATAAATAAAAATAAATCTTCAAAAGATTCATATTCCCAAATATGTTAGTGCAGGATAGACATTACTCAACTAAAATGTCAAAGTTACATGAATAGTAAGGCTAACAAAGCCTTCAATACATAGCTTTGATTCTATCCTGGAGAATAGTTGATACAAGCTGGGTGTTATGATACGTGTCTATAGTTCCAGCACTCATGAAGCTGAGGCAGATGGATGACAAGTTCTAGGCCAACCTACATTATATAGCAACACTCTTTTCTCTGAAAGCCAAGACTTTTTTTCTCCCCCTTTTTAAAGATTTGCTTATGTGTATAGGAGTTTTGTTGGCATGAATGTTTGTGCACCATGTGCTTATCTGGTCACTTGATTCATCCAGTTCCCAGTTTATGGAATGCTGCCAATCACATTCAGGAATAGCCTTGACACTCCCTTAGTTAATGGTCTCTGAAAACTCCCTCACAGACACACTAGAGTCACACCAGGTACATCCAGAGTGGGCCATGTCACCCATGTACTTCTTAATCCAACCAAGGCAACAGTCAACATTCATCATTATTTCTATGTTGGATTTGGTTTTTTTTTTTTGCTTTTTTTCAGAGAGAACCTTACTATGTATGTAGTTCATGCTGACTTAAAATTTAAGATTTTGGGGGTTTTGAGATGGCTCAGTGGATAATGGCACTTCCAGTACCCACTTGGTAAAAGGAGAAAATCCCTGCAGGTTATTCTCTAATGCCAACAGGCATGCTGTGATATTGATGTGTGTGTACATGCACACACACACACACACACACACAAGCCCCCACGTTAGTTAACAAGGGGTGGTTTGAACTAGAGTGGCCTCCATAGGTTCATTCATGCCTGAATGTTTGGTTCTGTAAGTGGAACTATTTGGGAACAATTAAGGGGTGGGGCCTTTGGGGAGGAAGTGTGTCACTGGGGCTGGGCTTTGAGGTTTCAAAAGCCCACGCCAGGTCCAGTGTCTCCTCTTCTAACTGCAGACCAGGATGTAATGCCTTTCATCAGGTGCTATAAAGCTATGCCTGCCTGCTTCCTGCCATAATGATCAGTGATTGTGGACTAACCCTATATAACTGCAATTAAGCCTCCAATTCAATGACTTCTTTATAAAAGTTGCCATGGTTATGTCTCTTCATAACAATAGAACAGTAGCTAAGACACACACACAAGTAAACAAAAAAAAAAAAAAAAAGGAGGAGCAATTTTAGGCCAATTTATGCTACACAATGAGATCCAATCTCAAAAATTAATTACTTAATGGCTTTATATAATTACCAAATATCTATTTAGATTTAAGATATATGCAGTACATGTGTACTGTGTATGTGAATACACTGTAGCTATACAGATGGTTGTGAACCTGCAAGTGGTTGTTGGGAATTTATTTATTTATTTATTTATTTATTTATTATTAATTTTTTTAAAGATTTATTTTATTTATTATATGTAAGTACACTGTAGCTGTCTTCAGACACTCCAGAAGAGGGCGCCAGATCTCGTTACGGATGGTTGTGAGTCACCATGTGGATGCTGAGATTTGAACTTATCACCTTCGGAAGAGCAGTCGGGTGCTCTTACCCACTGAGCCATCTCACCAGCCCCTATTTATTTATTTTTAGGGCCTTTGCTTGCTCCAGTCGGTCATGCTCACTCAATTCCTGGTCACTCTGGCCCAAGATTGATTTATTATTATAAATAAGTACACTGTAGCTGTCTTCAGACACACCAGAAGAGGGTGTCAGATCTTATTACAGGTGGTTGTTAGCTACCATGTGGTTGCTGGGATTCCAACTCAGGATCTTTGGGAGAGTCAGTCAGGGCTCTTACCCGCTGAGTCATCTCACCCTTGTTTTGTTTTTTGAAATGGCATTTCTCTGTGTAGCCCTGACTGTCCTGGAACTTGCTCTACAGCCCAGGCTGCTCTCAAATTTAGAGCTTGGCCTGCCTCTGCCTCTGCCTCTGCCTCTGCCTCTGCCTCTGCCTCTGCCTCTGCCTCTGCCTCTGCCTCTGCCTCTGCCTCTGCCTCTGCCTCTGCCTCTGCCTCTGCCTCTGCCTCCAGAGTGCTGGGATTAATGACTTGAGCCACCACCATCTTTCTTATTTTAGTTCATAAGATTCTTGCCCGCTCTCTGCTCCCATTCCTCTCTTGCACGCTCTCTGCTCCCATTCCTCTCTTACTCTCCTCTTCCCAAAACAAAAGAGATTTTCTGTTGTAAGGAGTACTACACTGGATTGAAAAAGTCAAATAACCATGGAACTGGACAGTCTAGGCTACAATTTCCACAGAGAATGTAATTTACCAACAGATAATCTTTTGTGCAGAGAGCCATAACATCCAGTGCTCTCCCCAGTAAACAAGTCGATGGCGCATGTGCTGAAGGTGAGCGCGCACGAGTCACAGCCCATCCCGGGGCGTGGTGTGGAGTGATGAGTGAGCAGCCAATCAGAAGCATACATGATGCTTCAGGGTGTATATAGGCAGTGCCTTTTTGGGGCTCGGGGTCTTCCTCTTCACATGGCAATAAATGCTTGCTGCAGAAGGAGCCTGGTGTCTGCGTCTGTTCTTGCTGGCGAGATGATAGCGCGGGTCACAGCTGGTGCCGAAGTCCGGGAATTCACCATCGCCGGTGCCAAGGACACCCTCCGCCCATGGAGAGGATTCAGAACTGCAGGACAAGGGTAAGCTCTGAGAGGTATGTTTGGTCTTGATTTATCTCATTTACCCCCCCAGTTGAGTGGTGCAGTGCAAGCCTTCATCATTGTCGTGACAGTGCTCGTTCTCTTCTTTTTGGTTTATCGCGTGGCACCCTGGTTCGCGTGCTCCGGCAACTTAACTCTTCCCTCCTGGGAGGAATAGGGAGAGAATTGACTAGGGAACAGCAGGATGGTAAACTGAAGGTAGGGATGATGTCCTTATGGAGACTGGTAAGATCATGCTTAGAGGATGAGAAATGCTGCCCAATGGTTAAGGCAGGGCAGGGGGCGTTAGAAGAACTACAGGACAGCATGTCAGAAACAGAGCAGAAAGAGAGATTAGGAGCTCAGAGAAAGAAAAGCATGCTTAAGAAAAAAGACCTCTCCGAGGACCCTGGATCCAAGGAGATGAGAGATAAGGGAAAGGACGCCCTGGGAGAGAAGAAAGGAAAGGAGGGGAAGGGTCAGAGAAAAAGGAAAAATCTCTACCTGGTAAAGGAGTTGGAGGCTTTGGGGCTTGATAGCTCTGAGAATGAAGAACTTAGCCCCTCCAAAGAGGAGGACTTAGAAGATGAGGCAGATCGCTATGAGGAAGAAAGGTATCACACAGATGAACAGCGGTCAAACCGAAAGCAAAAGAGAGTGGGAGGCGGGAGCCGTGCAGCTTACTGTCCCCAGTGACCCCCTGCCTTATGTGGATGGGTGCTGTTCAGACTCCTTCCTTACCAAGGAGGATAGGAGGAAGCCGCAGCAGGCCTTCCCAGTATTTGAAACTGCTGAGGGAGGTCGTGTCCATGCACAGGTAGAATACACCCCGATTAAAGAGCTTGCTGAATCAGTCCAGAGATATGGGATTACTGCAAATTTTACAATTTCTCAGCTTGAGAGACTAGCCAACATGGCTATGACCCCAAGTGATTGGCAGAATACAATAAAGGCCGCACTTACTACTATGGGGCAGTACATGGAGTGGAAAGTCTTGTGGCATGATGCGTCTCAGGCACAGGCAAAAGTTAACGCTAATGCGGAAGGTAATCCATGACATTGGATATTTGAACTGTTGACAGGGCAAGGGCCGTTTACTAATAACCAGACCAATTATGACTGGGGATCATATGGCCAGATTTCCGCTGCTGCCATTTAAGGCATGGAAGGCCCTATCAAAGAAGGGGGAAGCTGGGGGACATTTAACAAAGATTATACAGGGTCCCCAAGAGTCATTTTCAGACTTTGTGGCTAGGATGACAGAAGCAGCAGGCAGAATTTTTGGGGACCCAGAGACAGTTTTGCCACTGATAGAACAATTGGTTTATGAGAATGCCACACAAGAATGTAAAACAGTTATCACCCCTAGAAGAAATAAGGGGTTAACAGACTGGATAAAAGTCTCCTGAGGGCTTGGGGGCCCCCTTACTAATGCTGGCCTTGCAGCGGCCATTTTGCAGAGTCAGAATCACCCTAGTACTGGTGAATGCAAAGTCTGTTATAATTGTGGCAAACCAGGGCACTTGAAGAGAGATTGTAGGACTCTTGTGAAGAAAAGAACTCCAGGGCTATGTACCAAGGGCAGGAAGGGCTATCACTGGGCCAACGAGTGCTGCTCAGTTAGAGATATTCAGGGCAGATTTATCCAGCACGAGCCCTCTCCATCTGAAGATGCCTCAAAAAACGGGTGTCTGGGCCCCAAGTTCCAGGGCCCCAAGAAATATGGGATTCAGGCTTACAGCAAATGGATGTCACAGTCCGTAGAGCTACAGAGAGCTCAGCAGGATTGGACCTCTGTTCCACCACCCAGTTCATACTGATGCCGCAGATGGGGGTCCAGCCTGTTCCCACTGATTTTGCAGGTCCCTTACCAAAAGGGAGTGTTGGCCTAATTTTAGGTCAAGATCCAGGGGAGCTGTTTGTGTTTTCCCACAGGAAGAAGGCAATCCATTTTGGTTGCCAGAACGACTGACACGAAGAATCTTGGCATGTGAAGATGATTCCCAGATGGACCTCCCAATGACCGGTTCTACTCATTCTGCTGACATTGATGATCCTATGGAATTGCGGGATGAAGCAGTCTTCTGTCAGACTATCTCAGAGGGAATTGGTCGTTGAAGGCAGAACAACTCTCCAGAAAGCTTCTCTTGCAGATTAGGTGACTCAATGGGACTTGGCTGAACCCCATTACCTTTGGGGACTTCTCTTCCTGGATATCCACAGCCTTTTCTTTCTTTAAAGAGTGGGTGGGAGTAGGCCTGTTCGGTACAGCCCTGTGCTGCGGACTAGTGTTTTTGTTATGGTTGGTTTGCAAACTCAGAGCCCAACAAAAACGTGACAAGGTCGTTATCACTCAAGTGCTTGTTGCCATAGAACAAGGAGCCTCCCTTGCCATCTGGCTATCTATGCTTACCACCCGGTAGTTCCTCTGCCCCTGAGATGCAGTGACCAACTTGGTTTGACATCCCTTGCAACCCTGGGAGTCATGCTCCATTGCACAGGGATGGGTGCTGCCCTCATGACCTTTCTTAGCCCTTGCACCCAGAGGACTTGCTCCATTGCACCTGGTAGGGTAAGGGAGACCGTTTCAGAACATTTGCTCTTGATCGCCCACTCCCTCGGGACAGAGTTTGCTTGATTGGGCTCGGTTCTGATTTGGTGCTGGCTATTCCATTAGGGAGCAAGGCTACATGGGCCCAGATGCAGATGAGTCTTGCTTCATATTTGATTTGCTACAGTTAAGCTGATGATTACCTTTTCGAGTATGCTCTCTTCCTATCAGCTATGAGTGCTGGGGTTCCAATAGTTAGGGTTCAGGCAGGTTTTCGCCTAAGACAGGGGCCATGCCAACAGGAGATGCCAGCTTACCCTGGGCCTCAGTGGGCTTGTGCTGTGTGAGTACTCAGTGACGGGCTTGATGACCTGGCCTGGGGCATAAATTCATTTGGGTGCCACTCGTTCATATAAAACAAAAAAGGGGGAGATGTAGGGAGCCATAACATCCGGTGCTCTCCCCAGTAAACAAGTCGATGGCGCATGTGCTGAAGGTGAGCGCCCACAGAGTCACAGCCCATCCCGGGGCATGGTGTGGAGTAATGAGTGAGCAGCCAATCAGAAGCATACACGACGCTTCAGGGTGTATAGAGGCAGTGCCTTCTTGGGGCTCAGGGTCTTTCTCTTCACATGGCAATAAATGCTTGCTGCAGAAGGATCCTGGTGTCCACGTCCGTTCTTGCTGGCGAGATGATAGCGTGGGTCACATTTTTGATCTTTCAAAATTACTATTTATTTATTTTACTATTCAGGTAGGAATTTGTCTTAGTCAGGGTTTATATTCCTGCACAAACATTATGATCAAGAAGCAAATTGGGGAGGAAAGGGTTTATTCAGCTTACATTTCCACATTGCTGTTTATCACTAAAAGAAGTTGGGACTGGAACTCAAGCAGGTCAGGAAGCAGAGGCCATGGAGGGATGTTCTTTACTGGCTTGCTTCCCCTGGCTTGCTCAGCCTGCTTTCTTATAGAACCCAAGACAACCAGCCCAGAGATGGTCCCACCCAGCAGGGGCCTTTCCCCCTTGATCACTAATTGAGAAAATACCCCACAGCTGGATCTCATGGAGGCACTTCCCCAATTGAAGCTCCTTTCTCTGTGATAACCCCAGCCTGTGTCAAGTTGACACATAAAACCAGCCAGTACAATTGATCCCTTGTCAACTTGACACACAACACATCACTAGTAAGCCTCAACCCTTAGTTCTTATTTGTCTCCAAGATCTAAACAACTTTAAAAGTCCCACAGTCTTTACATATTAAAAGTTCAATCCTTTTAAAATATCCAATATCTTTTAAAATCCAAAGTCTTTTTACAATTAAAAGTCTGTTAACTGTGGGATCCACTAAAATATTTTCTTCCTTCAAGAGGGAAGAATATGAGGGCACAGTCACAATCAAAAGCAAAAATTAAACTCCAACTGTCCAATGTCTGGGATCCAACTCACAATCTTCTGGGCTCCTCCGAGGGCTTGGGTCACTTCTCCAACCATGCCCTTTGTAGCACACAACTTGTCTTCTAGGCTCCAGACACCTGTACTCCACTGCTGCTGCTGTTCTTGTTGGTCAACTTATGGTACTGGCATCTCCAAAACGCTGCTGTCTTCCACTGTAACTAGGTTTCACCAATAGCCTCTCATAGGCTCTCTTCATGGTGCCAAGCCTCAACTCCTTTGCATGACCCCTTCAGTCTTGGGTCATCAATTGCAACTGAGGTTGTGCCTTCACCAATGGCCTTCCATGGCCTCTCACAGTGCCGAGCCTCAGCTGCTCTGTGTGATCCCTTCATGCCTTCAAAACCAGTACCACCTGGGTAACTCTTACACATTACAAAGTCCAGCCACACAGCACAGGGCTATCTCTGGAACACAGCTTCTGAGCTCTCAGAAAACACTTTCCAGAAGATGTCACCTCAGTGATGCTGGTTTCTTCTTCTTCTTCTTCTTCTTCTTCTTCTTCTTCTTCTTCTTCTTCTTCTTCTTCTTCTTCTTCTTCTTCTCCTTCTCCTTCTCCTTCTCCTCCTCCTCCTCCTCCTCTTCCTCCTCCTTCTTCTTCTTCTTTCCAATTTTTATTAGATATTTTCTTCATTCACATTTCAAATGCTATCCCGAAAGTCCCCTATACCATCCCCAAGCCCCTGCCCTGGTCCCCTACCCACCCACTCCCACTTCTTGGCCCTGGCATTCCCCTGAACTGGGGCATATAAAGTTCCCCTGTACCAAGGGGCCTCTCTTCCCAATGATGGCCGACTAGGCCATCTTCTGTTACATATACAGCTAGAGACATGAGCTCTGGGGGTACTGGTTAGTTTATATTGTTGTTTCACTTATAGGGTTGGAGACCCCCTCAGCTCCTTGGGTACTTTCTCTAGCTCCTCCATTGGGAACCCTGTGTTCCATCTAATAGCTGACTGTGAGCATCCACTTCTGTATTTGCCAGGCACTGGCATAGCCTCACATGAGACCGCTATATCAAGGCCCTTTCAGCAAAATCTTGCTGGCGTATGCAATAGTGTCTGCATTTGGTGACTGATTATGGCATGGGTCCCCAGATGCAGCAATCATTGGTTGGCCCATCCTTTTGTCTCAGCTCCACAATTGATCTCTGTAACTCCTTCCAAGTGTGTTTTGTTTCTAAGAAGGTGTGAAGTGTCCACACTTTGGTCTTGGTTCTTCTTGAGTTTCATGTGTTTTGCAAATTGTATCTTGGGTATTCTAAGTTTCTGGGCTAATATCCACTTATCAGTAAGTACATGTTATGTGAGTTCTTTTATGATTGGGTTACCTCACTCAGGATGATACCCTCCAGATCCAGCCATTTGCCTAGGAATTTTATAAATTCATTGTTTTTAATAGCTGAGTAGTACTCCATTGTGTAAATGTACCACATTTTCGTTATCCATTCCTCTGTTGAGGGACATCTGGGTTCTTTCCAACTTCTGGCTATTATAAATAAGACTGCTATGAACATAGTGGAGCATGTGTCCTTATTACCAGTTGGAACATCTTCTGGATATATGCCCAGGAGAGGTATTGCAGGATCCTCCGGTAGTACTAGGTCCAATTTTCTGAGGAACTGCCAGACTGATTTCCAGAGTGGTTGTACCAGCTTGCAATCCCACCAGCAATGGAGGAGTGTTCCTCTTTCTCCACCTCCACGCCAGCATCTGTTGTCACCTGAATTTTTGATCTTAGCCATTCTCACTGGTGTGAGGTGGAATCTCAGGGTTGTTTTGATTTGTATTTCCCTGATGATTAAGGATGTTGAACATTTTTTCAGGTGCTTCTCAGCCAGTTGGTATTCCTCAGTTGAGAATTCTTTGTTTAGCTCTGTGCCCCCCTTTTTAATGGGGTTATTTGATTTTCTGGAGTTCAGCTTCTTGAGCTCTTTATATATATTGGATATTAGTCCCCTATCTGATTTAGGATTGGTAAAAATCCTTTCCCGATCTGTTGGTGGCCTTTTTGTCTTATTGAGAGTATCTTTTGTCTTACAGAAGCTTTGCAACTTTATGAGGTCCCATTTGTCAATTCTTGATCGTACAGCACAAGCTATTGCTGTTCTATTCAGGAATTTTTCCCCATTGCCCATATCTTCCAGGTTTTCCCCTACTTTCTCCTCTATAAGTTTCAGTGTCTCTGGTTTTTTGTGGAGTTCCTTGAACCACTTAGACTTGACCTTAGTACAAGGAGATAAGAATGGATCAATTTGCATTCTTCTACATGATAACTGCCAGTTGTGCCAGCACCATTTGTTGAAATGCTGTCTTTTTTCCACTGTATGGTTTTAGCTCCCTTGTCAAAGATCAAGTGACCATAGGTGTGTGGGTTCATTTCCGGGTCTTCAATCCTATTCCATTTATCTGTCTGTCTCTGTACCAGTACCATGCAGTTTTTATTACAATTGCTCTGTAGTACAGCTTGAGGTCAGGCATGGTGATTCCACCAGAGATTCTTTTATTGTTGGTAAGAGTTTTTGCTATCCTAGGTTTTTTGTTATTCCAGATGAATTTGCAAATTGCTCTTTCAAATTTGTTGAAGAATTGAATTGGAATTTTGTTTTGTTTTGTTTTTTCGAGACAGGGTTTCTCTGTGTAGCCCTGGCTGTCCTGGAACTCACTTTGTAGACCAGGCTGTCCTCGAACTCAGAAATCTGCCTGCCTCTGCCTCCCGAGTGCTGGGATTAAAGGCGTGCGCCACTACACCCGACTCTGAATTGGAATTTTGATGGGGATTGCATTGAATCTGTAGATTGCTTTAGGCAAGATAGCCATTTTTACTATATTGATCCTGCCAACCCATGAGCATGGGAGATCTTTCCATCTTCTGAGACCTTTCTGGATTTCTTTCTTCAGAGACTTAAAGTTCTTATCATACAGATCTTTCACTTTCTTAGAGTCACACCAAGATATTTTATATTATTTGTGACTATTGTGAAGGTTGTTGTTTCCCTAATTTCTTTCTCAGCCCATTTATCCTTTGTGTAGAGAAAGGCCATTGATTTGTTTGAGTTAATTTTATATCCAGCTACTTCACTGAAGCTGTTTATCAGGTTTAGGAGTTCTCTGGTGGAATTTTTGGGTCACTTATATATACTATCGTATCATCTGCAAATAGTGATGTTTTGACTTCTTCCTTTCCAATTTGTATCCCCTTGATCTCCTTTCGTTGTCGAATTGCTCTGGCTAGGACTTCAAGTACTATATTGAATAGGTAGGGAGAAAGTGGTCAGCCTTGTTTAGTCCCTGATTTTAGTGGGATTGCTTCCAGCTTCTCTCCATTTACTTTGATGTTGGCCACTGGTTTGCTGTAGATTGCTTTTATTATGTTTAGGTATGGGCCTTGAATTCCTGAACTTTCCAAGACTTTTATCATGAATGGGTGCTGGATTTTGTCAAATGATTTTTCAGCATCTAAAGAGATAATCATGTCGTTTTTGTCTTTGAGTTTATTTATATAGTGGATTACATTGATGGATTTCCATATATTAAACCATCCATGCATTCCTGTGATGAAGCCTACTTGGTCATGATGGATGATTGTTTTGATGTGTTCTTGGATTCAGTTAGTGAGTATTTTATTGAGTATTTTTGCATCAATATTTATAATGGAAATTGGTCTGAAGTTGTCTATCTTTGTTGTGTCTTTATGTGGTTTAGGTATCAGAGTAATTGTGGCTTCATAGAATGAATTTGGTAGAGTACCTTCAGTTTCTATTATTTGAATAGTTTGAGAAGAACTAGAATTACGTCTTCTTTGAAGGTCTGATAGAACTCTGCATTAAATCTGTCTGGTCCTGGCCTTTTTTTTGGTTGGTAGACTATTAATGACTGCTTCTATTTCTTTAGGGGAAATGGGACTGTTTAGATCGTTAATCTGATCCTGGCTTTACTTTGGTACCTGGTATCTCTCTAGAAATTTGTCCATTTCATCCAGGTTTTCCAGTTTTGTTGAATATAGCCTTTTGTAGAAGGATCTGATGGTGTTTTGGATTTCCTCAGGATCTGTTATTATGTCTCCCTTTTCATTTTTGATTTTGTTAATTAGGATGCTGTCCCTGTTCCCTCTAGTGAGTCTGGTTAAGGGTTTATCTATCTTGTTGATTTTCTCAAAGAACTAGCTCCTGGTTTGGTTGATTCTTTGAATAGTTCTTTTTGTTTCTACTTGGTTGATTTTGCCTCTGAGTTTGATTATTTCCTGCCGTCTACTCCTCTTAGGTGAATTTGCTTCCTTTTGTTCTAGAGCTTTTAGGTGTGCTGTCAACCTGCTAGTGTATACTCTCTCCAGTTTCTTTTTGGAGGCACTCAGAGCTATGATGTTTCCTCTTAGGAATGCTTTCATTGTGTCGCATAAGTTTGGTATGTTGTGGCTTCATTTTCATTAAACTCTAAAAAGTCTTTAATTTCTTTCTTTATTTCTTCCTTGACCAAGTTATCATTGAGTAGAGTGTTGTTCAGTTTCCACGCGAATGGTGGTGTTCTGTTATTTATGTTGTTATTGAATATCAGCCATAGTCCATGGTGATCTGATAGGATGCATGGGACAATTTCAATATTTTTGTATCTGTTGAGGCCTGTTTTGTGGCCAATTATATGTTCAATTTTGGAGAAGGTACCATGAGGTGCTGAGAAGAAGGTATATCCTTTTTTTTTGGATAAAATGTTCTGTAGATATCTGTTAAATCCATTTGTTAGCTTCTGTTAGTTTCACTGTGTCTCTGTTTAGTTTCTGTTTCCAGGATCTGTCCATTAATGAGAGTGGAGTGTTGAAGTCTCCCACTATTATTGTGTGAGGTGCAATGTATGCTTTGAGCTTACTAAAGTTTTTTTAATGAATGAGGCTGCCCTTGTATTCGGAGCATAGATATTCAGAATTGAGAGTTCCTCTTGGAAGATTTTACCTTTGATGAGTATGAAGTGCTCCTCCTTGTCTTTTTTGATAATTTTGGGTTGAAAGTCAATTTTATTCGATATTAGAATGGCTGCTCCAGCTTGTTTCCTCAGACTTTTTGCTTGGAAATTTGTTTTCCAGCCTTTCACTATGAGGTAGTGTCTGTCTTTTTTCCTGAGGTGTGTTTCCTGTAAACAGCAAAATGTTGGGTCCTATTTGTGTAGCCAGTCTATTAGTCTATGTCTTTTTATTGGGGAATTGAGTCCATTGATATTAAGAGATATTAAGGAAAAGTAATTTTTGCTTCCTGTCATTTTTGTTTTTAGAGTTGGGATTCTGTTCTTGTGGCTGTCTTCTTTTAGGTTTGTTGGAGTATTACTTTTTGCTTTTTCTAGAGCGTAGTTTCTGTCCTTGTATTGGTGTTTTTTCATTATTATCCTTTGAAGGGTTGGATTTGTGGAAAGATATTGTGTGAATTTGATTTTGTCATGGAATACTTTGGTTTCTTCATCTATGGTGATTGAGAGTTTTGCTGGGTATAGTAACCTGGGCTGGCATTTGTGTTCTCTTAGTGTCTGTATAACATTTGTCCAGGATCTTCTGGCTTTCATAGTCTCTGGTGAGAAGTCTGGAGTAATTCTAATATGCCTGCCTTTATATGTTACTTGACCTTTTTCCCTTACTGTTTTTAATATTCTGTCTTTGTTTAGTGCATTCGTCATTTTGATTATTTTGTGTCGGGAGGAATTTCTTTTCTGGTCTAATCTATTTGGAGTTCTGTAAGCTTCTTGTATGTTTATGGGCATTTCTTTCCTTAGGTATGGGAAGTTTTCTTCTATAATTTTGTAGAAGATATTTGCTGGCCCTTTAAGTTGAAAATCTTCATTCTCATCTACTCCTATTATCTGTAGGTTTGGTCTTCTCATTGTGTCCTGGATTTCCTGGATATTCTGAGTTAGGAACTTTTTGCATTTTGTGTTTTCTTTGATTGTTGTGTCCATGATCCCTAGGGAATCTTCTGCACCTGAGATTCTCTCTTCCATCTCTTGTATTCTGTTGCTGATGCTCGTATCTATGGTTCCTGATTTCTTTCCTTCGGTTTCTATCTCCAAGGTTATCTCCTTTTGGGTTTTCTTTATTGTTTCTACTTCCATTTTTAGATCCTGGATGGTTTTGTTCCATTCCATCACCTGTTTGTTATTGTTTTCCTGTAACTCTCTAAGGGACTTTTGTGTTTCCTCTTTAAATGCTTCTAGTTGTTTACCTATGTTTTCCTGTATTTCCTTTTTAAAGTCCTCCACCATCATCATCATGAGAAGTGACTTTAGATCCATGTCTTGCTTTTCTGGTGTGATGGTGTATCCAGGACTTGCCATGATGGGAGAGTTTGGTTCTGATGATGCCAAGTAACCTTGGTTTTTGTTGCTTCTGTTCTTATGCTTGCCTCCTGCCATCTGATTATCTCAAGTGCTTGCTGTCCTCCATATATCTGATTGGAGCCTGTCCTTCTTATAATCCCAGTTGATTCTGGACTCTTCAGAGTCCAGCTTTCACTGTGATCCTTTGAATGTGAGATCCTGTGAACCTGAGATTCTGGGTGTGTCTGAGTTCTTGTCAGTCAAATTCTACTGAGACCCTGAAATACTGGTGTGACCCAGCTCCTGTTATCCTGGGATACTATTGTCCTAAGATCCTGGGCGTGTTACAGTGCCTGGCATTGGTGTCTCCTTTGAGGAGCATGGAGCTGTCTGGTTAGTGGTCCCAAGAATGCGTGGAGAGTCCTCTAGGTACTGTGGGGGTGTCTGCTGACTCGATGCCCAAGGTGATCCGGTGCTGGCGCCAACCAGAAGGGACCTGTGCCCCTGGTCTGGCTGATCCTCTGCTTCCCCAATGCTGTCTCATGTCCTGAGACTGGATTGGAACAGAAGTTGTGTTCCACTCAGCAGTGGTCCCAAGATTGTGTGGAGAGTGCTCTAGGGACTGTGGGGGTGTCCGCCAACCCCGTGCCCAAGGTGACCTGGTACTGGCGCCGACCATAAGGTGCTGGTCTCTTCTTAATCACCGCCAATTTCTTAGTTCCAACTAACCAGCATCAATAGTTCCAGTAATGCAAAGTTTTTGCTTTAGTAGTTATGGTATCTTGTTAATCACAGCTGATTCTTCAGCCCCAGCTAACCAGAATCACAGAATCTTCACAATCAAACTAGAAATGGCCCTGAAAAAAGTCTTTAATCTTCCCTCTGAAATTTCACAAGCCAGGCCTCCATCTTTTGCACTGTTCTCAACACTATCTTCCAAGCTCTTACACAATATCCCACAGAGTTCTTAACACCGAATGGATCTTCTGGCCCAAAGTTCCAAAGTCCTTCCACAGTCCTCCCCAAAACATGGTCAGGTTGTCATAGGAATACCCCACTATGCTGGTACCAATTTGTCTTAGTCAGTGTTTCTATTCCTGCCCAAACATCATGACCACCAAGAAACAAGTTGGGGAGGAAAGGGTTTATTCAGCTTACATTTCCACACTGCTGTTATCACCAAAGAAAGTCAGGACTGGAACTTAAGCAGGTCAGGAAGGAGGAGCTGATGCAGAGGCCATGGAGGGATGTTTCTTCCCTAGTCATATGTGATTGCTCCACTAAACTCAAACATTAGAGAGAATTTCTGTGCAGATTGAGACAGTCTCTGGATCCTGAGAGGAAAAATCTTGGCTCAGGACCTCCTAAAACAAGTTCTCAGAAGAGAGGAGACTTATTTGCCCCAGAGGGACAGAGAGCAGGGATAAGGGACAAAGAGGAGAGAGAAGAAGAGTGTTGGGTAGGGGCAGTATTTGTCTTGGAGATGAGGAAGACAAAGGGGACAAAGGACTCTCTCTGGATAGAGAGAAGGCAGACATGGCACATAGGCAAATGGCAGTTTATAGAAGTTAAAGGGGAAATCCTGTGTTAGGATGAGGTGTTTCATTTTAATTGGGCATGTTAATTAGGTGAGCCAAAGGGAGCTTTTTATTGTTCGATTTCAATAATTTGATAGCTGGGCCTTGGCAATCAGCCTGAGGAAGTGTGGGGGGTTGGCCAAATAAGGGAATACACCTTTAAAATCTAAAGGTTTTTAGCAAGGCAGAGGGCATGGGAGAGAAAGGCAAGGCCTGCCAGAGCTGTGCTCACCATGTTCAAGCTGGCTAGAAACCATGAGTTCGGTTGCATGGTAACAAGATGGTGCCCAGGCTGAGACCACAGTTGTAGATAGACGTGTCAGGGAGCCTGTCCTGAAGCTTTGTTTACAACCTGAAAAGTCCCAGGCTGAGAACTGGCAGATTACCAGGTCAAGGGCCGTGAGGAGAAGCAAGTTGGAAATAAAGGTTTCCTCATCTTCATCAAGATAATAATCTAAATCTTCATTCCCTCCCTTCTTCCATCCCTCCTTAGTATGTAAGCCATTTTTATTTATTTTGGTTGCAACAGTGCAAACTCTGATTGGTTCACCCACATAGGATTTCAAAGCCAAGGACTTGCAGGTTCCTCTAGGTTACAGAATGTGTTTCCATGTGAAGGGGCAGTGGTAGTAGATGGTGTTGCTCAGAAAAATACTCCTCTAGATTTGCCTATGTCCATAGTCACCAGCTGTTCCCATTAATTAAAGAAATAATTGCAGCCTAAAGAATCTGGACAAACATTGCAACTTAAAGCCAGATACCCTACCCCACCCCATCACCCCAGCCTGCAACAAGTCTTTCCTCAACCTTCCAGGGTTAGTTTAAAGAGCAGAGGATCAGATTTCAGCTAAGGATAATGAGTTGAACTCTTTAAGAATTAAGAAATTTCTTCAGTGCAGAAATATCTCCTAATGTGTCTTGATGGCCTTCACACAGGTGATAGGGAGAGAAAGCTATAGCTAGTTAAGTAGAGAGCCATTAACATCTCTGAGAGATAGAGGCTTGAAAGCCCCTGCCCCAGAACCACCTAGTATTGGGAGGCTGTTAGGGTCACTTTCCATAAGGGGTAACTTGTGAGAAGAATGACAGCCAAGAGGTTCCGAGAAGTTAGTGGGCCAATCAGGAAGAGCTGTGCAGGAATCTGGTGGGAATGAAAAGCATGGACTATATTAGATTCACGAAGAAGCTCGCTACAGGGATAGGGAGACGGCAGGGCACGGAGTGTAAAATGAACGAAGCTAGGTCAAGGTATTCTTGGGAGTTTGTTTCTGAAGCGTTGAGACAATGATGCCTACTCTGTTGTAAGGTTCTGCAAAAGAGGCAATCTGAGATCTCTGGGCCTGGCAATGGGACTCATTGGCCTGGTTTCCATCAGACCGTTTGTCATTTAGGCTCCCGGTGCTCTTTCTATTTCTTGTCTTGCATTATGTGAGCTGGCAAGACACCACTAGAGGCTTTCTGTGATGCTGTTACCCAATTTTTGCTGACTTTGTAGTCATGCTGGGCCAGCTCACCCAAGGAATTGAGAGGAAGGCCATGGGATGGCTGTCAGAGAGTGGAGGTGTTAGAGGTAGTCTGAATGCCATGAAAAGCTAGTTCCCAGCAAACGGAAAACCGACAAAAGAAGGAACAGGGGTGGGTTGAAAGTGTTTCTGACACCACTAAGTAAAACATAAGCAAAGTCAAATAAACCAAAAAAAAAAAAAATGCAATGTGTGCTGGAAAAAATCTGCAAAAACAAAGAACTGAAACTTGGAAACTCTTCTATGAATAATTATTCATTTTAATCTATGCATCATAATTGTACATTTACAGGGTACAGCGTGACATTTCAATCCATATATACTATGTGTAAACCAGAGTCAATGCAAGTGCATCACCTCAACAGGTATTTCTGGGTTGGGAACATTCAAAATCCTTTTTAGAAGCTATTTGAAATACTAAATTAATTGCTGTCAACCATAATTATTCTACGGTGCTACAGAACATTACAAGATATTCTTTGCAGGGAAAGCTATGGGCTCAGGACTCCCAAGACCAAGTTCTCAGCACAAACGAGATTTATTTGCCCCAGAGGGAACAAGAGACAAAGACAGGAGGGAGAAGTAGAAAGGAAGAAAGGAGAGAGCTAAGTGGTATTTGTCTGGAGGAAGGGACAAAGGACTGCCTCTGGATCGAGAGGAGACAGATGTGGCCCACAGGAAAATGGTGGCTTATAAAGATAAGAGAAAAAAAATGTTAGAATGAATGTTTAATTTTAATTGGCATGTTAATTAGGTGACCAAAAGGGATTTTTTTGTTGTTGAACTTCAATACTTTGATAGCTGGACCTTGGCAGTCAGCCTCTGGAGGAAGAATTGGCCAGATAAGGGGATGGACCTTGGTGACTGGCTTTAGGAATGTAAGCTAATGATTTTTAGCAAGGCAGAGGGAATAGCAAAGAAGGGTAAGGCCTGCCAGAGCCATGCTCGTCACACTCGGGCTCGCTAGAGTCGTTTTAGTCTTTCCTAAGCAGCAGAACCCTAGAGAAGTTCTCTATTCTTCCTTCCAGGATGTGGTAGCCACTATTCAACTATGTATTTATGAGATTTCAATTTTTTTTTTTGGTTTTTCAAGACAGGGTTTCTCTGTATAGCCCTGGATGTCCTGGAACTCACTTTGTAGACCAGGCTGGCCTCAAACTCAGAAATCCGCCTGCCTCTGCCTCCCAAGTGCTGGGATTAAAGGCATGCACCACTGTAGGGAGCCTAGCGGCCGCGCCTTGAAGATGGCACTGACTGCCTCGGCCTTATCAGCCTTTTTGGCATAAATAACTCCTAATATGGCATTAAGCTGAGTTGACAGTGACATGATCCTAAGCTCGAGAATATGATGCTGAAGCCCGAGAATTCCTGGCGTATGAGCAGGAGCTACATGGCATTCTGTGTGTGGCCAGAATAGGGTTTAATTGGTTGCTTCCAGTGGGGATAGAGAAAAAAAGAAGAATTCACCATTACGCTTAAGCTGTAACTGCATGCATCAAAGACTGAGTAAACGCACTTGAGACGGAACTCGGTTTGATCTGTGTCTCTTTCCTGCTGGTCGGGGCGGGGCTCGGATCAAAGTGGTGGCCCTTGCCGGGGAACTCATTTCACCTGGTAAGTGGGTTTCCGTACTCAAGGGAGACTCAGGGCGAGCTCGGGGGCCCAGATAGTGAGGCCCGCGGTTGCCATTCCGCAACCGGTCCAGGCGCCAGTGTGCGCATCATCGTTGGTTCGCGCCCCATGACCCACTGTCGCTACCGTGCTACTGCGTTACTGCGACCCGCATCGTCGCTACCGTGCCACCGCGCTACCGCGACCCGCCTAGAAAAACGTAACCATGGGAAATGTGCATTCGTGCCTGATTCATGGAGCCCTTACGGAGTTGTTAAAGACAAAGGGCATTAAGCTCACGGATCGTGTTCTGAATACTTTTTTGCAGGAAGCAGATGCTGCTGCTCCTTGGTTTGCGCTGTCAGGGAATTTAACCCTTGCATGTTGGGATAAACTGGGAAGAGATTTAGATTTTGCCTGGGATCACAACAGTCTGAAAGATGGAGTTAGGCCTGTATGGAGGCTCATTCGTGCGTGATTAGAAAGTGAAAGTTGTAAGAGGGCTATGAGAAATGCAGAAGCAGTAGTGGAGGAATTAAAAGAAAGACAGTCAGTGCTTTCTCAGGAGGAAAACGTAAAAGAGCTTCCTCAAGCCACTGAGATGAAGACAGCATTTTCTCAGACGGAAGAGCTGCTGGAGAGTCTGCTAGAGCTAGAGAAGATACAGGCCAGTGAGTTAAAAGAGTACCCCGAAGAGCATTTTCTAGAGGGAAAAGGCAAGATTCAAAAGAAAAGGAAAGAGAGATTGTATCCAAGTTTGAGTGAGTTAAGCAGTTCGTCTAGTTCAGATGAGGACGATCTGATAGAGAAGATTGAGGAAGAATTGGAGGCTCTGTTTGACAAGATGGAGTCACTTGGTATGGAGCCAAAGAAAAGGAAGAAGAAGAAAGGGAGGTTGAAGAAACCGGAACAGGAACAAGGAGGTGGGCACAAGTGTCCGCCATGGCCGGATGGGGCTACACCCTGTCCTCCTCCTTATGCAGAAGCAACACCATCTTTAAAATCTGTAGGGCATTGCTCCTTTTGTCCAGAAACCTGGCGAGAGGCTTCTCTAACGTTTCCCATTATGGAGAACAATAATCGGAGGTGGCATGAGCCTTTGGAGTTTAATCAATTAAAAATTTAGTTGAATCAGTTCAGGCCTATGGGATTAATGCTTCTTTTACTGTAGCACAAGTGGACAGATTGGCACAGTCAGCTATGACGCCTCAGGATTGGATGGATACTGTGAAGGCATGCATGACCATGGGGCAATATTTAGACTGGAAATCTTTATTCTTTGAGTATGCTCAACAGAAGGCCCGTACTAATGCTGATAACAATCAGCCTGCTTGGTCATTTGACATGTTAACAGGGCAAGGCCAATGGGCTAATAATCAATTGGTCTATCCCATTGAGGTGTATGTTCAAATTAATAATTTAGCAACTAAGGCATGGAAAGCATTACCTAATAAAGGTCAGGTGACAGGAAATCTTACCAAGATCATCCAAGGACCAACCGAGCCCTTCTCAGATTTTGTAGCTAGAATGATGGAGGCAGCAGGAAGGGTTTTTGGGGATACAGAGACAGCTATGCCTTTAGTGCAACAGTTGGTTTATGAGCAATGCACTAAGGAATGCAGAAGTGCTATCTCACCATGGAAAGGAAAAGGCTTAGAAGCATGGATGAAAGCATGTCGAGAGATAGGTGGGCCTCTTTCTAATGCAGGACTAGCAGCAGCTATAATGCAGCTTGTTAGAGGAAGGAACAGTGCTCCTTCATGTTATGGCTGTGGACGCCAAGGACACCTTAAGCGGTTTTGTCCTGGAAATGGCAGTGAAAGGACTGTGAGCGACCAATATCCAAGGGTGCCAGGCCTATGCCCTAAATGTGGGAAAGGCTATCACTGGGCACAAGAGTGTCGCACAGTCAGGAATGGTAACGGGCAAACTGTTACTCAAGCCACAGGAGAAGCACGTCCAAGAAAACGTGCGGCGGGGCCCACGACCCCAGGGCCCTCGAATATATGGGGCCATGGAGGATCAGGACTCACAGCAGATACGTCTTTGCCCTTAGTTCCCAGGAGAGCCACTCCAGGTTCGGCAGGACTGGACCTCAACTGCACCACCAGACTCGTATTAACACCTCAAATGGGGGTGCAGCCCTTGGGGACTGACTTTAAAGGGCCCCTCCCACTGAATACCGTGGGACTTTTGATAGGGCATTCCTCTTCTGCTCTTAAAGGGCTTATTATACATCCAGGAGTTATTGATTCGGATTATACAGGTGAAGTAAAAATTCTTGCCTCGTCCCCGCGTGGGATTGTAGCGATCTCCCCAGGAGACAGGATTGCACAGATTGTATTACTACCTAGCTTACATAATATGTTTGCTCATAGAGACCAGGAAAGGGGAAATTGTGGATTTGGTTCTTCTGGCACAGATTCAATGTTTCTATCTTTAGATTTAGATCAACGCCCCACCATAAAACTTGAAGTGAATGGAAAGCCATTGCTAGGACTTTTAGATACTGGGGCAGACAGAAGTATTATTGCCTTAAAGGATTGGCCAAAAGGATGGCCTGTGCAAGTTTCTTCTCAAACTTTGCAGGGTCTTGGATATGCCAAGTCTCCTGATATGAGTGCCAGAATACTTACATGGAAAGATCAAGAGGGGCACTCTGGGTCTTTTCAACCATATGTCCTAGAGTTGCCAGTAAGCCTATGGGGAAGAGATCTTTTGAAGGCCATGAAGATGAAGTTGACTAATGAAGCAGATTATTCTGAAGGTGCTACCAGTATGATGAGGAACATGGGATGGCATCCCTCCCATGGGCTAGGATGGACTTTACAAGGAAGACGGAGTCCTATACAACCTCAAATTCACAATTCCAGGCAGGGACTGGGTTTTTCCTAGTGGCCACTGAGGACAGTATACCCATTACTTGGAAGACGGAGGGCCCAGTGTGGGTTTAACAGTGGCCACTATCCTCCGAAAAATTGGAAGCAGCACAGACTTTAGTACAAGAGCAATTAGAGTTAGGTCATATTAAACCTTCTGTGTCTCCTTGGAATACACCTATATTTGTAATTAAGAAAAAATCAGGTAAATGGAGACTTTTACATGATTTGCGTGCTATCAATCAGCAAATGCAGATCATGGGGCCAGTACAGAGAGGATTACCACTTCTGTCATCCTTACTGGCTTCCTGGCCTATTATAGTTATAGATATTAAAGATTGTTTTTTTCTCTATTCCATTATGTTCTAAAGATAGTGAAAGGTTTGCGTTCACTTTACCTTCTTGCCATCATGAGGAACCAGACCAGCGTTTTGAGTGGGTAGTTTTACCCCAAGGTATGGCTAATAGCCCTAGTATATGTCAACTCTATGTTGGGGCTGCTATTAATCCAATTAGGAAGAAATTTCCACAACTGAGGTGCATTCATTACATGGATGACATCCTTCTTAGTTCCAAGACATCAAAGTGTCTTGAAGATGCTTATATAGAGCTTTGTCACTTATTGGAAAAGAAAGGACTATTTATAGCTCCTGAAAAGGTGCAAAAGGAACAGGTTGTAGATTATCTAGGTGCCAAAATAGGCATGAAACAAATAGTGCCACAAAAGATAGAGTTTAGGAAAGATACCTTGAAAACTTTGAATGATTTCCAACGCTTGTTGGGAGACATTAATTGGGTTAGATGTTATTTAAAGATGCCAAATTATGAACTAAAACCGTTGTATGACATTTTAAGAGGTGATTCGGCTCTTGATTCCCCTCGACACTTAACACCAGAGGGGAGGACAGCATTGCTGAAGGTGGAGGAAAGGTTACAATCTCTGTTTTTACAATGTTGGCAGGAAGGAAAGCCTATACTTTTGTGTGTCCTTCCACCTATGGACAGCCTACTGGAATTTTATGGCAGGAGGGACCATTGTTGTGGATTTATCCAAAAATATCTGCAGGAAAATCCATTGAGCATTATCCCTCAGCTGTTGCTGCACTGGCACTCCTAGGAGTTCGACAGTGTATACAGCATTTTGGTTACCCACCTGCTACAGTAGGGGTTCCTTATTCTAAACAGCAGGTGAAAGTGTTGGCTGACACAGTAGATGATTGGGCTATTTTACAGTGTAGTTTCGATGGAGACATTGACAATCATTACCCTAAACATCCATTAATCTCTTTATTCAGAGAGCATCCTGTAGTATTTCCTAAAATTACGTCTACTTCGCCTGTTCACGGCGCTCCTAACATATTTACTGATGCTTCCAAGACAGGATGTGGTGCTTATATGATAGGCACAAATGAACCAGTATTATGCCAATTCCAACCTGGTTCTCCTCAAACTGTAGAATTATTAATTGTAGTTGAAGTATTTAGAACCTGTATCTTTGCTTTTAATTTGATATCTGATTCTCGTTATGTGGTAAATGCAGTTAGAATTTTAGAAATAGCGGGTCCGATAAAATTTAACAGTCCAGTGTGTACTATTTTATTGGAATTGCGGGACTTGATTTGGAAACGGCCTCAAAAGTTTTATATTCAGTATATTAGCGCTCATACTGGATTACCTGGACCACTGAGTGAAAGTAACGATGTGGTGGACCGGTGGACCAGGATGGAATGCATCTTTTTTAGTACTAGTATAGAACGAGCTAGGGAGTTCCATCACTTGTATCATGTCAATGCTAAAACGTTACAACAAAGGTTTCAGCTCTCACAGGCTGATGCTAGACAAATTATTCTGGATTGTCCTCAATGTGTGATTCACCTGCACCCACCTCATGTGGGTGTGAATCCAAAAGGATTGCTGCCACTTAAGATTTGGCAAATGGATGTGACTCACATTTCAGAGTTTGGGACTCTGAAGTATGTACATGTTTCAATTGATACTTGTTCAGGAATTATTCATGCTACCCCTTTATCTGGCGAGAAGGCTCGCCACGTCATTGGACATTGCCTGGATGCCTGGGCCACCTGGGGAAAGCCTCAGCAGTTGAAGACTGATAATGGTCCGGCCTATACAGCGCGCTCCTTTGAATCCTTCTGCAAACAAATGGATGTCAACTGCAGTCATGGACTGCCATATAATCCACAGGGCCAAGGCGTTGTGGAGCGGGCCCATTGCACTTTGAAAGAGTGCTTACAAAAACAAAAAGGGGGAATAGGCCAAGGCCGTATCCCCAAGGAAAGAATATCTCTGGCATTGTTTACTTTAAATTTTTAAAATTTGGATGTGCACGGTCACTCAGCGGCTGAAAGACATAGTGCGGGGCGTGCACCCCCTCCAGAATGAGTTAAATGGAAAGACGTCTTGACGGGTCTGTGGCGAGGACCAGATCCCGTGCTGACATGGGCACGAGGTTCTGTTTGTGTTTTTCCACAGGATCGACAAGACCCAGTGTGGGTGCCTGAACAACTGGTGAGGAAGGTGAAGACTGAAGATGGCCCTGGTGACCTTGATCGGAATGTTGAGTCTGCTGAGCCTACGACTGACCACTGTGATACCAACGAGTGAAGCCATTCAGTTAATGGCAGTGGCTAGAACCTGGCCCATACCAATGCCAGTACATAGCAATTCGTCGGTGATGCCGACTTTTTTCTCTACTTCTTGTGCTCGAGGATTGCCATGTATTATTCCTCACAATGATCCTCCTCGAGTATATTCAGCTACCAATTTTACCCTTAACGGTACACTTTGTTTTTCGTTTAAGTTCGGGATGGTTCCTTGCTTTTGGCTAAAACGGACATTATTGGCTAATTGGGTGGATCCCATAGGGAGCCACCCTGGCAGAAGTGGATTTCTTGCTTCTTTTCTTGCTCTAATTGCTTTTGGAACCATAGATGGGAGTGATAGCACTCCGATTAATACTTCTGTACCTCTTAATGTTACTACCTTAATTATGATTCATAATGGTACAGTGCCCTTTGCGGATAATTCTCTTAAGCTTTCCAATTCTACTTCTCACAAAGTGCTCCCGTCTTGTCCGCCTGAACCGGAGTTTCCTCCGGAGCATACTCCATGCCAAAGTAAAAGACATAATAGTAAAGAAATAATTCCTGGATTTGAGTTTTCTCCCCCCTTAAAGGGGACACAATTTAATTATTCAGGTAATCATACAGGGAAGCGAAATGTCTGGCCTTGGTACCAATGGCTATTATCTAATAGCCGGGGAGCTTTTACTTCTCTTACACCCTTTGCTCAGCTTTTAGGAGAGACCTTCGAGTTATTTAACATTTCAGCCCTTCGCAGTAAGGGCAGTGACGTAAATTTAACTAACATACATTATAATAACCGGTTGTCTGATTATTCCTATGATGCTGCTCCTGTATGTGTCAAACCACCATTTTTCTTTCTTATTACTCACAACCCTGAGAATTCCTTTTTAGCTTGTAATTCATCTACTGTCACATGTTATTTAGCGGCATGTTGGGCTGGACGTAATAATACAGCCCTCCTGACTAGATTACCCACCTTTGTACCTGTTCCAGTAGAAGCTGATCCTGAGTATTTCCCAATTCTGAGCTTATTACGAGAAAAGAGAGATTTTGGAATCACTGTGGCTATCATTTCTGCAATAGTTATTTCAGCAGCTGCTGCTACTACAGCAGCCATCGCCATGACTAACCAAGTTCAAATGGCAGATACCATTAACAGTGTTGTAGAGGAAACAGCTTCAGTTTTGACTGTCCAGGAAGACTTTAATGCTCATATGTCTTCCGGATTATTATTAGTTAATCAAAGAGTTGATCTAGTGCAGGATAGTGTAGAAGAACTGTTTAAACTGATGCAGATATCTTGTGTTTCTTCCCTTCAAGGATTGTGTGTTACCCCTCTGAAAGCTAATTTTAATCGGTCTCTTGAACAGAGTCGCCTCCTTTCAGAGTTTCTTAAAGGCAATTGGTCTATGAAGGCAGAAGAATTGTCGAAGAATTTGGCTTCTCAAATTATCACTTTGAATGGCACCAAGCTTAACCCTATTACTCTTAAAGGCTTTAACAAATGGATTGCTGGTGCCTTCTCCTTTTTAAAGGAATGGGCAGGGATGTTGGCCTGGGGAGCACTACTTTTCATTGGAATTTTATTTTGCCTGTGGCTTTTGTGCCGTATAAAAAGAGAACAAGCATGTCAGAAAGCCGTGGTATATCAGGCTTTGGCAGCCATTGAAGATGGTGCCTCCCCTGGAATTTGGCTGGCAACCTTGAAGGATTGATAATTTGCTAATAAAACTTGCTTAACTTTTTGCTTTAGTCCATTATAGGAAAGTCGCTTATTTCCAGCTTTGACAAGGGGTGCAGCAGAACCCCTAGTTTGTCATCACTATGGCATTCGAAGGGAAGCATCTATGATCAAGAATTGTTGGCGCGGAGTCTACAAGCAACGTCACATCTGGGAACTGGGCGGGCTTGGGAGCTTTACCCTTAGGCCTGATCCTGGTCCCATTGGTTGCCTGTGGTGTCTCTGCAAAAGGACGCAGGTTCATAGAGAAAGAGATCTTGTCATGTTGACTAACACTACTATTGCCATGGAGATTGGCCAGTCCCCCCGTTTTTGCCTTGCTGCAGCTAAGCAGTGATGGTTTCTTTTTTGAGTGTGCTTTCTTCCTATCGGCAATGAGTGCTGGGGTCCCAACGGTTAGGGTTCAGGCAGGCTATCGCCTAAGACAGGGGCCACGCCCACAGGATACCAGCTTACCCTGGGCTTTAGTAAGCTTGTGTTGCGTGAGTACTCAGTGACGGGCTTGATGGCCTGGCCTAGAATAGATTTGACCTGGAGCATACATTCTACTGGAATGCTGGTTGCCACTCACTCTTATAAAATAAAAAAAGGGGGAGCTGTAGGGAGCCTAGCGGCCACGCCTTGAAGATGACGCTGACTGCCTTGGCCTTATCAGCCTTGCTGGCATAAATAACTCCTAATATGGCATTAGGCTGAGTTGACAGTGACATGATCCTAAGCTCGAGAATATGATGCTGAAGCCTGAGAATTCCTGGCGTATGAGCAGGAGCTACGTGGCATTCTGTGTGTGGCCAGGATAGGGTTTAATTGGTTGCTTCTGGTGGGGATAGAGAAAAAAGAAGAATTCACCATTACCCTTAAGCTGTAACTGCATGCATCAAAGACTGAGTAAACGCACTTGAGACGGAACCCGGTTTGATCTGTGTTTCTTTCCTGCTGGTCAGGGCGGGGCTCGGATCACACCACCACGCCTGGCTTTAGAGATTTCAATTTTTGACACTTTTTATTTATATTTGTGAGCAAGCTTGCATGCAATTGTGTGCATGCGTGTGTGTGTGTGTGTGTGTGTGTGTGTGTGTGTGTGTGTGTGTATACTTACAGAGATCAGGAGAGGTTGTCAGATTTTCTGAGCTGAGTTAGGCAGTTGTGAGCTGTCTGACATGGGTGCCGAACTGACCTTAGGTCCTCTGCAAGAGCCTCTCATGCTCTTCTTCATTAAGGGACCTCTTCCCCAGCTCCAAGATCAGCTTTTAAACTTCTGCACGTAAGTGAGACCTTGGAGTCTTCTATATGCCCATACTTTCACTTACAACATCTTCCAATTTCATCTTTGTGGCTGCACCTTAGTTTTACGAATGAATACTATTCCATTGTGTATGCATCACAGTTTCTTTATCCAGTCATCTTTGTATACATAGCTGGTACAAATTTTGTTGATTATTAATTTTTAATTATTTTATTACATGTCAATTTGATACAACTCGGGGTCGTCTGGGAAGACGAAACCTCAGCTGAGAAAACTGCCTCCTTAGCTTGGCCTGTACTCTGTTTTATTGGTCGATTTCTTGATTAATGATCAATGTGGGAGGGGCCAGCCCACTGTGCGTGATGCCACCCACTTCTCAGCAAATGGCCCTGACTTGTATGCAAAAGACACCTATGCAAGCATGAGGGGCAAAGTCATTAAGTGACACCCCTCCATGACCTCTCCTTCAGTTTCTGGGTCCAGGTTCCTGCCCTGACTTTTCTCAGTGTTGGATTATGACTTGGAAATGTAAGCTGAAACAAACTCTCCCTTCCCTAAGTTACTTTTGGTCACTGTGGTTTATCATGACGATAGAAAACAAGCCAGGGCACCTGGCTCGAGCCTGTGTCTTGGAGACTATGAGGCATAATTTAAGAAGCGCACGATGACTTGGAGTTGTCCTTGGGAGAATGCTCAGTCTGAATGTGGTGCTGTCTCTTCATTGTGTTGCTTTGACTGTACAGATGGCTAGGAAAGGTGGACATAGTCTTTTGTACACTTGGACATTTGAGTGTCCTATTTTAAGAAATGTCCATTCAGGCATTTCCTAACTTAAAGATGGGTTATTTGAGTTCCTTATGTATTCTGAATATCATCAGTCTTGACAGTGGTTCCAAACGTTTTCTCCCATTTTGTACATCGTTTCTCTGTTCTGTTGACTGTTCTTTTTTGCTTTGTGGAAATTTTTCCTTTGATTCAGGCTCAGGTATCTGATCTTTTCCTTTGTTCTTTGTACTTTTGGAGTCATAGGAAGAAACTACCTGGTCAAATGTCATGAAGGGTCTGCCTGGTTCTTTCTAGGAATTACAGTTCCAGGTCATACACTTAAATCTTTAGCCCCCTTTGAATTAATTTGGGGTATCTTATAAAACAAGGATCCAACTGCTTCCCCAGAAATGTTTGCTGAAGAGAATTTGCTTCCCTCATAGTGTATTCTTGATTAAGACCATATAGAGAATCAGTTGCCTGTATATGTGGATTCGTTCTGGGATTTTATTTGGTTCCAGCAGTCTCTGTGTTTGAGGGTTTTGCTGCTGTGTAGTTTGTCTTCATTTTTTGTTTTTATGGTGCGGGGGGGGGGGGTGTTTAACCTCGGGGCTCTGTGTATGCTCAGCAAACACCCCACCCTTGAAATTCATCCCCAGGGCCTTTTGTGTTGTGTGAAGTTTTGTGCTACTCCGCCTTAGCTCCAGGATCAGGCTGTGCTACCAACCCACTCCCAGCTTCCCTTGAATCCACAGATAAAACACGTTCATTTCCAATCTGCCTTCTTGGAACAATTGCTGGGTGCTACTATCTCCCGCCTGGAAAATGTGCCTTTATCATTACTCTTAGTTCCACTCCTCCCACCTGGCATAACTTTAGTTGGTCAGCTGAATCTAGTCTAGTCCCTGCTAAACATCTCTGACCACCCACCTTTAGGAGTGGCAATGCCCAAGCTCCTCCTGAAACCTTACATGGCTGCCTGGTTCTTCTTTTCCCAAAGGGTGGGGAACTCTCCTCTCTTTCCCTGAGTCACTTTGCTTGCCTCCAGGGACTGGAAGTCCCACTTATCCCTTCTACCCAGCAATTGGCCCATGGCTTTCTTTACTGACAGATTAAAAACCAATTGGGAAACAGGACCTTAGCATCAGCCCCGCCTCTACTCTTTTGTTTTAGTTGTTGCTGTTTCAGTGTTTCATGCTACATTTTTTTTTAAAGATTTATTTTTTATTTATTATATGTAAGTACACTGTAGCTGTCTTCAGACACTCCAGAAGAGGGCGCCAGATCTCGTTACGGATGGTTGTGAGCCACCATGTGGATGCTGGGATTTGAACTTATCACCTTCGGAAGAGCAGTCGGGTGCTCTTACCCACTGAGCCATCTCACCAGCCCCTCATGCTACATTTTAAATTTAAAATATTAGTAGTATTATTGTAAACTATTCCCCCCCATCTTCCTTTTTCCTACTCTGTAAGCCCCCATAACGAGGCACACGTGAAGGCTAAAGGTCATTCTTGTACAGTCTGTTCTCTTCCACTTTTCCTGGGTCCTAAGGATTTAACTTACTTTATCAGGCTTGCACAGTCAGGTAGCAAGCTCCTTTGCCCTCGGAGCCATCTCACTGAGCAGGTCTTTTGTGGTTCCTTTTGAATGTTAGATCATTTCTTGATTTCTATAAAATGTCATTGAGCAGGTGATTGATGTCCCTTGCATTTAATCTGCAGGTTCTAAGGCGGCCTGCAGGTCGGTGCCCTGCTCAGGAGGCGGGCTGAGGCGGTGACGTAAAAAAGGGGCAGGCTTAGCTGCGAGCCAAGCTCTGTGGCACGCCTTCAGGGGCGGGTCTGAACTCCCAGCCTAGATCCGGCATGGGGATCAGAAGACTACACACCAGTGAAGTGATTTTCAGTGTGTTAGCCTTTTAGTCTTCTGGTTAAATTGATCCTTCCTATTTTATTTTTTTTGAAGCTACTGTAAGTGGGATTGGACACATCTCTCAGTAGCTTGCTGTTTATATTCAGAAACACAGCTGATTTCTGGAGGCTGCTTGTGTTCCCTGTAACCTGACTGTACTCATTTAGTAGACTAGTAGTTTTATTCTGTCTTTAAGATGTTCTGGGTATCAGGTCCTGTTCTATACACAGAGGAGCTCCTTTACTTCTTCTTTCCCTTTTCAGGTGTTGTTTGCTTCATTTCTTTCCATGTCAGCCAGCACTCTGGCTTTCAGTTCTAGCACTACACAGGGTTATGAACTTGGGAATTCTAGTCTTGTTTCAGATCTTAGAGGGAAGACTTTCATTTTTTTTTCTGCTGAGTTTAATAAAAGTTATGAACTTTTCATATATACCATTATTATGTGGTGAATTATTCTCTATTTAGTTTAAATGTTTTTTTAAACCATAAATAGCACTTAATTTTGTTACAATTTTTTTTTTTCATGAGATGTAGCTCAGATGGGAGGGTGCTGTGTATATATGAAGTCCTGGGTTTGAGCCTCAGACCATGCAAATCAGGTCTGGTTGTCTTTGCTGGCCCCCTTGTTTACACGTGTTGTATAGTTTTTACATACTTGTGAGATGCCCAGTTTTCTTTCTATTTTAGTTACAATCCACTGTGGTTAGAAAATTTATGTAGCATGATTTTAATCTTCCAAGATTTACTGAGACTTATTTAGTGCTAATAAGCAATCATCCTTGAAAATGTTCCATGTGCACTTGAAAAAAAAAGTGTATTCTTTTGCCCTTGGATAGTGACTCTCTCTCTCTCTCTCTCTCTCTCTCTCTCTCTCTCTCTCTCTCTCTCTCTCTCTCTCTCTCCCTCCCTCCCTCCCTCCTTCCCTCCCTCCCTCCTGTGTGTGTGTATGTGTTTGTATGTGTATGTGTGTGTGTTATTTGTGTGTGTAAGTATATGTGTATATGAGTGTGTGTGTGTGTGTTACTGGGAAACAGGAGTTTGTTTTTGTGGGTCTTTAGCCTTGTAGATAGAAGAATTTAAAAGCAGCCACAGAAAGGACCATTCCACTGAAGTTTGATAGAAAAGCAACAGAGCAGACAAACTTGGTGGCTTCTGGAAGAAGGCAGATGGATTTAAGGAAAAGACATAGCCTGCCTTGAGTTAAAAGAGGCACATCGAGCACTGACAGTCAGTAAGCAGCTGCATGAAGTGGGGACTTCAGAGAAGCAGGAGAACTTGACTGCTTGACTGTATTCATTTACGAGACTAACTCCATTTGGGCCAGTATTCAAAGAACAGAACAAAAGTGGGGCAAAGGACACTTTATGCTGTTTGTGTTGGAACTCCAAAAAGCAGGCAAGCTTAGGAGTGGTAATCTGCCAGTAACCATATGAAGGGACATCTGGGGGGGGGGAGATTAAGTACCTTACCCCATTAAGGCATTAATTATTCTATCCACCCCTCTAGTATGCTTCAGATGATTCAGCTTTCCTGAGGAGCAGGATTCTGGCCAGGCGACTGACAGGTTTAGTTGGATTAACTCTCAATAGAAGAGATAATAGTTACATAATATTTTGGGAGCACAGAATGTCAGGTCTCTACTCAGTGCTCTTGGTAGAACTCAGATTCATTCTTTTGACCAGGGTAAAGTATTTTTTCTTTAATGGGTATTCATACAGCCTTGATACCTTTATCCTCCTTTTCAGGTTTTTTTTTTTTTTTTTTTTTTATTATACGTAAGTACACTGTAGCTGTCCTCAGACACTCCAGAAGAGGGAGCCAGATCGGATGGTTGTGAGCCACCATGTGGTTGCTGGGATTTGAACTTATCACCTTCGGAAGAGCAGTCGGGTGCTCTTACCTGCTGAGCCATCTCACCAGCCCCTCCTTTTTAGATTTTAAGAAGGGATAAAGACATTATGAGGAAGGGACACACACACACACACACACACACACACACACACACAGACACACACATACACACCATTGTGTTGTTCAAGTTCACACAGTGTTGTTCAAGTGCCTCTTCTGCATCTATTTTATGCTTGGGTGTTTCATAAACTGCGGGGAGTGGAATGTTGAAATATCCTATTATTATTGTGTTCTTATCTATATCTTCATAGATCTCAAAGTGCTTGCTTTGTTTTGATGCTTGGGCATTGGGCTCATGTGTAAATGTATATGTGTGTATTCATAATCATTTCATCTTTCTAAGAATTGTTCCTTCATTATTAAAGTATTATTTTAATAGCTCACTAGATGTAGATATTGCATTTTGGTCATAGTACCCCATTATGTTTCCTTACTCCTCATCCTCCCAAAGAAACTATTCTTCTCATCAAGTTCCCATCTTACGTTCATGACTTTCTCTTTCTTTTCTTCCTCCCTTCTTTCTTTATGACTGAGTTTAATTTGGATTGCTTGCATGAGCACCTTTACTAGAGATGGAAAACTTGTTGCTGGTTACACCACTAAAAGAAATGACATCTTCATTCTCCAGCAACCAATGACTCCTAGAGGTGTGTTGGAGTTTGTCAAAAGACCCTCACTCACAAAGACCACAGAGATTGCCATTGCTGAAAACTGCATGATTTTTATTATCCAACATGTTGGGGACTCCCCTCTCAGCACGCAGGCCAGAGGAGAGACCCAGAACAAAGAAAGAACACACTTTTTAAACCTGTGTAAGGGGCAGATTTGAGCAACAGGATAGCTGGCTTAATCTAATTGATGTATCAAATAACCTTTTCAGGCATTGGTTGATTTGTATAGTGACTACCTCTGGCCTAGTGACTCACTTTGCTTGCCCCCATGGTGGGCTATTATGATTTGGTCAACAAAGCAATAATATATTTTGAACTTATGTGTCAGCTATTGATGTCACAGCTATTAATGTCACAGGGAATTCTAGCAAGGTTAGGGTGGTTTGTGGTTTTTTTGTTAGAATTCAGTGTGGGGCAGGGGGTAGGAGAATTCTTCTGAGAATTGTTATTTTTGTTATGGTTATTTCTTTGGGAATGGTTAATATTATTTTGGCAGATGTAGTCTTAATCATTTTGACTGCTAAAACTGTTTTTACATTTGTTTAGTCAGCCAGCTTCCTTATTTGGCTCTGCACTTTGCCTGCTAGTACAGTTCAGAAAGTCCTTTTTGAAGGGGGAAGATACTGGGTGGTCTTGAATTCATTTGGATATTACAGGTGGAGCTGTATCCATGGTGATCTGTTGACAGGCCTGATTTTGTTCAGGTCTTGTGTAGGAAGCATGGCTGCTGTGAGTTCATAGCCCAACTCCCCATCCTGTGTACCTACATTCTTTCCACCCATGTTTCTATATTCCTTGAGCCTTGGAGGGGATGACATCAGTGATCCCCTCAACAGTCCCACTCAACAGTCACTTATTCTTGATACCTTGACCAGTTATGGACATCTATGTTAATTAACTCTTACCCACTACCAAGAAAAGCTTCTCTTATTAGACATATAGAAAAGGACAATAACCTTAAAAGCTGTTGAGGATGGACTTCTCCATAGACCAGCTTGGAACCCTATATCTCTCTTTGCTAACACCAGAAAGAAAAACAACCACCCTCTGTAGGTCTTCTGGTTGAAAGAATGAAGTACTTCTGATACATTCGCCTCTGTTTCAAAGACTGGAGCATTGTCTATTCCTTTAATAGTTACTTCAGCTAGGCCTGGCAACTGTCTAGCCAGGAGCTCCGTCCACCTAAGAAAGTTGATTTACTTGAAGGCATGCTAAGAAGATGGAAAGAATAATTTTCTTTTCTTCTTCTTCTTCTTCTTCTTCTTCTTCTTCTTCTTCTTCTTCTTCTTCTTCTTCTTCTTCTTCTTCTTCTTCTCCTTCTCCTTCTCCTTCTCCTTCTCCTTCTCCTTCTCCTTCTCCTTCTCCTTCTCCTTCTCCTTCTCCTTCTTCTTCTTCTTCTTCTTCTTCTTTTGGTTTTTCGAGACAGGGTTTCTCTGTATAGCCCTGGCTGTCCTAGAACTCACTTTGTAGACCAGGCTGGCCTCGAACTCAGAAATCCGCCTGCCTCTGCCTCCTGAGTGCTGGGATTAAATGCGTGTGCCACCATGCCCGGCGAATAATTATTTTCTTTTTTCTTTTTTTTTTCTTTTTTTTTCAAAGCCCCCCCGCCCCACCCCGAATAATTATTTTCTTAACAAAGATAATATATTTATGTTTTCCAGAAGGCCCCTTTCCACACAGCTACTTATAATGCTTCTGCCAAGCAGCCTGATGGCTTTCATGAGTTCTTATTCCAAGTGTAACCCCGCCCACTTCCCTACCCACTCTGCCCCTTCCACCCCCTCCCCCATTTTGGAAGTGGTTAAAAGCCTGAACATGCCTTACTGATGCTTCAGGTTTCCCCACTCTTTCCCCTCCCCTTTTACCATGAATGGCTTTGCCAACCTCCATTGCTAAACATGCTGGCTTTCTTGGACCATCACAACAACAGAAACAAAAAGCCTGACTTTCTTTCTTCCTCTGGTTCATCTCCCTCCTTTCAGCAGCTTCCAAGATTGACAGCTTTACCGACCTTCTTTCTTCCCTCTCAAACTCTGATAAAAATGATTATGAGTTTCTTTCCGAGCCCATTTTAACATATTTTATTGGCTGCTGGACGGATACGTGGGTCCCCTGCCACTGATCAGCCAATGTGTATGTACCATGTGGTCTCTCTCAGGATTCAGGATTCAGAGGAGCTGGGGAGCAGGACCTCAGACAATTGGCGGTGGTGAGTACTGGATGTATGAACGACCCGGGAGACTGAGGACAGGAAATAACAGAGCGAGCTTATATAGGTCTAGTCCAGGTCGGAGAGGACAGGGGAAGAGGTCTTCCAGTCTTTCCAATCATATCACCTAGATTAGCAGATTGCAGTCACATGATTTCTGAAAGTCAGTTGTTTGGCAGGGAAACAGAAGCCTAACTGGTTTTATCGTGACGTGGCCTTTGTTTCTACGGAGTTGAGTAAGCCAAAGTCTGATTTGGGTTGGGAGCGGCCCTACTTGGCAGTATTCTTTGATAGCTATCCAGGGTACAGGCAGCGCTCTACTGTCCCTCATCGGTCTTAGGAACTTACATCCATCGATCAGCTGTTCAGAGCACTGTCTGCTCTTCCAGAGGACCTGGTTTCAATTCCCAACATCTACATAGAGCTCACAGGCATCTATAACTCTATTCCCAGGGTATCAGATGCTCTTTGCTTGCCTCCCTGGGCATCAGGCACACATATGGTGCACAGACATATGTGCAAACAAACCACTCATACACATTAAACAAATAAAAATGTTTTTTATTAATGTGGCTAAAATCCTTCAGATGAAACCCCAATTTTCATGATTACACTCTGACAAAGGCTGAGAGCAGAGCTAACCTACGACTATAAACACAAGTGTTTAGAAGGCAGTCCATTTAGCAAAACATCAGTAGTCATTCAGTATGTCTCTTAGCAGGGGATGGTATTGTGGGACTATTGTGTAAAAATATATATCTCTTATAGACAGCATAGTCCATTCAGTCTCTTCCTTCTTTTCTTCTTTCTTTCCATCAATCTAATCCATTTACATTTGATTTAGTCTCTGTTACGAGACACTGTGACCAAGGCAACTATGTTATAAGAGAAAACATGCAATTGGTAACTCACTTACAGAGGTTTAGTCTATTATCATCATGGTGGGAAGCATGCTGGCACAGGCAGACAATGGAGCAGCAGCTGAGAGCTATGTCCTGATCTATAGGCAGAAAGACTCTAGGGTCAGCATGGGCTTCAGAAATCACAAAGTATACTCCCAGTGACATGCTACCTCCAACAAGGCCACACCTCTTAATCCTTTCTATCCACTCAAATAGTGNTATTCATACAGATATAGTGAGAGTCACTATGGAGACTAGGCTGTCCTCAAAACTCACAGAGATCTATTGCATCTGTTTGTAGAGTGCTGGGATTAAAGGCATTAGCCACCTTTCTTATCCTCTTTATCTTTGGTTTTTGATAGCAAGATTAATGTATCCAGTGAAAACTTCTTATGATGTATTCCCCTAGAGTTGAAAAATTTTTCAGCCATTATTTCTTTTTGAAAAGTCTTTTCTGGTGCTGGAGAGATGGATCAGTGGTTAAGAACACATACTATGTTTGTAGAGGACCCAGGTTCAGTTCCCATCACTCATATTGGGTATCTCAGAACCACCTGGAATTCCAGCTTTAGAAGGGCCTGATACCTTTGGTTTTTTTTTCAGGCCCCTGTACTCACATGCACATACTCACATGCAGAAGATACCATATAAAACATTGATCCAGCAGTGAAAGAAAATGCAAAAAGCAAAGAGCTCCTAACCCAAAATATCCAGGAAATCTAGGACACAATGAGAACACCAAACCTAAGGATAATAGGTATAGAAGAGAGTGAAAATTCCCAACCTTAAGGGCCAGGAAATATCTTGAACAAAATTATAGAAGAAAATTTTTCTAACCTAAATAAAGAGATGCCCATGAACAAGAAGCCTACAGAACTCCAAGTAGACTCGACCAGAAAAGAAATTCCTCCTGTCACATAATGATCAAAACACCAAATGCACTAAACAAAGAAAGAATTTTCAAAGCAGTAAGGGAAAAAGGTCAAGTACATATAAAGGTAGACCTATCAGCATTACACCAGACTTCTCACCAGAGACTATGAAAGCTAGACAATCCTGAGCAGATGTCATACAGACCCTAAAAGATCACAAATGCCAGCCCAGGCTGCTATAACCAGCAAAGCTCTCAATCACCATAGACAAAGAAAACAAGGTATTCCATGACAAAACCAAATTTAAAAAACATCTTTCCACAAATCCATCCCTACAAAGGATAATAGATAGAAAACACCAACACAAGGAGTGAAACTACACCCTAGAAGAAGCAAGAAAGTAATCTTTCAACAAACCCACACAAACATAATTCCACCTCTAACAAGAAAATTAAGAGGAAGTAACAATCACTTTTCCTTAATATCTCTTAATATTAAAATTAATATTACCAACATATCCTAATCAATTGAAGTTAAAAAATATGAGCAATTAGAAATTTTTCGACTGTCAACCAGTGGTCTCTCTAATTTGGTAATGGGAGAAATAGGTCCAATATTGTACAATCCATATACACTTTCTGCTTGCTTCTACATGAAAGGGTCTTGCTGTGTGCCACATAATGGTCTTGAAATCATGCTTCTATCCCAGCCTCTCTATTGGTAGGATTGTTTATTTGATGTTTTTACACTATACTATGGTTTTTAGAACAGTTGACATATTTCAAAATTTTTTATACAGCCAAAAGAAATGTAGACAATTAATATGGGAGGTAGCTTATAAGAGAACAGCAAAGAGTGAGACTGAAAGCTTTGCTTGATATTTATAACTGTTGTATCAGTTTTGAAGAAGAGGACTTTATAAGTCACTCTTATTCTGAGATGAATGCTTTTCAAAATCATCACAGCCAATGAACCACAAATGAAAAACTGTAAGCTCTTTGACATAGAATTGTAAGTGCTGATGTTAATGAAGTTTGGTAATTTGCTGTTTTTTTTCATATTCTTTAAAATTTATAAAATACTGTAACAATAAAAATGAGTATTATAAAAGTTGTTTGATATAAAACAACAATCAATTGAACAGTCTTATGTAGATGCTTGTCTACAGCAATACTGAAAATACATACATTTTTCTCAATATAATTGTTCAATTGATTGTTGTTTTATATCAAACAACTTTTATAATACTCATTTTTATTGTTACAGTATTTTATAAATTTTAAAGAATATGAAAAAAACAGCAAATTACCAAACTTCATTAACATCAGCACTTACAATTCTATGTCAAAGAGCTTACAGTTTTTCATTTGTGGTTCATTGGCTGTGATGATTTTGAAAAGCATTCATCTCAGAATAAGAGTGACTTATAAAGTCCTCTTCTTCAAAACTGATACAACAGTTATAAATATCAAGCAAAGCCTTCAGTCTCACTCTTTGCTGTTCTCTTATAAGCCACCTCCCACCCTCACCTAACGTCTGTGCCACCCTTCAAGCAGAACCATTGTTCATTGAAACTGTAGATGAATGATTTCATGGATAGACTATCTTAATACTCACACCATTTCTTAAATGAATGTAACCTGTTCCCTGTGGGCTGAGAATGATGACAATCACTCAAGTCAAATAGCTTTGACCATATCGGGAACTCTATATCCAAAAATCATGCCTACAATTCATTCCTTGTCACAGCAGAACTGTCAACTCTTAGCCTAGCTACTATGGAGGTAAAGTCCTTTGGTGATGTGAGGGACATTGAAATACAGCCTTATTACAATGAACTCCAATGTCCAAAAACTGTTCTTATTTTGTGTTTGTACAACAGTAAGAGTCAAGATTTTAAGCTCTACTAAAAACAAACAAACAAACAAACAAACAAAAAGATTTTATCTATTTATGTTCACTAATCACTAATAGTGATGTATTATTTTAAAATATCAAACAGTTAATATATTTGGAATTATTTAAAATTATATTGAGAAAAATGTATGTATTTTCAGTATTGCTATAGACAAGCATCTACATAAGACTGTTCAATTGATTGTTGTTTTATATCAAACAACTTTTATAATACTCATTTTTATTGTTACAGTATTTTATAAATTTTAAAGAATATGAAAAAAAACAGCAAATTACCAAACTTCATTAACATCAGCACTTACAATTCTATGTCAAAGAGCTTACAGTTTTTTATTTGTGTAGCGTTAGTTAGTGAAAGTTTAATCTCATTCTTTTCAATTTGTCTTGTTTCCTTGGCTCTTCAAACAGGTAGTAGATTGCTTACCTAGCCCTGAACTCAAAACACACACACATTCTCTCTCTCTCTCTCTCTCTCTCTCTCTCTCTCTCTCTCTCTCTCTCTCTCTCTGTGTGTGTGTGTGTGTGTGTGTGTGTGTGTGTGTGTCATTAAAAGCTCTACTGCTGGAAGAGAAATAACTATGAGAAGCAAAAAGGGAATTCAGTTCAACATAACTTAGTTAGCCAGGGCTGATTCTAGCTTCTAGAGTCTAACCCTGAGCTGTTTATTTTTGGCATATTTAAGCACAGTACAACTTTAAATAAAGACTTCCTGTGACAATTATCACAACAGAACAACAGAGCTTACTACACATAACTACACTCAAACTCTCTCTCTCTCTCTCTCTCTCTCTCTCTCTTTCTATCTCTATCTCTATCTCTCTCTTGGTTTTCTGAGACATGGTTTCTCTGTATAGCCCTGGTTGTCTGGGAACTCACTCTGTAGACCAGGCTGGCCTCGAACTCAGAAATCTGCCTGCCTCTGCCTCCCGAGTGCTGGGATTAAAGGTGTGTGCCACCACTGCCCGGCAACACTGAAACTCTTTATAAAGTATAAGTCTTTTGCAAAGTACCTGTGATCTTTTCCACAAGGATGAGTTCTATCGACTGAGAAACAGTGCTAAAGGGGGACTCGGGTGAGGTCTGGCTTTACTGAGTAGCAAAGATTACCAGGCTATTAACAGCATCCACTCTAGGCTTCTGGGTGGAAAATAGATGCAAACCCCTTTTACTGAAGAGAGAAGCCTGAAAGTTTAACATTCCTGGTTTCTCTGATTCTGGTTTTGACCGTGAGGGCCCCCTGCCCTTCTGCACAGCGTCATGGTGGGTATGCCTGCTATCTTGTACCTCAGAAAGTAGAGGCAGGAGTTCATGGTCACTTCCAGCCATATAGAGTTGTTGAGGCTAATCTGGGGTGTTTCATGAGACCCTGTCCCTTTGAAGGCGTAATCTCCCCTCTAGAACTGCAAGGCTTGCTTTGACTAAGAAAGAACTTCAGAAGACAGCCATAGTAAAAATATGATGCTGGGCCTTTATTCCTACCTATGTTTTTTACTTGTTAGTTGTTGTTGTTTATTTGTTTTTGTTTTCTGTTTGGTTAAAGTCAGTTATCTCTTGTACACTCTGGGGTCTAATTAGAAGAGTTTTGTTAGTGCTTTAAAAGAGGTGATATAGGAAGCAGTGTTCTACAAGAAGTGAGATAGGATCCAGTACCTTAAAGACGCCCCCCCAAGACTGGGGTATCACAGCCACCATCCCCGGAACCAGTACCTTAAAGACCCCCCCCCAAGACTGGGGTATCACAGCCACGATCCCCTTCTGCTATCTTGGAGAACAAGCCTCTATTCCTCGTCTTCTTCAGATGTAACAGTCTTTCAAGACACAGGAATGTGCTCACTTCCTCTAGTTTTCCTGGGCATCTCATCTGTACCTTTTCTGATAGCACTTTGTGTGAGGCAAGACAGGAGCTGCCTCCCTGCCCCTGAATATTTCATCCCCTTTGCATCCCAGGGAGAAATTGAAATGTTTCAGGAGTCTAAACTTTGAGGGTTTGGGGTCAGAAATATTAAATTGGTCAAACTCTTGTCTGTTTCAGTGTAGCTAACCTTGACTTCATGCTTGCCTGGGGTATGTTAGCCTCTTAACTCCCTGCTAGACTAGTAATGTAGTTAAATATGTGTTTATGTGGGAAAATAGGACATAGGAGTTCTTATTCTGCCTTCTTACTGACAACACTATAATGGATGTCAGAGATGGAGTCCTTGGAAGCTGGGCTGAAAAATTCACACCAAAGCCTAATTACATGGTTAGTTGTTGGTTGTTCTCAAGTTTTCATTGACTGTGGGACAGAGGATGTCAGTTGTTTCCAGAGTGTCCTCTGGAGACTTCATGTCATGGTTTGAATATCAAGTTTCCTACAAAAGAAGGCTTAGCCTCTGGTGTATGCAGGCTGTGTGTGTGAGTATCTTTCAAGTATTGGATAACGAGAACACTAGTGTCATAAACAGACTACTCTATTGATGACTTCATAGCTTTGTGGGTATAGGAAGTGGGTTCTAGTTGTAAGAAGTGGGTTGAGTCCTTGGTGCCTTGCTCCTCTCTGCTTCCTGGCCACCTTCGAAGGACAGAAGCACACTTGCCCGCCATCATGTTGCTGCCCAGCCTCAGACCAAAGTGACAGATGCGGACGACCTAGTACCATATCCCTGAAATGGTGAGTCAAATGTACATATTTTTCTTTCAAATTGTTAATCTCAGGTATTTTGTTACAGTGATGAACAACTGATTACATATCTCAGTTTTGTTTTCTGTTTTGTTTTGTTTTTCCCAGTGTGGAGCTCTCTACAACATGGAGGTATTTCCTCCAGAATAAGTGATATATGAGCACACACATGGGGGTGGGGAAGGGTGGGAGGAGGGAGACAAATGTGATGGAAGCTGCAGTCTTTTTGTAATAATCTTAGAAGATATATGCCATCATGTCTTTTTGTAGTTCTTGAGAGCTAATTCTGGGCTTTATGTATGCTGAATAAATAGTTAACTACTGAGCTAAATCTTCAATGCTAATTCTCATCTTTTCTGCTTTATTATGTCTATTTGAGTGAGTTTACTAAGTTCTGCCTACATTCTGATAGAAGGAAATTAAGCCTGTCTCTTTGATGGAGGAGAATATAGACTCTGCCCATCACTGCTCTGCACAGTCATTTGCTCTAGCGTATTTTTTTAAAGCAGGGTTTTTAATGATTTCATATTTGCCACAGTGGAAAATATTTACATTATGCAGCACAGCAAAAACTCTGAAATCAAGTTGTTTCCCACCAGATAGCTATTAATCCTTCCCCAGCATACAGCTGGACAGATGTCGAGCTATGTACTCACAGAAATTCTTCGGGGTAGATAAATAGTAGACAGGCAAGAAGAGAATAAAAGTTCCACACATAGAAATAGTTTCTGTACTTAATGAGAATAGATGGGAAGCTGAACGTAGGGGTTGTGAGAATTTAAATGTGTGACAATAGACGTCTAGAGGTGACATCACAAAGCAACACTGTCTTCAACTTCAACTTCCTGTTTGTACAGACATTTTATTTTATTTATTTATTTATTTATTTTTAAATTTTTATTTATTTTTTATTTTTTATTTTTGGTTTTTCGAGACAGGGTTTCTCTGTGTAGCCCTGGCTGTCCTGGAACTCACTTTGTAGACCAGGCTGGCCTAGAACTCAGAAATCCGCCTGCCTCTGCCTCCCGAGTGTTGGGATTAAAGGCGTACGCCACCATGCCCGGCTTTGTACAGACATTTAAAAATAGGGTCTGCAGGTTGAATTTAACTATGGGTATGCAAACACATTAAAGACTTGGCATGCGAGATATTTTAGAATTCCACAGCCACAATGAATAAGAGCATATGTGAAGCCACAGAGGACTAATGCCTGCCCCAGAAGAACGAATGCAGCCGACCCACGTGTAAAATAACCCAGCAGTTATTTTACAAAAACAGACAGTGTTAATTCCTTGGGTCAATGCCTTAGTCTACATCTTGTGTCATCTCTCAGGTTTGTGGGAAATTATTTCAAACAGAAACCTTCCAGGACCATAGGAGTTTGGATTTGAAATAGACCTTAGCAAATGTTAGCACATGCATCCTTATTTCTTCGAGCACGTGCTGTGGTTGGAGGAGAAATGCCTCCGTAGTCTCAAGCCTTTGGACACTTGGTTCCCAGGAGGTGGTTCTGTCTGGGAGGGCTATGGAACCATTGGGAAGTAGAACCTTGCCAGGGGAAGTATGGCACTGTGAGGGAGGTTTGAAAGCTCATAGTTTTGCCTCTCTTCTGGTTTTCTTTCTGATTCTTGCATGTGGATGAACATGTGATGTCTTAGCTCCCTGCTCTGGCCACCTCAGCTATCTGCAGTGTGCCTCCTCTGCTATGATGGACTCTCACTGTGGAACAGTAAGGTGGAATAAACTTTCTTCTGTAAGTCTTTTCTGGACATAGTATTTTATTACAGTAACAAGAAAATGAACTAATACAACATATTTGGCAGTCAAATATTAAAATTAGAAGCCTCTGCCCTGCCTTGTTTGTTTTTGAAAGGGTCTCATGTAACCCAGGTTGTTTTCAAACTTGTTATAATATAGACTTGGCTGTAGCTCCCAGCTCTTCTGCCTTCACTTTTTTTTTTTTTTTTTTTTTTTTTTTTTTTTTTTTTTTTTTTTTTAGATTTATTTTATTTATTATATGTAACTACACTGTAGCTGTCTTCAGGCAATCCAGAAGAGGGCGCCAGATCTTGTTACGGGTGGTTGTAAGCCACCATGTGGTTGCTGGGATTTGAACTTATCACCTTCGGAAGAGCAGTCGGGTGCACTTACCCACTGAGCCATCTCACCAGCCCCCCTGCCTTCACTCTTAAGTGCTGGAGTTACGGGCACATGCTACCATACTTGGTTGGTTTCCTGGTTAAAATGAAGAACATTTAAAAAAATTCTTTTAAAAAAAGATTTAAAAAATTTTTATGTGTGTGTCTGCTATGTGTGTGCAAGTACCCAAGGTAGGCAGGAGAGAATGTCACATTCCCTGGAGCTGAAGTGATAAGAGATCATATGCTGCCTGACATAGGTGCTGGGAATCAAACTCAAGTCCTCTGGAGGAACAGGAAACACCCTTATCCTCTGTGCCAACTCTCAAGCCCCCAAACCAGGAATGAATATTCTTACTGCCTGAAACTCACCCCGGACTCTGTGAATCATGAAAGCTTGAAAATACCCGTGTTTAAAACATATTTTATTAATTTTCTGACATTTTCAAATAATGATTTAAGATTATTATCGTTATTATTGTTGTTGTTATTATTGTATACCTGTCCTGCCTACATGTATGTCTGTACACCATGTACCTGTCTGTTACTGGCAGAGACCAGAAGAGATTGTTGGATCCCCTTAAACTATTCATTTTTTTAATTTTCCATTTCTTTAATAGATATTTTCTTAATTTACATTTCAAATGCTATTCCAAAAGTTCCCTCTCCCCTCCCCCTGCCCTGCTCCCCTGCCCACCCACTCCCACTTCTTGGCCCTGGCATTCCCCTGAATTGGGACATATAAAGATTGCAATACCAAGGGGCGTCTCTTCCCAATGATGGCCGACTAGGCCATCTTCTGCTACATATGCAGCTAGAGACACGAACTCTGGGGGTTCTGGTTAGTTCATATTGTTGTTCCTCTTATAGGGTTGCAGACCCCTTCAGCTCCTGGGGTTCTATCTCTAGCTTCTCCACTGTGGGCCCTTTGTTCCATCATATAGATGACTGTGAGCATCCACTTCTGTATTTGCCAGGCACTGGCATAGCCTCATACGAGACAGCTATATCAGGGTCCCTTCAGCAAACTCTTGTTGTCCTATGCAATACTGTCTGAGTTTAGTGATTGATTATGGGATGGATCTCCCGGTGGGGTAGTCTCTGGATGGTCCATCCTTTCATCTTAGCTCTAAACTTTGTCTCTGTAACTCCTTTCATAGGTATTTTGTTTCCTATTCAAAAGAGGAATGAAGTATCCACACGCTGGTCTTCCTTCTTGATTTTCCTGTGTTTTGCAAATTGTATCTTGGGTATTCTAAGTTTCTGGGCTAATATCCACTTATCAGTGAGTGCATATCCAATGACTTCTTTTGTGATTGAGTTACCTCACTAAGGATGATATCTTCCAGATAAATCCATTTGCCCAAAAATTTCACAAATTCATTTTTTAAAATAGCAGAATAGTACTCCATAGTGTAAATGTACCACATTTTCTGTATCCATTCCTCTGTTGAGGGACATCTGGGTTCTTTCCAGCTTCTGGCTATTATGAATAAGGCTGTTATGAACATAGTGGAACATGTGTCCTTTTTACCAGTTGGAACATCTTCTGGGTATATGCCCAGGAGAGGTATTGCTGGATCCTCTGGTAGTACTATGTCCAATTTTCTGAGAAAACGTGAGACTGACTTCCAGAGTGGTTGTACAAGCTTGCAATCCCACCAGCAATGGAGGAGTGTTCCTCTTTCTCCACATCCTCGCCAGCATCTGCTGTCTCCTGAATTTTTGATCTTAGCCATTCTGACTGGTGTGAGGTGGAATCGCAGTATTGTTTTGATTTGCATTTCCCTGATGATTAAGGATGTTGAACATTTTTTCAGGTGTTTCTCAGCCATTTGGAATTCCTCAGTTGAGAATTCTTTGTTTAGTTTGGTAGCCCATTTTTAAATGGGATTATTCGTTTTTCTGGGGTCCGGCTTCTTGAGCTCTTTGTAGATGTTGGATATTAGTCTCCTATCAGATTTAGGATTGGTAAAAATCCTTTCCCAATCTGTTGGTGGCCTTTTTGTCTTGCTGACAGTGTCTTATGCCTTACAGAAGCTTTGCAATTTCATAAGGTCTCATTTGTCAATTCTTGATCTTACTGCACAGGTCATTGCTGTTCTGTTTAGGAATTTTTCCCCTGTGCCCATATCTTTGAGGGTTTTCCCCACTTTTTCCTCTATAAATTTCAGTGTCTCTGGTTTTATGTGAAGTTCTTTGATCCACTTAGACTTAAGCTTTATACAAGGAGAAAAGAATGGATCAATTCGCATTCTTCTGCATGATAACTGCCAATTGTACCAGCACCATTTGTTGAAAATGCTGTCCTTTTTCCACTGGATGGTTTTAGCTCCCTTGTCAAAGATCAAATGACCATAGGTGTGTGGGTTCATTTCTGGGTCTTCAATTCTATTCTATTGATCTATCTATCTGTTGCTGTATCAGTGCCATGCAGTTTTTATCACAATAGCTGTGTAGTACAGCTTAATATCAGGCATGGTGATTCCCCCAGAGGTTCTTTTATTGTTGAGAATAGTTTTTGCTACTCTAGGTTTTTTATTATTCCAGATGAATTTGCAAATTGCCCTTTCTATCTCAGGGAAGAACTGAGTTGGAATTTTGATGGGGATTGCATTGAATCTGTAGATTGCTTTTGGCAGGATAGCCATTTTGACTATATTAATCCTGCCAATCCATGGGCATGGGAGATATTTCCATCTTCTGAGATAATCTTCAATTTCTTTCATCAGGGACTTGAAGTTCTTGTCATACAGATCTTTCACTTCCTTAGAGTCACACCAAGGTATTTTATATTATTTGTGACTATTGTGAAGGGTGTTGTTTCCCTAATTTCTTTCTCAGCCCATTTATCCTTTGTGTAGAGAAAGTCCATTGATTTGTTTGAGTTAATTTTATATCCAGTTACTGCACTGAAGCTCTTTATCAGGTTTAGGAGTTCTCTGGTGGAATTTTTGGGGTCACTTATATATACTATCATATCATCTGCAAACAGTGATATTTTAACTTCTTCCTTTCTAATTTTTATCCCCTTGATCTCCTTTTGTTGTCGATTTGCTCTGGCTAGGACTTCAAGTACTATATTGAATAGGTAGGGAGAAAATGGGCAGCCTTGTCTAGTCCCTGATTTTAGTGGAATTGCTTCGAGTTTCTCTCCATTCAGTTTGATGTTGGCTACTGGTTTGCTGTATATTGCTTTTATTGTGTTTAGGTATGGGCCTTGAATTCCTGATCTTTCCAAGACTTTTATCATGAAAGTGTGTTGGATTTTGTCAAATGCTTTCTCAGCATCTAACAAGATGATCATGTGGTTTTTGTCTTTGAGTTCGTTTTTATAGTGGATTATGTTGATGGATTTCCGTATATTAAACCATCCCAGCATTCCTGGGATGAAGCCTACTTGGTCAGGATGGATGATCGTTTTGATGTGTTCTTGGATTCGATTGGTGAGGATTTTATTGACTATTTTTGCATCGATATTCATGAGGGAAATTGGTCTGAAGTTCTCTTTCTTTGTTGGATCTTTTGTGTGGTTTAAGTATTAGAGTAATTGTGGCTTCATAGAATGAATTGGGTAGAGTACCTTCTGCTTCTATTTTGTGGAATAGTTTGAGGAGAGTTGGAATTAGGTCTTCTTTGAAGGTCTGATAGAACTCTGCACTAAACCCATCTGGTCCTGGGCTTTTTTTTTTTGGTTGGAAGACTATTGATGACTGCTTCTATTTCTTTAGGGGAAATGGGCCTGCTTAGATCGTTATTCTGATCCTGGCTTAACTTTGGTACCTGGTATCTGTCTAGGAAGTTGTCCATTTCATCTAGGTTTTCTAGCTTTGTTGAGTATAGCCTTTTGTCGTAGGATCTGATGATGTTTTGGATTTCGTCAGGTTCCATTGTTATGTCTCCTTTTTCATTTCTGATTTTGTTAATTAAGATACTGTCCCTGTGTCCTCTAGTGAGTCTGGCTAAGGGTTTATCTATCTTGTTGATTTTCTCAAAGAACCAGCTCCTTGTTTGGTTGATTCTTTGAATAGTTCTTTTTGTTTCTACTTGGTTGATTTCGGCCCTGAGTTTGATTATTTCCTGTTGTCTACTCTTCTTGGGTGAATTTGCTTCCTTTAGTTCTAGAGCTTCTAGGTGTGCTGTCAGGCTAATAGTGTATGCTCTCTCTAGTTTCTTTTTGGAGGCACTCAGGGCAATGAGTTTTCCTCTTAGGATTGCCTTCATTGTGTCCCATAAGTTGGGTATGTTGTGGCTTCATTTTCATTAAACTCTAGAAAGTCTTTAATTTCTTTCTTTTTTCATCCTTGACCAAGGAATCATTGAGTAGAGTGTTGGTCAGTTTCCATGAGAATGTTCGCTTTCTCTTATTTATGTTGTTATTGAGGATCAGCCTTAGTCCATGGTGGTCAGATAAGATGCATGGGATACTTTCAATAGTTTTGTATCTGTGGAGGCCTGTTTTGTGACCAATTATATGGTCAGTTTTGGAAGAGGTACCATGTGGCGCTGAGAAGAAGGTATATCCTTTTGTTTTAGGATAAAATGTTTTGTAGATATCTATTAAATTCATTTGTTTCATGACTTCTGTTAGTGTCCATGTGTCTCTGTTTAGTTTCTGTTTCCAGGATCTGTCCATTGGTGGGAGTGGGGAGTTGAAGTCTCCCACTATTATTGTGTGAGGTGCAATGTTTGCTTTGAGCTTTACTACAGTTTCTTTAATGAATGTGGCTGCTCTTGTATTTGGTGCATAGATATTCAGAATTGAGAGTTCATCTTGGTTGATTTTACCTTTGATGAGTATGAAGTGCCTCTTTTTGTCTTTTTTTTTTATAACTTTGGGTTGAAAGTCAATTTTATTCGATATTAGAATGGCTACTCCAGCTTTTTTCTTCGGACATTTGCTTGGAAAATTGTTTACCAGCCTTTCACCCTAACCTAGTGTCTGTCTTTTTTCCTAAGGTGCATTTCCTCTAAGCAGCAAAACGTTGGGTCCTGTTTGTGTAGCCAGTCTATTAGTCTATGTCTTTTTATTGGGGAATTGAGTCCATTGATGTTAAGAGAAATTAAAGAAAAGTAGTTGTTGCTTCCTGTTATTTTTGTTGTTAATGTTGGGATTCTGTTCTTGGGGTTGTCTTCTTTTAGGATTGTTGAAGGATTACTTTTTAGTTTTTTCTAGGGTATAGTTTCCGTCCTTGTTTTAGTGGTTTCCCTTTATTATCCTTTGAAGGGCTGTATTTGTGGAAAGATATTGTGTGAATTTGTTTTTATTATGGAATACTTTGATTTCTCCATCTATGGTAATTGAGAGTTTTGCTGGATATAGTAACCTGGGTTGGCATTTGTGTTCTCTTAGGATCTGTATAACATCTGTCCAGGATCTTCTGGCTTTCATAGTCTCAGGTAAGAAGTCTGGAGTAATTCTAATATGCCTGCCTTTATATGTTACTTGACCTTTTTCCCTTACTGCTTTTAATATTCTATCTTTATTTAGTGCATTTGTTGTTCTGATTATTATGTGTCGGATGGAATTTCTTTTCTGGCCCAGTCTATTTGGAGTTCTGTAGGCTTCTTGTATGTCCATGGGCATCTCTTTCTTTAGGTATGGTAAGTTTTCTTCTATAATTTTGTTGAAGATATTTGCTGGCCCTTTAAGTTGAAAATCTTCTTTTTCATCTACTCCTATTATCCGTAGGTTTGGTCTTCTCATTGTGTCCTGGATTTCCTGGATGTTTTGAGTTAGGATCTTTTTGCATTTTGCATTTTCTTTGAATGTTGTGCCCATGTTCTCTATGGAATCTTCTGCACCTGAGATTCCCTCTTCCATCTCTTGTATTCTGTTGCTGATGCTCACATCTATGGTTCCTGATTTTCTTCCTAGTGTTTCTATCTCCAAAGTTGTCTCACTTTGGGTTTTCTTTATTATTTCTATTTCCCTTTTTAGGTCCTGGATGGTTTTCTTCAATTCCATTACCTGTTTGGTTGTGTTTTCCTGTAGTTTTTTAAGGGATTTTTGTGTTTCCTCTTTAAGGACTTTTAGCTCTTTAGCAGTGTTCTCCTGCATTTCTTTAAGTGAGTTATTAATGTCCTTCTTAATGTCCTTCTTAATGTCTTCTACCAGCACCATGAGATATGATTTTAAATTTGAGTCCTGCTTTTCGTGTGTGTTGGGGTATCCAGGTGGGAGTACTGGGTTCTGATGATGGTGAGTGGTCTTGGTTTCTGTTATTAAGATTCTTACGTTTGCCTTTCGCCATCTGGTAATCTCTGGAGTTGGTTGTTATAGTTTTCTCTGGTGATTCTGTTGGCCTCTGTCAGCAGTCCTGGGAGCCCAGCTCTCTCCTTAGTCTCAGTGGTCGGAGTAGTCTCTGCAGGCAAGCTCTCCTCTTGCAGGAAAAGTGCACGGAGTTTTGGTGTTCAGATCTGCCTCTTGGATAAAGTTGAAGGCCCTATATAAGGCCTGTCCTAGAAGATGTGTTGCCTCTGTGGTCTGCACACTCACCTGCACAGACTGGTCTCTGAGGGATCCAGGACCCAAGTTGGCTCCCTCACGAGCTCAGACAGGCAAAACCCTCCTGGGCAGACACCTCTCTTCAGGCCGGGAAGGTGCCCAGATGTCTGGAGCTTGAAACTGGGTCTGTCCCAGAAGCTGTGCTGCTTCTGCCTGTCCCAGAAGCTGTGTCGTTTCTCCAGTCTGCACTTTCACCTGCCCAGACTGGTTTCTGTGGGACCCTTTGCAGTCCATGAGCTGACCTGGGCAGACTGGTCTCTGAGTGTCCTGGGACCCAAGATGGCTCTCTCACGAGTTCCAGCAGGAAAGCCCTCCCAGGCGGAGACCTCGCCTCAGGCGGGGTGGGTACCCAGATGTCTAGAGCCCAAAGCTGGGTCTGTCCCAGAAGCTGTGTTGCTCAGCAGTTTGCTCACTCACCCTTTGCAGTCCACAAGCTGACCTGCTCAGACTTGTCTCTGAGGGACCCAGGACCCAGATTTGCTCCCTCCCGAGCTCTGGCAGGCAACCCCCCCCCCTCTGGTGGATACCTCTTCTCAGGCAGGAAAGGTGCCCAGATGTCTAGTGCCTGAAACTGGGCCTATCCCAGAAGGTCTGTTGCTTCTGAGGTCTGTTCAGTCACTGTTTGCAGTCCCCCCCTTAAACGATTCTTACAGACAATTGTGTGCAAGCCTGTGGATGCTAGGCATTGACCTGGGTCCTCTGGAAGAGCCCAGGTCCAATGGTCCAGCCTAAGATATACACTTTCTAAGTTACTATATGGTTCTCTTATACGCAAATACTAGAGGATGGATAATCGAACCAACTTTTTTTCCTTTTACAGGTTAGGGCCACAAACATCTAAGATGTCAAAGAACTTTTCAAGTAATAGTACATAGCTAGTATAATCCAACTTTTTTTTTTTCCTTTAAAGTAAAAAAACAAAATAAAAAGTACCCCATGAACCTTAAGGTGACATTTTAAAAGAATAGTCAGCCATGGAACAAGTTAGGACTTCAATGAGAGAGTATTGTTTGTGTGTGCAGTTACTAGTCAATATGCCTCAACCCAGCCACAAATTAGTGAGGTTGCTTTAAATTACTAACATGAAAATCTTAACTCTATATTTTTGAAGTCATTGGTTTTAGCTGCTCTGTTTTCTTTTCTCTGGTTTTTCAAGGTTACTCTTTAGGAAATGCTTTTAGAAACCTAATTGTAACTCTGGATTCAGACTTCTGAACTAAGTAATCAAACACAGGCTGGTTAGAGTGGAAAGCATTGGGGGTTTTTGCTGGTGTTTTTCATAAAGCTCCGTCTACTTTAAGGAGGAAGTTGGATGACGGCTACTCCCCTCCCCCCAAAAAAGCCCCACCCCTCCCCAAATCTGTGGTAGCTTGTTAAATCAGCACCTAACTATAATACAAGCTAGCACTTGGGAGGTTTGAGATAAGAGATCAGGAGTTCAAGACTAGTCTCAGATATATAGTGACTTTGAGGTCAGCCTGGGCTACATGAGACCCTGTCTTAAGAAAAGCATCCGTGGTGCTGTGGGAGATATAGACACATTGATTCCAGGCTAACCTCCCTGCCAGCACCTTGGCCACCTATTTATACACTTTGATTTACTTGCTTGAGGGAGAGTCACACTATTTAGCTCAGGCTTGCCTCAAGTTAAATATCTTCCCTCTTCAGGTTCTTGAATGCTGGGACTACAGGTGTGTACTACTATGACTTGGTTTGTACTCCTTTAAAATTGTATTTAGATGTGTGTATGTGTCCCCATTTATTACTGTATATGTAAGGTGTCCAAGGATGCCAGATATCAGATCCCTTGGAGCTGGAGATGCAGACAGCTGTGATCCTCTGGTTGTGAGTGCTGGGAATTGAACCTAGGTACTCTGCAAGAGTATTATGTGTTCTTTACTGTGAAGCAGTTTCTCCAGCCCCTGAAACAGTAATACTTATTTTATTTGTGAAATTCTCAAGATGAGCTGGATGCCTACAGTTGCTGCCCTGTTTGGTCTACGTTTGTTCCCTGAATGTGTGACAGATAATTTTTGCCTGCGTTCTTCACCCAGTGCCAGTAACATTTTGTGCCTTAGCTATAGCACTCTGGTTGGTTAAGATTTCTCAGGGGTGGGAATGGGGCGGGTGAGGTGTGGGTGGCTATGTCTGCCACAGGTCAGCTTTCATAGACAGTGGGCCTTCTGAGAGCCACAGAAGCCACATGATGATGACCTGTTGTCCTGCTGACATCACATTCTAAGCAGCTGGGTTCCCTTTGTCCTCTAGCTGCTCTGGAGACCAAGGAGTCAGGAGGAGAAGGCACTTCCACTGTTTCAAACTTCAGTTAAAAACAAACAAACAAAACTAATGAAACTATTTATAGACTTGGATTCCTTTCCTTTCCAGGTGACAGGTTTATTCAGGACAGGGTATTATTAGATAGCAGAGAAAGAGGCATCTGAAGGAAAATGTCCCTCATGAGACATTCTCCAGCTGGTCTTCATTCAGTCTTTCTTTTTTGTGGTCATTCTAAATGGATCACGTATTCAGATCCTGTGCTGATGGTACACCCAAATGGGAACCTTTGTAGAGTAACATCTGCTGCAGATGTTGCTTTGTGAAAGGGATGACAATATCATTTGTCTGTATTGGATTTTTCTCCATTACAGGATTGAATCATAATGCCAAACGAAATCCTTTGTCTAATTCATGAGCAGAGTCTTGTTTGTGTTTTTCAGGATATCAACAGAAGATGAGTGGTATAGGTCCTGCTTGTAAGGGACTCATCTTACCCCATTTCTCTCTTTTTTTCCCCCTAGAAAGATTCTGGAGAATGTCTGAATACAATTAAAAGCAGGATCTGTAAATTGGTAGAAAGCACCTTTAAATCAAAACACAGTGTTCTGATTTGTAGCCAGACCTTGCTGTACATGAAATCACAACCCTTAAGTTTCCACTATTGCAGCATTGATGTCCAGGCAAGCAGCGGGTTGCTTTTTACCCCCCCCCCCCCCGCCCCCCACTCCGCATTCTGATGCATATAGGTGGAAATCAAAAGGCCCTGCTAACAACTCAAGAATGTGTTTTCTACAAGGATGATCTTGGGTCGTGGTTCCCTCTCATTGACAATAGCTTTCCTAAGCCAAGGTCTTAGCTGTCATTCCACCTGCGTGGTCCCTGGTGCCATTTGGCTTTTGACCTGCGTGCGTCTGAACCAAGAAATAAAACCAGCATCCCTGGCAGCTGCTCCGCCAGAGCCTAGCCTCCTGGCTCCCGCTCCCCGGGGCGGGTAGTGCAGCGCGCAGAGCCGTCGCGTCGCCGCTGTCCTCTGGGTGGCCCCAGCGCGCGCCGTTCATTGAGCGGTGGAAGGTGAGGCGAGAGGAAGCTGGTGCTGAGCTCGCCAACTCCACCCGGGCCCGGGCAGACAAAAGAGGCCGGCAGTGCAGCTCTCGGGGACGCGATGACCGGGCGCGGAGGACGGGTGCTGCTTGCGCTGTGTGCCGCGCTGGTGGCCGGCGGGTGGCTGCTGGCGGCTGAAGCCCAGGAGCCCGGGGCGCCCGCGGCTGGCATGCGGCGGCGCCGGCGGCTCCAGCAGGAGGACGGCATCTCCTTCGAGTACCACCGCTATCCAGAGCTGCGCGAGGCGCTGGTGTCCGTATGGCTGCAATGCACCGCCATCAGCAGAATCTACACGGTGGGGCGCAGCTTCGAGGGCCGGGAGCTCCTGGTCATCGAGCTGTCTGACAACCCCGGGGTCCATGAGCCGGGTAAGTGCTCTGTCCGCTGCAGGGACTCCGGGGACGGGAAGAAGGAGAGGTGGGCCCCAAGTTGCTTCCCGGTGGAGGATGCCTGGATGGAAGGTGGAAAGTGGGAAGGAAACGAGCGCCAGCCTCTTCGCATCTCCGACCCGTTTTTTTGGTGAACATAAGCTAGGGGGGCTGAAGGCATGGGGACAGGAATAACAAGCAAGCAAATCCCAGAGCTGAGTACCCGGGTGCACACCCTCACAGATGGGTCAAATTCCAAACAGAATAAAATTGTGAGTTCTCAGGAAGGCAAACACCTTCCCCGCAGACACGAGTGAAAAATAAGGTGCAGAAGGCGGGGTCTCAGAGGAGCCAGAAAAGAGGCTTTTATCATTTGAGAATTTCCAAAGGACCAGCTTATTGGGCGCTGCACCTCTTCCTACCCACCTCTGTGTTTGTGTGAGCGTTAGGTGCACTCTCTGGGGATGCTGGCGAATTTTAAAAAGGATATTGATGATCTAGATGTCGTGTGATATGCATATATGTAGATCTTCCTTAGCAGGGTAGAAAAAGATGGTTTCTAACAGGCATACAGATTCTGAAACGATGCATGTCCTTACTAAGGGAAAACAACAGTACCCCAGCCCCCTCCCCGCGCCCTTTAACCACTCTGAGATGACTAGTTCTCGATCACGTTTTTAATCTCCTGCAGTCATCGTGTTAGGCATTTTCTGTCAGAGTACGTTCAAGCACGTTTTGATTTGTATTAAAGGCTTAGTATTAAAAAGATATTTTAAGCAATGTTTTGGGACCTTTTTGGGTTATGATTATGCTCTTTAGAAAGAATTTAGGCCTGGCCTTTCTGTTGGTAATAAAGGCCTGGTTAAAGCACCCAAATCAATATGGAATGCTTTTTATTTCTTTATCGACGAAGAAAACACAAAAGCCAGGCTAAAAATTCTGAATGCAGGACATGAAAAGTCTCCCTTCCTTCATCCCCTCCCCCCTTTCCCACTTTTCCTCCCTGGGTTTCTTGTTCATTAGATTAGCCTTGAATTTGTAGTCCAGGCTGGCCTCGAACTCCTGATCACTCAGCTTCTGAATCATAAAGCTGGGACTATGGATGTTTCTCACCATTCCCGAGTTTTTCCTCTCTCTATTATTATTATTCATTATTATTATTATTATTGTCGTGATAGTATGCAATCCAGGAAGGCTGAGTAAGCCTCTGTCACTGAGCCATGCATTCGTTTGCCTGCATAGTTTTCCCAGTGGTACGTAAGAAGCAAATGGAGAACAGATTAAATAGGTGCTAATAGAGAAACTTTGACCTTAGAACATGGAGTGTATGGGTTAAGCCCTCCGAAAGCATTTCTTGCCCATCCATGATTAAGGTAAATGACAGGGTGGGAATGAATTTGCTAACAGATTGGTATTAGGGTGAAAACCTTAAGACATTCACAAAGAGTTCCAGCAGGGCTCCTCCTGGAAAGTGGAAACTTGATGGTTAGTGTTTGTGCAGCTATATAATAAGGAGACGATGCTTACATGGAGACTCACTTCCAGCCAAGTCACACAACAGGCTGGCCACTCCTGACAGTCAAGCTTGTATAATTCTGATGCTCAATCTCAGCCCTTTGTTCTGTTTGTTAGTAGAGTCTTCCTGTGGGCTTGTTGAATTATTTAAAGAAATTATATGAAAGCCATGGTTTGATGTTATGTTGTCTTGTCTCAAACATAAAGATAAATTGATATTATTGCAAGAATATGATATGATATGATATGTTCTGAAAATGAAAACAAATTTTGGTTGAATATCTGGAGCACGGAACTGCAAATCCGGCTGAAAAAATGATCACTTTTTAAAAAGTCCTTCAAATTCCTTTTCAGATAAACAGATAAGAGGGCATATCTGTATTTCTTCTATGGTAGAAATGGGTACATTCAATGTTATTCTTTTGCCATTTTGAAATCCTACACCTTCAAGATGAGCCAGGTTCTATGACTTATACACAGGTTGTTCCGGTGAACGGGAAACCTGGCATAAAGGTTATGGGACAGTAAATGCCTGTGCTACCACATGGAAAAGAGTCCTAGGGTCTCATAGGTCAGGGACATTGGGGAGTGCCTCACAAGGGGCAGGAAATGCACAAATTCTGGAAATTTACAAACTTTAATGTTGCTCAGACCCCTGAGCAACATTAAACATTTTTCAGCATGACAGAAGACTCAAATTTGTTTTCCTAGCCTAGGTAATTTTTTTATGAACGACTGCCCAAATGCCGTGGACTGGGTGCAGATGAGTTGGGGAGTGCCCACTTAGGGCCTTATGTTGGAGCCTTGGGACAGAAAAAATACCATTATTTCTAAGGATTTAGTCAATGGATGTAATAGAACTCTAACAAGATAACATATCCCCCAACAAGAATGGCGGCAACAACTGAAAGCTTCCTTTGGTTAGAGTAGCATGTTCTGGGCAGATACTTCTTAAAAAATGGACAACTTTTTTTTTTTTTTCCTAGGCAGAAGGAATCGACCTTTGTATTTGTTTGGCCCAAATAATTCTTTAGGTATTCACCGTTAGAATTCACGAACAGGGAAAAGGAGGTTGGGAGATGTCTCTGGGGAGACGGTTCCATCAGCATGATACCCAAGCATGACACCCTAAACAGGATCCCTCACGGACAATGCTGAGCAGAGCACAGTTGTAAACTCAGTGCACTTGGGACTGGGGCTGTCTGGGCTGGCCAATCCAAATGATATGACAAGCCCTGCGTTCAGCAAGACACCTTGTATCAAAGACTGCGACTGAGAATGATTGAGGAAGGTACCGAATGTGGGCTTTGTACCCTCTCCTGTACATGCTAGCAAGCAAGGAATCACATGTGCAAACACACACACACACACACACACACACACATACACACACACACACACACACACACACACACACACACACACATACACACAGGAAATTCCATTTTGAATTCATCAGTAAGGGTTATCTACATAGATTCTGTGATTATTCAACAGGAAACAGCTTGATTTTTGGTTTGCTAAAGTATGTATGAAAGAAACCTTTATTAACTTGTGTCTGAGGAGTAGAATCCAAATAATCAGACCATTCTTTCCAGGGTTAAAAATCCATATGTTTGGAACAATAACTGTTTGCATACTTGCTTTTGGGAATTCACCCTGACTCACAGTTGACATGCCGTCTTACATACAGTCTCGAGAGCAGCATTTTTCTCCCGTGTAGGCTGCATGATTGTTTTGGACCCATTCCTCCAATCTGTAAAAATTTAAAGTGTACGACTGCCAGTATGTAATTGCCAAATATTTTGATAAAACATGTTATGCTGACACATCTTGACAAAACAAACAAGAACAATTACGAAAACCCAACCAAAACCAAACAAAAACAAAAAACAACCCCAAACAAAAAATGAAACAAACAAAAACAAAACAAAACAAAAATAAACCTCAAAACAAAACAAACAAAAAACAAGTAGAGATTTTGATGAAGGGTGTGGGTTTTTGTTTTGTTTTGTTTTTGTTTTGCTCTAATAAATTTGGCATAAATTAGTATGAACCAAATGCAATCAAGTAGGAGTTAACAGTTGGAGAAGATGGATGTCAGACTCTGGAGAATATCTGAACCAAATCACACAAGGTCAAGAGTTATTTTTAGCCTGGATGAGTCAACACAGCTTCTGCCAGAAGTTACAGTCTTGATTGACCTGTGATTGGCTAGTGGAAGAGCGCAGAAACTGATCTGGCCTACTCTTATATGTTATGCTCAGATTACCCTGTCTGAGGTAGAGCCCAGGGCTGCTGTATACTGGGCCTGGCCATCCCCAACCGAAAGAGACAGCTTTTTATAGAAACCGACTTGAGAGGTAGCAAGGAATCTCTGCCATGTACCACATTGATTTACCTAAGGGATAAAAGGCTCCACCCTTCACACTGGCATCCTTTAGATGCCTTAAAGGAGCCTTAGAAAGGGCAACACGCCACCCCAGAATTTCCCAAGTACACTTAGTGCAACATTGATGATTGGTTTGACAGGCATTAGATAAATAAGAAAAACAGGCTTGTACAGTTTATAATTAGTCAGCATCATTAAGATGCAAATCTCCAGAGTAGCTGTGTACAAAGCAAGAGCTCCCTCACCTTTGACAATACTGGGGAGTTAATCTAGAGTCTCACACACGTTACAAACAGTCTTCCACTGAGCTGCATATCCCCAGCCCAGTTGGGTGCATACAACACAGTATAGGCATTCATTATTTCACCAGTTAGGATTTAATTTGTAAGTCTCCAACAAAGCGCCTCAGTAAGGGATGCTCCTCAGGAGGGGGTGCACGCCTTTACCTTTTGTGTGATTGATGTTCATAAGTGACTAGCACGGTGATTTACGTAGCCGCTTCTTACTTATTACATACACTTTCTAAACAGAAGCATGGTTCCAAGACCACGAAACAGGGGATCATTTTGATGAGGAAAGTTAGTGAGTCTGAGCCATTGCAACTCGTCTTTCCCTATTCGGCTGCTTCATGGTTTCATACTTTAATTTTTTAAATTATTATCATATATGTGTCTATTTGCGTTATCGTGTCCACGAGAGCAATGCTCAAGGAGGTCAGAAGGTGGAGACAGACTTCATGGATCAGGTGTTAAACATGGTTCTGAAGTGTCCATCACAGGTGCTGGGAAATGAACTCAGGTCCTTAGCAAGAGCCACAGTGCTCAGAACTGCTCAACCATCTTTAGTCCCTGTGAATTGTTATTGTTATTGTTGTTGTTGTTATTGTTATTATAAATTTACACCCTAGAGAGCAGAGGAATGTGGCCTATACAAAATAATTCCCCGAGGTTGCTTGTGTCTAGTTGTCTAGAGCATGGGCTAACCTGTAAGGATTTCCCTTTGGGCTGGAAAGATGGTTCAAGGGCTGGAGAGATGGTTCAAAGGTTAAGAGCACTGTTTTCTCTTCCAGAGGTCCTGAGTTCAGTTGGTATCCGATGTTCTCTCTGGTGTGTCTAAAGATGGCGACAATGTGTGTGTGTGTGTGTGTGTATATATATATATATATATATATATATATATATATATATATATATATATTTTAAAGAAAAGGCAGTCAGGCAGTGGTGGAGCACGCCTTTAATCCCAGCCCTTGGCCCTCTTTATTTTATAAAGTGAAGCTGCCATTTTAGAAGAAATGGTAAATAAAAGTCTAAAATATAAACAACAAGAATTTCTTTAGTGAATTTTGAGCTTAAAAAAAAATTCTCATGAATGGCTGGTGAGATGACGTAGTGGGAAAGAGACCCGTCAACCTGAAAATCTGAATTCAATCTCCAGGCCCCCCCATGGCTGAGGGCGAGAACTGACTCTCCCCAGTTTTCCTCTGCCCTCCACATTCAAGCAATTGCATATATGCCAATGCACCTACACTCTCACACAAATAAACATTAAAAAAAAAAAAAAGAAAAAAGCACCAGGAATCAGTGTCACATAAGAAGAAATGTATGGCTCTTTTTAAGAAACTGAAGCCAGCCATCTCCAGGGCTCAGTTTTATTTTTCTTCCTGAAGTGATATTCAAGCCATGTGCTTGGCAGTGTTATAGAGAAGACTGCTTGGGATCTGGCTGGTAAATCACATGAGATCAAACACGAAAGATAAACGTTTAAGTGTGTTCCTCCTGGCCCAGAAACTACTGGAACTGCACGAGTCCATTCTTCTGTGAATGCTTCTTTCTTTTAAAATTCACAATATATTTTTATTTCTAATAAAACCTGGCCAAAGAGAAGGACCTACCTATGTTGCTAGAGCTTTTAATTATTTTCAGATGATCTACCTACACGTTAAGTTGTCCCCAAATGAATTATCCTGAACGAAGACAATGGAGTGTGTAGAATATTACGGGCAGGGAGTGGCTTACAACAGCGTACTGAGGAATAACTTTCTGAGGTGAGTACATATTTTGCTTTTTATAGAAACCTGTTTACTGTGAGACCACAGTCAGCCAGTCATTTAAAATTCTTCACTAAAGGATATTTCATTTCAAGTAAGGACTTCTTTTTTTTTTTTTTTGGCAGTCATGTATTTTTAAAATGAACCTAAATAAAACTTTTAAGTTAAATTTAGGTCACTAGAAAATAACCCGTCATTTATCTGATTTGCTTGCTCATGGCAGGCTGCCCCCTCAAGGTCTGGTCCAGAAGCGATGCTGGTCTAGTGAGACCCCGAAGCTCCTCTTCCTACATCACAGTCATTGTGCAAATCCAGAAGCTGTAACTTTTACTCTGTGGTGTTGCTTACTGCACGTCCACTGCCGCCCCTCTCTTGGATTTACATCTAAGTTCAAATCATACACTTGCCCATATTTAGAACAATAAAAATTTTGATAATATGAGTGTATTTAGTTGTCTCCTCTCTGACCAATATATATATGTTTTTAAGTAAATAAGTGTTTTTATTGTATGTGTTTGAGTAAAGTTTTGCCATACTGTATAAGCACTTTGTGCATGCCTGTTTCCTGTGGATGACAGAAGAGGGTGCTATATCCCCCGGAACTGGGATTTCTGAGAGTTGTAACCACCTTGTGGGTGCTGAGAACTTGGTTCATCTGCAACAGTAACTGCGCTAACTTTCTAGCTACTTTCCAAAATTTTAATAACCTTTTATTGTCACAAGTGAATTACTAAACTTTTAATTGTAACTCATTTCACACCAAAATGGATTTCTCAAACATGAAAAGAAAATGTACCTGTGGTAATACAAATAATATTTCTACTTTAATTTAGAGATTACTTAATAAGTATTCTTCAATATTTGGTGTTAATTATATTTACAAGATCCTATTTTCCATTTATGTATTTACTGTGTGTATGTGTTTGTGTGTATGTATGTATGTATGTGTATGTGTGTGAGTGTGTGTGCATGCATGCCACAGCATCTTGTGGAGGTCAGAGGACAGCTTGTACCTTCCTTCCTCCCTCTCTCCCTCCCTCCCTCCCTCCTTCCTTCCTTCCTTCTTTCCTTCCTTCCTTCCTTCCTTCCTTCCTTCCTTCCTTCCTTCCTTCCTTCTTTCCGGATCTCTGGGATTGAACACTGGTTTTCAGACACGGTAGTAAGTGCCTTCACCAGCTAAGCCATCTAGTAGGTCTCTTCTTTTATTCTCTCCCTGCCGCCCCCCCCTACACAGAGCAGGAGTATGTGTTTCATTGCACAGCTAGAAGAACCTCTAACCTTCTGTGAATACTCCAGGGTGGCCTCAAACTGGCAATTATCATCCTGCCTCAGTCTCCCAAGTGCTGAGATTATAGACATGAGCCCTCACATCTGGCCCTTTGCTTATCCTGCCACTGGCTTCCACTCTCACAGAAGATGAAATTCATTGTCACACTCTGATAACACCCTCGATTCTGGAAAATATCTGCTGCATACAGATCCAGAGGTTCTTGGCCTTGGCCATCCTATCTTAGATGCTGCTAACATGAAGATCACAGACATAGGAGAAGCTACTAGACACGCTAAAGGTATTTACAAGAATAAAATGGTTTGCATTCTAAGATGCAGAGTCCAATTTCTGGTTTTAAACTGAAGTGGCCCTAACAAAATAGTTTGCTCTGTGAGTTAGCACAGATGTTTTTTGTTTACATTTACTAGGAGAAATCAGTCTTGCTATTGTGGGAACTCAGTGCATGTTAACCCAGATGCTGGACTTCAACAGCCTTGTGGGATTAGGCGCTGCGCTTTTGGAAACAGTGATGAACTGGCCCAGTCCACTGACCACCACACACTCACACACGGAGGAGTCAGCTAGTTAAATTGATTTTTCTCAAGACTCAAATCCAATTGTGAAAACTAACAAAACAACAGCAAAGTAATTCTCTCATGTGTCCACTAATATAACCAATGGTACTACAAGGAAGCACACTCTCTAAACAGACATGGAGATTTTGTATAAGTTTTGATGATTTAAGCAAGATTTCCAATTGGTATTCATTATCTAAAGATGTCTCATACTTTGTACACTAATTTAAAAAGTTAACCCCCCCCCCCAAAAAAAAACCAAAACAAACATCTTATCTAAACTGTTCGTTCTTTCAGGAATATTCTTTGGCTCTTGTCCTCTTAAAATGTGGCCACATATTCTCCTAAAGTTTCTAAGCACTTGATCCAAACTTGCCTTTGCTTTTGTGTGACTGGTTGCTCACAGAGTGCCTCTGGCATCAGTCTGGAGAAGCCAGTGAATATTAATGCGCCATCATGTCTTCTTCTCTTCCTTCCTTTTAGCTTTGGGTATCAAACGGAGAAAGAAGAGCAGTCTGCTATCTAATTTTTTTTAAAGATGTATTTATTTTATTGTTTATGTGAATGAGTGTTTGGCCTGCTTTTATAAAAGTGCATGTTTGGTGCCTTCGTGGGGGATAGGGGTGGGTTAGAAGAGAGCATCAGATCTCCTAGGGCTAGAGTATGGTTGTGAGCTGCTGTTGGGTGCTGGGAATAGAAGTTGGGTCCTTTGCAAAAGTGTCAAGTGCTTTTAACTGTTAAGTGAACTCTAGACCCCGGTTTATGGCTTTCGCCTGATTAATCTGAATCATGAACATTCAGGTATGCATTACCATGTCTGGCTGTAGATGAGTCTGTGGACACATTTGCTATCAGTCACTTATCCAAGGCTGTCTTTATCTAGGGATGCCTCAAAGTTGGGTCCTGAATTAACAACATCTTTGTGTCTAAGGCACACAAAGAATTAGCGCTTATCATCACAGGATTTGGAGTGTGCTGGGTTGTTCTTTTGTTGAAATGTTTAAGAGAAAAAAATCAGAAATTGGGGATACAGTTCAGTCAGTGCTGCGACCCTCAGTTATAATGTATGTGTCCAGTCCTAAGCAGTGGGGACAAAAGAAAAGAAAGAAAATACCCCAATTGTTTTCTCTTTTAAAGATATTGTCATGCAATCTTATTCCCTACAGATGCATGTACCTTCTTTTCACTTAGTAGCTAAATGCACACCCACACATGCAGGCAAACACGTAAAATAATACAGTAAATAAGTCTTTAAAACTATTAATAGTTTCATTTTAAGAAAGACAAATAACTCAAGGTGTTTATTTTTCCAGAGAGCTACTTTTAAGAGGATTTATGGAGACTCGTGTCTTAAAATAGACATATTTTGGTTAAGTTGATTTTTTTTCATTAGACAAGGATAGCCTGTGGCAGGTTACATAAAGGAGCCTTATTCCCTCTCACCCATTTCCCTGTGCTCCCCATTCCTTTATGATGGAGACCAGAGCTGTGAAAGGAAACTTGAAGAATGTGTCTGTGAAGCCCTCCCTGAGCCCATGCCCTCTGAGGACTGCGTGTGCTGGGCTTTCCTTCTCTCTGGAGGCTTTTCCTTTCATTTCTTAGTCAAACATATTAAAGTTGCCAGAAGGCTGCATTGACTTATGAGCACTTAGAAATTAAGTTTTCCAAGTTCTTTGGGAAAATAAACATGATTAAAATGTCACTGAAATAATAAATGAACAAGCCCAAATACCTAATGGAAATTATATTTTCAGCTTAAGACATTTTTATGTCAGTTTTTATGTTTTCACATTGCCAAGTTACATATTGGTATGTCTCTCATTTCTTTTTTTTTAAAACTTTATTTCTGTGTGTATGTGGCCACATGCAGGTGTGTGTGCGTGTATGGAGATCAGCAGGCCACTTGTAGTCAGTTCCCTCGTTCTACCATGTGGGTCATCCAGGGGTTGGCAAACATTTTTACTTGGTGAGCCAGCTTGCTGGCCCCTTCCCATTTTTTTAAAAATGGGTTTTCTAACCAATCTATCATTTCCTGGATCCAGGATTGACCATTTTTGGGGGTGGAGTACCCAATGTGCCTGTTGGGTCTGTAGTAGATTCTCAATGGATTAGTGAATGAATACTTCAAAATGGGCAGTAAACACAGATGCACACACTTTGCCAGCGATTATCTGTGAGTCTGCAAGCAAATCATATGTCAATGCACCGCTTGACTTTCCTTCCCATATTCCTGTGCAGAAATGAGCCATCTCTGAATTTTATTGTTATATTCACAGTGTCATTTTGTCACTAGCAAATCACAATTAATGTTATTAATTCCCTATGTTAATTCCCTAGTTTGATCCTATTTCTTGGTCTTTATACTTAAATGCCTCACTGGCCCTGGGCCTTCAGTTCTGACTGTTCTTTAGATGTGGTTCTGGGCAGAGATGGCTCAGCAGGTGGAGGTGCTCACCGCTAAGCCTGAGGACCTGAGGTTGGTTCCTGGAACCCACAACATGGAAGAAGAAAACCAGTGCCCACCGGATGTCCTCTGTCATCGTCGTCACACACTCATACCCACCCGTACTCCAAGGCACACCCATACCAACACATCTACTCATTCCTGCACACAGGACAAACAAGCAAACAAGTGTTAAAACAACAGCAAAATCAAACCTAGTTCCTCTCTGCTGTGGTGCTGCAGCCTGGATGCTTTTAAAAATCAGAACCAAAGCACAAAAAAGCCTTTAGTGCTCTGGTGAGCAGTCCTGAGACTGAAGGAAGGACTACAGACAGCCACATGTGAAGTTAAACTTTCTTTAAACATCATTTCAATATTTGTTAAGAGTGCTGTGGGGCTCTGGAGAGATGGCTCAGAGGTTCACAGCTGCTTTTGCAGAGGACCTTGGTGGGTTCCCAGAACCCACACAGTGGCTCACAGCCTCCTGTAACTCCGACTTCTGACGTCCACGAGGCCAAGCACACATGCATGGTAAACCGATCGACACGCAGACAAAGAACCCAAATAGTAAAAATAAATATTAAAACAATGATTAAATATGGCCCTACCAGATAGGCTGATGATGAGAAGAAAGTCTTTGCAACAAGGTAGAAAATACTTAATAACTTAAGAACCAAATATTATCACATGAAAATTAAGTCACAATAGGACATAAGCCTCTTAATGTGGACTGAGTTACTATCACTCTCCCATGTAGATTTTGAACTGTGTGAAATAAAAACTATGAAGCGGGTTCACTGCGTTTGTCAAGCTGAGAGAAAACTTGCCCTTGCCTGGGGCTTCAGGTGTCGCATTTGGTCAGTTGACATGGTCTCTTCCTAAGCATTCCCAGCCTTCCACGTGAGGATAAATATCTCTAACACTGAATGTCTTGACATACTGTTTTTCTTTGGAGGAAGAACTTTTAACTTCAAGGAAATTTAGAAAATAAGCATGTGTCCACTTGTTAATTTAAATATATTCAAACCTTATGACATGTAATGAAATCTGATGCATTGCAGTCTCTAAAAGTTAAACATAATTCAGATTAAAAACCCAAGTAATTTGTGTGTGTGTGACATAGGATCTCATGTAGCTCTGCTCTCTATGCAGTTGAGGATGACTTTGTCTCTACATCCCAAGTGTTGAAAGTACAGGTCTGGACTGCCACATCTGGTCTTTGCTGTCCTAGAGATTGAACCAGGGCTTTGTGCATGCTAGACACACACTCTCCCAACTCAGCTACATGGTTATTGTTCTCCTTTCAGAGACAAGATCCATCTTTGTAGCTTAGGATAGTCTAGAACTTGCTTTGTAGCCCAGTCTGGCCTCATGATCTTCCTTTACCAATATTCAGAGTGCTAGGATTATACGACTGGAACACTATGCCTACCAACTTTTGTGATTTTTTTTGTTTTCTTGAGACAAGATGTCTCTATTACATATCCTTGGCTGTCCTGGAACTTGCAATAGAAACCAGACTGGCCTCAAACTCACAGCCATCTACTTGCCTCTGCACCCCAGGTGCTGAGATTGAAGGTGCCACCATACCTGGGTTCAGTTTTGTACTATTTTTAATTTGAAAAAACTTTAACAATATCTTAGGTGGTAAGGCTTGCTCTAGGCTCTCCTGTGGCAGTAACATCCACGAACTGTGATAATTATTTAAACAGATTGAGGCCTCTTCTATTATGTCCAGGCTTCTGAGTGTGCTGTTAGTGGTTGCTTCAGGGAATGTGTGAGATGCTCAGTGGATCAAAGTGTCTCCATTGAGACCGAGGACCTGAGTTCAACTTTTGGAACCTACTTGAAGGAGAGAACCAGATGTGCCCCCATCACACACACAAAATAAAACAAACAAACAAACAAAAAAAAACCCATGAAAAAGTCATTGATTCAGGTTGCTGGAGAGGAGTTTGGCACCTAATGGTTTTTAACTTTGTAAATATTTTCCTTCCTCTTTTAACTCTATTGCAAGTAGTATAAACTGTACTTTAAAAACTCATGTAGCATGCAGGAGCATAAGCAAGTGCGAGTTTGAAGCTACTTTTCCCTAGTATCTAGAACTCTTCTTTTATTGGTGGTATTCCTTTAACGTTGAAGTTGAGCTTACTTGGTTGCTGGGATCCCGTGACCTCTGCACGCAAGGGGAGGGAATGAATGGGGATGTGTTTCTTAAGTGAGTGCACACAAGGGTGGGGCCTGCTGGTATGTTCTCAAGAATTAATTGGCTAAATTTCACATGTTTGTGGATGCTCTGCAGACAGTAGCATAGGGAACGCATTCATACTTCGGTCAACATTTGCACAAGGCTGAGAAGGCTCTCTTTTGTAGACCATGTAACACTTTCCATGATGTTCTCAGACCCAGGTCATATGCTATGGTATCAAAAGGTTCTACTAACAACATTTAGGTATAAACATCCTAATAGTATAGATCGCCAGGAAAGAAGTAATGACTTTCGTTCTTGAGGTGCTCGGAAATGCCAGATAGACGCACACTGAAACCAGTTCCCATTGGGAAATCAAACCCAAGTCCTAGAGGTCACTACACCATCTCTGTCCTGCTACATCCACCTCTGATTCAGAGTAGCAGTAACAATGAATTGCCTGAGTGAGTGACAGTGAGCAAGTCAGACAGATGTTTGAAAAGACAGAACTGGTTGGCATGGTAGCTCATGCTTGTTATTCCAGCAATCAGGAGGCTGAGGCAGAGGATTGCCATGAGTTTGAGCCCAGCTTGGGCTACCAAGCAAGAACATGGAAATAAAACAAACATTGGTGTATTACTAAGTAATCAATAATAGGGAATTGCAGGGAGAGAAGGAGGTAAAGGAGGGAAAGGAAGAGGGAATTAAATCTAATTTATATCTACTAATATGTATATTAGTAGATGTGTGCATATAACATATACATATGTATGTATATAATAACCACATATATGAATGTATGCCTTTTATATATACTATGTATATGGTTATGTATATATGTGTATATATATATATATATATACATAACCATATATGCATATACATAACTGTATATATATGTATATAAAACCGTATGTATAATATGTGTATACATTATATAATGTGTGTGTACACACACATACGCACACACACATATGGTTATGAACATTGAGGAAAGGATCAAAAGGAAGGAGAGAGAGAAAGAGGAGCCAGATAGCATAGTATAATGGGTGAGTGAAAACACAGCTTTCTTGTTTTTTCTCCTTAGGCAACATTTAACTACACATTTAAACACTCAAGCAGAAGAAACTATTTGTGCTGGAGGAGGAAATCAGGAAAGGGATGGAGAAAGGAGAGGGAAGGGCAGGAGGGACAGGAGGGACAGCCATGAAGAAGACAAGCAAAGTACAATGATATGTATGTCTGGAATGCATAATGAAGCCCATTATTTTATATGCTAACTAAAGCAATTAGAAAAATGGACACAACCTTTTTGAAAGAGGAAGATTATTTTAGAAGAAGGTGGAGATTTAAATAGGTTTAAAAAGCTAAATTAAAAATCTTGTATGTATGTATGTATGTATGTATTCTTGAAGCAAAGTTTCTCACTGTGTAGTTCTGGATGCCCTGGAACTCACTATGTAGACAGGGTTAACCTCGAATTCATAGAGATCCACCTGCTTCAGCCTCCTAAGTGCTAGGAATAAAAGTGTGCACCAGCACATCTGGGCTAATAAAATCTTGAAAGTAGAAGAAATGGTTAATTCTAAACCTGTAAAAGAGTATTATACTTGCTCTTAAAGATTATTTTTATTTTAGTGTATGGGTGTTTTGCCTGCACATATGTGTGCACCATGTGTGTGCTGGTGCCTGAGGAGGCCAGAAGAGGGCGCTGGATGCTTAGCGACTGGAGTTATGGACAGGTGTGAGCTGCCATGTGGATGCTGGGAATCAAACATAGGTCCTTTGGAAAAGAATCATCGAGCCAGCTCTCCACGTTATTACACTTCTTACATGTTGACCTATTTGTCCCCAGTTTGGTGACATCACTGTCAGATTTTCATTTTGTCAGTGAATACAGTTTGGGAGCTGTTGTGCTTTGGTATCTGTGTCCTCCATCAGGGAAATAAAACTATTTGGGTTAGAGAGTATATTAACACTTTATTAATATGTGCACAAATTAGGCACATAAAATGTATGATTATATAGAATTTCCTTTATTATGCAATTAGAAGCATAATAATTAGCTAATAATATATGGTAATAAATGGCAGTTGATCATTATTCCCTCTGTAGCTATTGTATACTTTTTCTTTTTGTAGCCTTGGCTAGCCTCTCGTCATGTAGAGCAGTCTGCCTTTGCACTCACAGGCATGTCTCTGCCTCTGCCTCCTGAGTGCTGGGATTAAAGGCAGACCTTACCACGTCCAGCTTCCTACGCACACGCACTCTCTAGTAATTCTTAGCATAAAAGCATGTTAGATAATTTTGATTTTGCTAAGCCAATTTCCATCAGTTAAATATAGCTCAATTAGCATTCTGTTTTCACCGTGCAATTAAAAAATTTTTTTGTGTGTTGGACACAGTGGCTTTGGCTTCAGGTCTAGATACTCGGGGCACTGAGATGCCAGGATATTGTAAGGCCTGGAATTCAAGGTCAGTCTGGATAAAATACCCACACCTGGTCTCAAAAACAATACAAGAAACACATTTAAAAACAAAGCATCCACTATAGAAACAACAAAGGGGATATACTAAGGAGCTGCCGAGAAACCCAGCCGGCTGTAGCTTTTGCTTTCTAAATCTGCAGCTGCTCCTGAATCCCAGCTGCATCTCATACTGGAAGACCGGTCATGCAATCTGTCAGGTGATTTAGAGAGAGATTCACTATTCGGAAATATTTAGCATTTAACTAATTTTTCCAATTATAGGTTTTTGATTAGGGAAAATTTATTTTGAATCCCTCGTAATGTTGAACCTAGTCTTCGTTAGTGTTCCTTAGAACTGTGGAACTTAAGAACTACAGCTCCTCCTCCTCCCACCCCTGGACTGGAACATTCTCCTTTCATAGACGATTGTATTTGAGCTTCACAGAGAAATTAAACAACCTGTGCTGTGTGGTGAAGCCTCCTGTGTCTGGAGCTCCTTTCCTGAGATAGCTGGGGAATGGACACAGCTATTTCTTGTGGCTGCGAGTTGCTTGTGTGCACTTGTCTGCAGAGTTTACGGGAACATGACTTATCATTGTGCCTGCAGGTCCTTAGAGCAGGGCTTCCTGAGTCCGTGCGAGGGAATGCTTACGGGTGTGCCAAAGGTGGAAGAAAGTCAGGAAAGGACTGAAACACATCACTCTAGCACAGCGTAAGCAAATGCAGAAGATGTTATTTTCCTTGGCAGTGAAATCCACACTCTGGGAAGAAACAAGCTTTTGTTGGAAGACTTCTCTGAACTTGTGGGAGGGCTGGGCTTCCAGGGCAGAGAAAAAGCTAAAATAAATACAGAGCAGAAGCACACATGGGGGGAGGGGAGAGAGAGAGAAAGAGAGAGAGAGAGAGAGAGAGAGAGAGAATGAACAGATATGTGGATGGGATCCTCTGCAGTTTGCTATATTCATGGTACCGTGCTTTGTGGAATGGATGACTTTGGAAGATGGGATGAATCTTGCTTCATGAGGCCCGTTGACAGTAGCTATGGATGTATCTGAGTGGCAGAACGTGTGCTGAGAAGCATAGAGTAGGGCCTGGGTTCAGTGCCAAGCAACTCAGCAATATAAAAGGCACTGATCTGACAGAGAGAAAGCTGGGGAATAGCCCTGAACATATTAGCACAGGAGACAACTTCCTGAATGGAACACCAGTGACTCAGGCTTTAAGAGCAACAATTAGTAAATGGGACCTCATGGAACTGAAAAGCTTCTGTAAGGCAAAGGACACTGTCAACAGGACAAAATGGCAGCCTCTATAATGGGAGGGAGCTCATGCCAGACCAACAACTGGATGCCGGAGACCCTAGAGACCTAGGTAGAACTAAGCAAAACTGGACAAAAAAGGAACAAACCAAACCAAAACCAAAACCAAAAATCAAAATCAAAGAAAACAAAAATTAAGGAAATGATTCCCAACGATGTTCTGCATGTTCATAGATTGGTTCCTAGTTCAGTTGTATCCAGGGAGCCTGACTCTGGCAGCCGATGCTAATCAATGCCAGAGATCCACAGCCAAACATTAGGTGGAGAGAGAGAGCCCAGGTTGGAGGTCTCCATCGAGTCCCTGCCCTTGGAGCTCAGGGATCCCATGGAAGAGAGGGAAATATGTGGGAGCAAGAAGGGTCCCGGACACCAGGAGAGCATGGGCCACAGAATCAACTAAGGAGTGAGTGCTCATGGGGTTCACAGGGACTGAATCAGCAGTCGCGGAGTCTGCAGAGGCCTTTGCATATATGCTATAGCTGTTGGCTTAGTGTTTGGGGGAGACTGCTGACAGTGTTACTAGGGGTGTTGCCTCTTTTGCCTTTCCCCTCCTACTGGGTTGCCTGGTCCAGCCTCCAAACAACCAACAAAAACCTTAATTTTGCCCAATTGGATTATGTAGATTATCAATACTGACAGGATCTAGAAACACCTAGGAGACAAGTCTCTCTCCTTGCTTATGAGGCATATAGGTTCAGTTAGCCTTTGTGTTTGTGAGATATAATTTAAATGAGGCTAACTGAGGTAGGACAATCTACCCAGATTCATGGAGTGAAGTTCCAGACTTCATAAGATGGAGAAAACTTGCTGAGCGAAAGCATTCATCTCTCTCTGTCCCTGACTGTGGGTGCAATGTAACTGGATGCTTCACATTCCTGCCTCCATCACATCCCCCTTCCCAAGGATGGGCTGTATCCACAAACTGTGAGCCAAAAGAAACATTGTTTTCCTTAAGAAGCTTTTGTCAAGTATTTTGTCATAGCAACAGGACAGGTGACTAATACAAGGAGGAAGGGCAGTTACTCGTCAGGAATAACAGTTATGATCAGGCACCAACCGTACCACAGTACTTGTTAGAATAAATATATACAATTAATTTAGGGGGGAGAATAGAAAGAGTTGAAGTTGGGTATTTTCTATTAAGACAATTCTTTTCTTTCTTTTCTATCTCCTTCCCTTCCCTTCCCTTCCCTTCCCTTCCCTTCCCTTCCCTTCCCTTCCCTTCCCTTCCCTTCCCTTCCCTTCCCTTCCC
>LR749546.1:2545562-2591812 GCA_902729485.2 Mus minutoides
GATCCTCCTGCCCCTGCCTCCTGAGTTCTGGGATTAAAGGCACATGCCACCACTGCCTGTCTGAGACAATTCTTAAAGGTTCCTGATTTGTGTTTTCCAAAGTAGAGTCCTGGTCCCAGGGGAAACTGAACAGTGGGTGAGGTCTCTTGAGAAGGGTGCTGTGGGAGTTGCTACAGATGAGTGCAGAGTAAGACATTTGCTGTGTTTTTAGAGGTTAGATAGCAGAGAATAAATAACCCTAGCTGAGTGGGGTTTCCATCGAAAAAACAGTCCTATATTGACCTGTTCATATGTTTATAGTAAATGATAAAGCAGGAAAATTTTAGGCTAAAGAGAATCACATGATTGTTGATAATATTTTTCAAACCAAAAATTAGCAACAGTCTTAAAGAATATTGTTTCTATATTTGTGATTGTTTATTCTGCTGAAGTAGCTGCTGATCATAGCTTGAGTGATCTGAAACTTTCAGAGGGACTTGAAAACCCGATATTCTTGCTGAAGTAGTGTTGCCATGGTGAGAGAACAGCTTAGCAGCTGAGGACTGATCTCATTGGTTGAGTCTTGGCTCATAGCATTAGTATATTGCCTCCTGTTATTTTTTAAATTGAGGAGACCATCTGGCATTTGCTATATTTAAACATATAGTTCTGTTGTCAAAGAATCCTAGGTGATATACACCTAGTTGTTAGGCATAGACTTGGCAGACATTCGGTGTTTTAACCAATCAGTAATTCTGTCATTGTTACACCTAATTAATTCATAGATCTAAGCTTTGGCATTTGGTATTAAAGGGCTTTACTTTTGTACTTACTTATGTTATAAAATTGAGTTGCCCAAATATTCTTCATTATGTGATCATGTATCTTGATGTACCTAGAAAAATATCCACTTGGGACACTATTCTTTTACATTATATGTACATAAGGCAAATGATTATATATGTCCTTTATTTTCCTTGGGGTATGTCTTTTATTCATTCCAAAAGTGTGTTTCCTAGGGATATTCTGCCTTTAAAGTCAGGGTCCCATGTTTGGCTGATATCCCTGGGAGGCTTGTTCTTTTCTGGTGTGAGTGGATCTGGGGAGGGAGAACTTGGGAGAGTGGGTGGAGGGCAAAATACATTGGGATCAATTATATAAGGGAAGAATAAATGAAAAGAAAAAAAGGACAAGACCTCACTGTGTAGCTCTGGCTGTCCTGGAATGCACTTTGTAGACCATGTTATCTTTGAACTTACAGAAATCCACCTGCCTCTGCCTTCCAAGTGCTGGGATTAATGGCATGCAACACTACTCCCAGATATAACGCACTTTTAAATTAAATTTATTTTGTTTTGCTTCATGAGACAAGATCTCATTATGTAGGTCAGGCTAGCCTTCTTTGTATTCCTGCTTCAGTCTCCATAGGCATGTTCTACCACATTTGTCACCAAGTATTTCTTTTAAATCAATTCAACAAATATCTGTATATATTAATGGGGGAAACATGAGATATTTTATACATATATACATTGTATTATGGTTACATTGTATATTTAAGATAATGATTATGATTTTGTTTAATTATCAGAATATGAATAGGTATTACTGTTTTGAATTTGCCAATTATAAAAATGGATTTTAAGTAAGATTTGTAAAGGTAGTAATTATTGATTTTAAATCTATTTTAAATATATATAACCTGCCATTTTGAGGAAGCTTATGCTATATAGATGGATGGATAAGATGCGTAGATGTGTTATGATAATAAAGACCCAACATACCAGGTACATTAAAAGTAATTGAAGCTGTCAGTGGTGGCTTACACCTTTGATCCCAGCACTCAGGAAACAGAGGCAGGTGAATCTCTGTGAGTTCAAGGCCAGTTTGGTCTACAAAGTGAGTTCCAGGATAGCCAGAGCTACACAGAGAAACCTTGTCTTGAAAAACAAGCAAGCAAGCAAACAAACAAACAAACAAAGTTATTGAAGGTTCCAGGAAACCGAGTGGTAGGATATATGTTTAACAGGGGCAGTGCAGAAGAACTGATATGGAAGAAATGATGTCTACTCAGTTGATTTGTGATCAGCATTCTAGAAGAAAGATAGCTCTTTTCCGGATTGTAACTCCATCCTCTCGAGGAGTGGTTGGTTACAGGGTACTCTTAGGGAATAGTCATAAAGAGGTTTGTGCATTGAGTTTGCAGTGCAGGTAGAGCGATATACAACCTCAAAAGATACTTTGTTTATATTATGAATGTCCTTGAATGCTAGGCTGAGGATTTAACCTAGTTGTTGGTTTGTGCAGAAGGTAACACAGGCTTTTGGCAGATTTAGGGAGATGCTGGGACCAATCACCTGGAATCATGATCAAAGTCTGATCATTACTTTGAAATAAAGGCCTTCTCATTTCAGCCAAGAATCTATTTAGGAATCCTTTGCATTATTGGTGAAGGTAAAATGGTGATTGCGGGTTGGACCACTAAGGAGAGAGATTGGATACAGAGATTAGCATGGGTGTCTCAGGACAAAATGTTAGCCTCATCGGCACCTTAAAGACTGTAGGAGTCAGAAGAGAGCAGAGAGGAATAGATAGAAAGGCAGAGGATACATCAACACCACAGAAATCATGGAGTCTCATGAAAGCGTGGGCTCGTGGACTAGTACCAGTTGAGCCAGGCCATTTGCAATAAAAAGGGAACATCTACTTTTACTAATGGTGGCAAACATTTTCTATCAAATTCATTTAATATTTATTTAGCAGCTCCTTAACTCTTTAGGCCTTTGGGTAGATTATGAAAATGACTGGTCCCCAACTTACAGAGAATCATCAAGATGTGCATTTCCCTCTTGAAGGATGATTTTGCATCAGTGGACTCTGGCCTGAAAAAATGTAAAACACATTACACAAAGCTCTATTCTCACTGAAGAAGACACAGTAAACAAGAAAACCCTAAGAAAATTGGCAAGGTGGAGAACAGAAAGGAAAAAACTTAAGTTCTAGAAACTATACTAAAGATTATTTTTTTTTGAGACTACAATTATTTTATTTGGGGAAGGATGTGTGTGTGTGTGTGTGTGTGTGTGTATGTGTGTATGTGTGTGTGTGTGTGTGCGTGTATGTGTATGTGCATGTATGTGTGTGTGTGTGCATGTATGCATGTGTGTGTGTTCGTGTGACCAGATATTTTGGGTGTCATCCTCAGGAACCATCCACTTTATTGTTTTGAGATGGGTCTTTTACTGGGAACTGGGAGACAATGAAAAGGCTCAGCTGACTGGACAATGAGCTCTGGAACTCTATCTGTCTCCACCTTTCGCACTTGGGGTATGGACACACATCAACACGTCCATAAGGGCTCTTATATGGGCTTCTAGGGATAGAGCTCAAGTCTTTAATCTTGCGTAGCAGGCATGGTATTGACAGGGCTATCTCCCTAGGCTAGACTGTAGCAGGCATGGTATTGACAGGGCTATCTCCCTAGGCTAGACTGCTTTGAAATTTGGAATGTGAACTGCTAGAGTCTTGTGCCCTTTCTAGGGATTTGAGGTATGTAACATGGAACCATATTTGGTCCTGAAAACGCACCCTAAATTGAGATCAGGTTTTAAAGGTTAACCTCAGAAATCTACTGCAATTCACCGGTAATTATGAAAATTATCTTGGTTGTTATAGTATTTTATGGCCCCCTAGAACTATTGAGCAAACTACAAAGAGGAAAAAAGATATAGCCCAGTGGTCAAACGTGGGTGCTGCTCTGGAGCTGGAGAAATGGGTTCAATGGTTAAGAGTACTGACTGCTCTTCCAAAGGACTCAGGTTCAATTCCCAGCAACCACATGTCTGTAATTCCACTTTCAGGGGATCTGACACCCTCACATAGACATTCATGGAGGCAGACCACCAATGTAAGTAAAGTTTCAAAAAAATTAAAAAAGAAAAATAGGCATGGGTACTGCTCTTGCAAAGGACCAAGTTCTGCAGATGAAGGTTTGATTCCAAATGGTTGTGTGTTCTTCTTGCTCTGTTTCTTCCTGCTGAGGTCACTTGCAAACATGAGCATGGAGGGTAAGTTATTTTTCTACATGTTGACTATATGTCAAGGCTGGAAGATGAAAATGAAAAGGCAGGAGTATTTACTGATGAGTTGTTCTGTGTCAGGCATCGGTCAACATTCTTTTATTTCAGAGATGAGGAAAAGCAACTTAAACTGACTTGCTCAATGTTGACAGCTAAGAGGAAGTGTCATAAGAACTCAAAGCCTGTCTGTGTTCTGTTTCAAAGCTCCACATTTGTTTTAAGATATAATTGTCTCCCATTCTGGAATCCCTGCCATTGTCCTTAGCAGATTGATGGAACCTCACTATAAGTTTCTGATTTAAGTAGGCCTTAGGTTTATCCTAAATTTTTTTTATTTCTAAGTGTCCAGGTGTCTTAGTTTGGGTTTTATCGCTGTAAAGAGACCATGACCAATGAAACTCTTATCAAGGAAAACACTTTATTGGGGCTGACTTATAGTTTCAGAGGTTTAATTCATTATCATCATGGTGGTACGCAAGGGAGCATGCAGACAGATATGCTATTGGGGGAGCCAAGAGTTCTACATCTCGATCCAAAGGCAATCAGGAAGAGACTGTCATTCCACACAGGATGTAGCTTGAGCTTAGGAGACCTCAAAGCCCGCGTACACAATAATGCACTTCTTCCAAACAAGACTCCGCCAATAACACCACACCTCCTAATAGTGCCACTCCCTATGGCCAAACATAGAAACACATGAATCTATGGAGGTTAAACCTATTCAAACCACCATGCCAGGTATGCTGATCTGGTACACTCAGGGATAATTGCAGGTTCCTGAACCAACTGGTACACTTTATTTATTTACTTGTGTATCATTCTCATTACTCACAAAACATTGTGATTAGAAGGGTTAAAAGTAGATAGAGCAGGAGGAGCAATGTGCTGCTGGAGACACTGTGGGAACAGACTGTTAAAATCAGCTACTGTCCCTTCTTACATTTGTCATGTCACAAGTATGCCTACTGTAGGTGTGCTCTTGAGCATGTATGCAAGCCTCTTCTGGAATGACCAGCACAAGGGAGACAGAGAGAGCAGGCAGATCATTATATGGAGTTCAAGGACATAACATGAAGAAAACTTATTAGAATCTTCTAACTACCCTTACATACTGTTAGGGTCAGCAAAGTTGACGTTCCTTAGAAGACAGAATAAGATTAAATAATAGGTTTAAATTTGCTGATTGTTCTTGAGAGGGGTCTCATGTACCCAAGGCTGGCCCTCAAACTCTTTATGTAGCCAAGGATGTCTCTGAACTTCTGATCTTCCTGCATTCACTCTTAGAATGCTGGGGTTATAATTGCTTATCATTGTGCTTTAATTACTCAGTGCAAGGGCTAGAACTCGGAACTTTGTGCGTGCTAACCAAGCACCCTGCGAACTGAGCAACATCCCTGTCTCCATGCAATTTTTATTCTATTACAGGTCTTCCAGTATATACATGAACTCTTGGTTAAAAACAAACAAACAAACAAACAAACAAACAAACAAACAAAACTTAACAGGGTAGTATGAATATCTAAGATTCTATGAAACACTATGTTTTTCTCATCTGGGAGGTGATGTGATGAGCCAGTTGTTATTTATTTTACACTATGGTCGATTAGTTCTTTATGGCCACCTGGAACTCTTCCCTATCCTTGGATTCTCTATAGTATCATTGCAGGGCCAGTGTCCCTGCGGTTGGCAGGATCCTAGGATTGTGGAGCAGCTGCTCTGCTTTCTAAAGTTGCTCTGTCTGTCAGCTACACAGGACTCCTACTGTCACGCCCACATTAGAGATCTTGACAGATCAGTATTTCAAAAACTATAATTTTATTAAAAATTTAAACATTTTTAATTTAGTGTGTGTGTGTGTGTGTGTGTGTGTGTGTGTGTCACACTGCGCATGTGAGGTCAGAGGACAGCTTGTAGGATAGCGTTCTCTCCTTCCATGCTGTGGGTTCCATGCTGTGGGTTCCATGCCGTGGGCTCCATGCTGTGGGTTCCATGCTGTGGGTTCGGAGGCTCAGACTCAGGTTGTTAGGCTTCTTGGCAGCTGCCTAGACCTCTGAGACATTTCCCTGATCCTAATTTAATTTAATTGAAAATTAGCATACAAAGTATGAAGTACCATTATGGTATTTTCAAACAAAGTATGTTTTAGTAAATTCTCCTCCACCGAGCTCCCCCTCCCCCCTCCTGTCCTTCCATGGGGTGCCCACCCCTGTCTTTCCGTGGGGTGACCCTTCTTTCCACCTTCACGTCTCATGTCTTTCGGTCCATCCTCAAAATCTCTTTTTAGCTTCTCTTGATATTCTTTCTAAAATTTCAGACTTAACTGCTCTGTACCCAACTATATAAACCTACACCTTTACAGCTAGGGTACACACAGGAGAGAGACCGAGGTTTTTGTCTTTCTGACTTTGGGTCACTTCGCCCAACCTGATCCTTTCCAGATCCATGCAATGCATTTTTCTTGAAAACCGTTTTTTTTTTTTTCTTTTTTTTTGGTCAGCTTGTGTTACAGGAACCACTCACTCAAGTGACTAAATTCAATCTAAATTCAATTTGTAAGAGGTCAGGAGGAAACCCACCGAGTCCCAGAGCTCTGAACTGCCCCATTTTGTGCTCACTTTGTTATCTGTGCTCTTCTTCATAGCTATACCCGAGTAGGAAAGTCACACTCAGGCTGGCTGAGTAATGACGGAGGCCAGTTCTCTCGGCTGCCAAACTATTAATGGCAACTTATTTTTATTACGCATTTGCAGTCTCACCCTAGAAAATACTAAAATAGAAACTCATTAATACCCAAGAGGCAAATGGTTTACAATCTTCTGGCTTTGTTGGAAAAGAAGACAAAAGGATGGTGTTTACTTCACCCCCCACCCCATGCCCCCTGTTTACCAGAAGGAAGTAGAACATTGCATTAGAAGATATTTTAAAGATCTCAAGGGAACATTGAGTTTGGGTTAGAGGATAAGGACATCTACTTCCTGACTGATTTTCTTCTTTCCAGTTGTGGTGTTGTTGTTAGTCCTGGGACGAGGTAGAGAGGGATAATGTGTGAACGTACATTTGTATTAGCCTGTGTCTTCCATTCTGCATGGTTTCTGGACCACCCAATGGGAGTCCAGTTTCAGGGACTGCCACGTGCATGCGCAGAGCACAGGTGCTATGAAGAATAAGAGCCGAAGCGGGCATGTCCAAAAACCAGACAGAGGCTGCTTTCTACTGATTTCATCTTCATTCAATAGTGAGTTTGAAGGGGAAGATGCATCCATTGGTCAGAGCCTTTCTCAGCCTATCTTGTGGTACTGATTAACCAACTGTGCACACAGTCAGCAGTACCTGCCAGATGGCTAATCATGAGCTCTACTGCGCAAGATAAACCAAGTAGATAGAACAGGAATCAGGGAAGGGGAAGCCCCACATTTCCTGGGTTGCTTGGTTGACAAATTCAGGGGTATGTTTGTCAGGTGGAAGGGAGATCTTATTTTTCCAGCCTCTAGTGAAACAGCAGGGGTGATGATGTCAGTATTACCTCAGGGATGCTGACCACACTGTCGCCCTGGGATTACGTAAGACGACAGTCTGGCTTCCTTTAGTCCACCGTTTTGTCTTCACCAAAAAGAATTGTTTCCCCTTCTTGTCCATGAAATAAGCTATTAAAGCACGGAGAATCTGTTGGGAAAGATCCTTTAGTAGTGTGAGCCGGGCTGACAGTCAGTACTTGGCTAAAAGTAAAGTTTCCTCTGAAAATTCTTTTCTGCTGATCTTCCCATTCTTGTCTTCATTTCCCTTCTCTTTCCCCTGCTCCCCACCCCTCCCCTCCTCTTCCCCTGTTCCCCACCCCTCCCCTCCTCTTCCCCTGCTCCCCACCCCTCCCCTCCTCTTCCCCTGCTCCTCACCTCTCCTCTTTCCCTGCTCTCTGCCCCTTCCACCTGCAGACTTCCCTATCTTATGCAACATTTCATAGTCTGTGGGAGCACAGAGGAGGGACCCACTGACAGATCTTAAGGAGTCCATTAAAGCTCTGTCTTCATCTTTCTCAGTCACTTGGTACCTGAGAGTTGCCTGGAGACAACTGAAAACTCCACAGCTGTTGATGTTTCTGGAAGTGATGAATCAAAGGTCTTTCCCAATGGAGGGTGGGGCAGGTGAGGAGGGTGAGCTCACCGTTTATAAGTCTGTTCTGAATTGTATGATTCCTATAATATCTGAGGAGCAGGCTTCCTTGATGTGATCAAGAGGAATATCCCGTTTTAAGCATTTCCTAAGCTTGCTTATAGAAGACTGGGAAAGTAGGTTGGCTTTGTTATTTTCTCAGTCTTTATTCTTTCCTCCTGCTGTGTAATAGGAAAAGCAAAGCCCATATAGAGTTTTGTGCTTTCAAAGCTGTGCAATCCTGTTCTAGGCTTTTCTGCTTCCAAGTTGTTAAAAATAACCGAAGCGACTGTTATTTGGAGGGAGTCACAAGAGATCAAATTGATCAGACTGCATTTATCTCGAAAAAGTCTGTATCTTTCAACTGTATCATGTTTTAGACAGGTGAAAAATAAATCTGATGTTTCAGAATCTACAGTGAGGTAGGATGATCTTCCAAGAAAGGTGAGACTAATTCATACTTTAATACCTGTGCACACCTTTGAGTCATACATACTTCTTAGAAGAGTTTTTTACACAAGAAGCAAACAAACAGTAGCAACAAAATAAATGGTGCAACTAGGTTTCTTTTCAGGCTAGGTTTCTATTGTGTATTAGACTTGTTTGTTTTTTCTGCTTTTATTTTTCTTTCTGACAGGATATCTTGTGCCAGGAAACATTCGTGAACCCAAAATGACAACCAAGGAGCCGAATCTGATGCAATGGCATTAGGGTCTCTTTACTGAAGCTCGAGCTGTTTCTGATGCAGGAGACTGGGAGGGGGCCCAGAGCCCAGTGTCAGGCAAGCATTTATAGAAGTAAGAAGGAGGTACACATATGATGGGGGGTGCATTATGGACTTTAACACAATTGGCTGGTGTCGGGATAAAGTTAACTTCTGTTTTCCTCCTGATTAGTGGTTGTTAGGAAGTGACGTGTCAGGGGCAGCCTTGTAACCTGGAGGTGCAGACTTGTTGGGGAATAACCTGGAAATTTGTGCTAGACACAGGTCTTGTTGGAGGGGTAACCTGGAAACCAGTGCTAGGTCACTCTATATTACAGGAATTCACTGGAATGAGTCTGCAGTTCAACTAACCCAACAGTGGACAGCTATGAGTAGAAAGACCAAGAGTCTAGTAGTTGCTCAGTCCCACGAGGTTAGGTATTTCAGCTGGCCTTCTGTATAAGCTGGAATTCTGAAGAGATAGATTCACACAGATGTTCTGGCAAGTAAGTACAAGCAGGTAAAGGAGAAAGAACACTTCCTTTTTCCATTGTCCTTATGTAGGCTGCCAACAGAAGGTATGGCCCAGATTTAAGGTGTGTAGCATAACACCTGAACTTGTAACTTGCTCAGTCCCAGATCTGCTTGCCTCTGTCTCCTGGGATTAAAAGTGTGTATCATCTTGCATGAGCCTAGGGTTTTCAAGGTCACTAGGCGTCAAGATCTGGCTCAAAAGCATGTGTCAGCCCATGTCAAGATTCATATCAAAAGGTTGTGTCTCTTCCAACCTCAAGATCTGGATCACAGGCGTGCCCTCCATTTCTGGATTTGTAGTTCATTGCAGGTGTAGCCTAGGTGACAACCAGGTTGCCATCACAAACACTAAATATAAATCATAGAGTTGGAAGCTAGTTTTGGTTCTCTGGTTCTGCACATTGCATCAAATCCTTTCTTTTTCCTTCCTCTCTTCCCCATCCTTCTGCCTCCCCCCTCCACTCCCTTTCCTTCTTTACATGTCGTTTAGACAGGATTGCACTATAAAGTCCAAGCAGGCCTTGAATTTGACACCCTCCCACCTTAGGCTCTGAATGCCAGATTTATAGGCATTTGGTGGGGGTAGGGGTGAGGAGATGGGGGAAGGGGCAGCTATTTGTGTTTTCAATTTTCAGCCCTGGGTTAGACAGAGGGTGTTCCTATCTATATTTTTCTATTAATGCAGCAATTTTCCTTACTCTTGTAACTGCTTGAACCTAAATTTAAATGAGACCAAATCCTTGCCTTAAATGAAGGCATAAGGACATGTTCTGATCTTCTTAGTAAAACTAAGGTAGACTTTCTCAGCTTGGCAGTGTAGGAAAAGATACATGAAGAAAGTTTAACTTATCCTCTGCTCCCTGCATTTGCCAGGGTTCCTTTAATTTTCTGCCCTAGGGATCCTTCGTAACTATAGCCACATTAGCTGGTGTTGGGTAGAACAATTCCCCCTAATAGGCTTCAGTTTGTGGAGGGGGTAAAATACTGTTTTACGTTTCTGAAAGCATACCTCATGCCCAAGATGATGCCCTAATGTGAGGGGGTGGGGAATCTGTAGTAAGAACAGAAACCAGTCAGAGGAGCTAATGCAACATAGATATTGGGCTGTTTGGTGTTATTTCCATGATCTCCAAATCACCAGACTGTGCCACATTCCAGGCTCTCCTCACTCTTTCCTGTCTTCTCCATGGAGCCAGTTTTGGCATTAGTCTTCCTTATCTTTTCCTCACTCATTAGATCGCACTGGGTTGTGCCTCAGTGTGTCCCCAGGCCCAGATTAGCTAGCTTCTGCACAGTCCGGTGTTCCCAAGTGTGCGTGCCTATCACCCTTTTCATACCCAGGACTGGGTTAACCTGTCCTTGCACAGTATGATGTCCCTAGGTGTGCCTGCTCTTCACTCTTGTTTGCTGTCTTCCTGTTTAGGTCACAGTAGTGATGGGGACCTTTGTCTTTTTCAGTAGCGTTATCAGCACCCTGGACAATGCCAAACACACAGTGGGTTCTCAATAAATAGACCTTGTTAGTGAGTGGATGAAATCACAAAGAGATGAGTCAGGTTTCTGACATTGCTATAGGGCTCTTCTTTCTTCATGAGCATTGAGGATTAGGACTGGGAAGAAAAAGAAGGGGGAGGAGAAAGATGAGGAGGAGAAGGAGAAGCAGCAGCAGCACCGCCGCCTGAAAGATTTCCTTTAAAGGCACAGATTTCCCATTGGCCAGGCCCAGGAAACAGAAGGAGCACTTTGTCAGTATAGCAATCAGTATGGCTTGATTAGGGTGTAGGATGGACCTTGTGAACTTGGTGGAGAATCATCGTCTAGCAGAGTGTGCTGCTGTTGCTTATTGAGATTTGGAAACTATCCATTTTTCCTTTGTTCTCTTCTTTCCCTAATGAGTTGTTTAATATCAAAGGTGTCACATGAAATTACTTGAGCTAAGTTAAGGGTGACTTCTTTGATATTATAAAGTGACATTTGACTTGGAGAAAGGGCCACCTATTGTTGAGCTATTTCTGTGGGTGTAGAGATTATAGCTTAAAAAAAATGCCAAGGAATTCCATTTCCATTATAGATAAGAGACACTGTTCAGAGGGGACTAATTAATTTTCTAAAACTAATGAATTGAACTGAAAGGCATTTATTCATCCCCTTCGTAATATTTATTGGCAGTAAAATGTTTTTCACTATGCCTTCTCTCTCAGTGGGAACACAGATAAATCTGTGTAGGCCAGAAATACTGAGTTAGGCAGGTTCTCTCAGCATAAATGGGAAACTTCCTCATTTTTCCAATTTAAAAGTGCATGGCTTTGACTGGGAAGATGGCTCCATCAATAAAGTATTTTCCACACAAGTTCCAATCTCCGGCTTCCATGCAGAAGCTGGGCATCATGGCATTCATTAGGACCAGGGATATAGACAGCTGGATCCTGGAGCTGCCAGCCAGCCAGTTTATCTGAATGAGCAAGCTCCAGATAAGTGAGAGGGAATAATTTTGGAAGGTATCTGATGTTGACCTCTGGCCTCTATGTATGTATGTACACACAGGTCAAACACATAGACTCACATATATCATCATACACACACATGAAGGACTTCAGTTCCTTCTTTATTAGAAATTAGTATCTCCTCTGTATTTTTAATGTTTTTTTTTTTTAGATTTACAAAGTTTATTTTATGTATAGAAGAGTTTTGCCTCTGTGTGTGTGTGTGTGTGTGTGTGTGTGTGTGTGTGTGTGTGTATACCACATTCATGCGTGCTACCCCTGGAGGTCAGAAGTAGATATTAAGATCTCTCACTGCTGGAGTTACAGGTGGATATGAGCCACACCATATGGGTTCAGGTCCCTGACAAGTCCTTGACAAGAGCAGCAAGCACTCTTAACCACTGAGCCATCTTTCCAGCCCTTGGTTTTTTTGTCTTTATTTTTGTTCTACTAAATTACTGAATTCCCAGTTGCTGGAGCCATACTTAGTATATGGCGAAAACCTATGAGATAATTTACAGCAAGTGAGAGAGGTGTGGACCATGAATCATTTACGACTGTTCAATATTAACAGAACTTCACAGTTTGGGTTGTCTTCTTATGCAAAGAGTATTTCACGAAGTGAGAATTATGAAAGACATCAAGGCTCAAATTCAGGAGCAGCTGATATACGCAGCATTGGGCATGAGTTCTGAGGGATCTGAGAGTTTGTTCTCTAAGCCTTTCCTAAAACCAATGAGGAATAGTGTGAAGGTGATTTAAAAACACAGGTTGGGGAGATGGCTCAGTAGGTAACATGCTTGCTGTGTGGTGAGGACCTGAGTTTGGACCCCTATCACCCAAAGAAATCTACTGCTGGAAAGACAGGGCCAAGAGGATCTCTGGGGTGAGCTCCAAATTCAGTGAGAGACTATGTCAAGAAAGAGGGAGAGTAAATTGTATCTTGGGTAGTCTAGGTTTCTGGGCTAATATCCACATATTAGTGAGTACATGTTATGTGAGTTCTTTTGTCATTGGGTTACTTCACTCAGGATGATGGCCTCCAGATCCATCTATTTGCCTAGGAATTTCATATATTTATTGTTTTTAATAGCTGAGTAGTACTCCATTGTGTAAATATACCAATTTTTTTGTATCCATTCCTCTGTTGAGGGACTAGACCCAAGAAAGGTCAAAGACCGATAATACTTATTCCGACGATACTTGTATCACCTTGTACACAGGAATAATGGTCTACCTTATAGAAGAGGATATATGCCCAGTAGGGGTATTGCAGGATCTTCCGGTAGTACTATGTCCAATTTTCTGAGGAACCACCAGACTGATTTCCAGAGTGGTTGAACCAGCTTGCATTCATCCATCCCACAATCAGCCACCAATCATAGACACTATAGCATATGCCAGCAAGATAGTGCTGAAAGGGCCCGGATATAGCTGTCTCGTGGGAGACTATACCAATGCCTGGCAAACATGGAGGTGGAAGCTCACAGTCAGCTATTAGATGGAACGCAGGGTTCCCAAGGAAGGAGCTAGAGAAAGTACCCAAGGAGCTGAAGGGGTATTCAACCCTATAGGTGGAAGAATAACATGAACTAACTAGTACCCCCTGAGCTCATGTCTCTAGCTGCATATATAGAAGAGGATGGCCTAGTTGGCCATCATTGGGAAGAGAGGCCCCTTGGTCATACAGACTTTATATTCCCCAGTACAGGGGAATGCCAGGGCCAAGATGTGGGAGCGGGTGGGTAGGGGAGCAGGGCCTGGAGGGGGGAGGGTATAGGGAACTTTCTGGATAACACTTGAAATGTAAATGAAGAAATTATCTAATAAATGTTGGAAAAAAACAGAGGGAGAGGAGAAGGGGGAGGGGAGAGAGAGCGGGGACAGGGAGAGAGAGAGAGAGAGAGAGAGAGAGAGACAGACAGACAGAGAGACAGAAGGAGACACAGAGAGAGAGAGAGACAGAGAGAGAGAGACAGAGAATATCAGGTAAAGATGTTGCAAACATTGTATGAATGAGAACCAGGCCTGTTGGTTGGCATTCTAGACTAGTTGGAAGAATTAGGACACACAAGAGTGGGAACAGCTCACAGTGAAACAGACTGGAGCAGCTCTCCAAAATCCCAGAAGGCCAGAGAAAATGCCAGACAGCAGACTGATGAGAAATAAGCCAGGAAAAGTGCGTGCTAGCCCTCAAAGAGACAGATGGTAACAGGAAGTGCTCAGAGAGGGGTGACTATGATAAAAATCACACACTAGGAAATCACCTATTTGTAGTTTGCGGCTTTGCGGAGAAATTAAACCCCTTTGCTAGGGCGGCATGGAAGGACGGTAACAGAATATTAAGTACCAGTGTATTTGTGTCTGAAGAAAGAAATGTGGCCTGGATCATTCCATCAGCATGGAAGTTCTGCTTAGATTGTGACCAAGACTGTATAGTGTGACATACATAAAAGCCATTGGATTTGCATTAAATGTGCTTCTTGAACATCTTCATGCAATAAATAGTCCTTCTTGGTTGCTAAGACAGAAGTAATAGGTTTCTAACTGTAGGAGTAAATGCTTTACACATTCATGGTTGTTTTCTACGCCTATCCCTGTTCAACTTCAGAAAGGAATGTTAGAATAGGATGTAGGAAATGCTAGTCATGGTTGCTTGTGCCCTTAATCATGAGACAAATCTTTTCTCTATTATTTTGAGTGAAAATATACCAAGGTATGAGTTTGGAAAAGTGAAAATATGTTACATTTTTCTACTTTTAAAAACTGTATCAGGTTTGCTAATGTGGCAATGTGGCTCAGTCATTCCTATGCAGATAATATTTGATTGCTACCATGGGTGAATTCTTTTACGCCTCCCAGCACACAATTGCTTTTGAGACAGGTCCTTGCTATATAACTTAGACTGGATTTGAGGTCAATATGTAGCTTGCCTCATACTTCCTGGCCAGGTTGCCCAAGCACTGAGGTTGTAAGCCTCAGCACACCTGACATATTTTAAACATATTTTTTTTGCGAGTGATCAAAAGGAGTTTCTCTGGCTTTCGGAATGTCGTGGTCTTCTGTCGCCCTGTACCATCTCCTAGGTACTTTGCTGCACTGTAGTTCGATCAGCCTTGGTACCCACCCCCACAGCAGGCCTTCCTCCACCACCCAGCAGCAAGAACAGAGCCTTTACTTGCTGTAGCTCAGAATGCTGCTTAAATGCCAGCCATCTGGCACTTCTCTGGGCTCCACACGTTCTGTGATTCCCATGCATTTACAGGTTCCCCTGTAGCTGTTTCTGTTAACTTGTCTGTGTCCTCAGTGTGTTTTATGGATTCAATCAGGCACTTTGAGGGTCTGGGGAGAAGGTTGGTCGCCTTGCCTGGCTTTCCAGGCTAGGATCTGGAGACGCCACGGCCGAACTTCATGTACTTATCTTTTGATCTGCCTTCTCTTCCCACTTAATATTCTGTCTGAAGTGGGGCTCACTCTGAGGCTGGCGGAGCTGGTCTCATAGCTCCTGCTTCCTCGGACCGTAGTCCCGCACCTTAAATGTCTGAACTTTTGGGTAGCATCTACTTATATACTATTTCCTTCAATTTATTATTTCTATGTTCTTGTTTCTAACCTAGTTCACTGTTTTGTTTTTTATTTCCTGTTTTCTTTTGTAACCTTATAAGAGGTTTATCTAGCTCTGCACCTCACAAGCCATTCTCCACAGAATTCTAAAAAAGTGGGGCGAGTTAGCTTGGGAAATTGTACTAAATACCCTACTTGAGGATTCCAAGTACACATTAGCATAAGAAAAGATCTGAGAAGGGTTTAAGTGAAAGGGGAAAAAGCGTTTGAAGTCGATTTACTGATTCCAAGAACGTCACAAGTAAGAGGTTACTTGTGTGGAGGAAGCCTCTTTTCTTGGGGTGACTTTGATGTTCTTCTTTAATAGCGACAGGAGACTTGCCTCTCCACCTCTTTGTTATTTGATATGAGGAGTATTGAAGTTTATTTATTCAGGCCATTGTTTTTTGTTCTGATTGTTTACTACATATATTTTAGCCATGACTCACCTTTAAAGAGGAGCTTTTCCATCTCTTTTATATTATTATAAAAGTGGTTTGGTTCATTTATTTTTATACTCAAACTGAAAAAGCAACTGAAGTTATGACATTGCCTTTGAATATTGTTCTTTTAAAATGTCATTACTACTAATTTCTAGAGTATTTTAATTTTTTCTTTGACTTTATTTTGAGACAAGATCTCATGATGTAACCCTAGCTGGCCTGGAACTTGCTATATAGATCACATTGGTCTCAAACTTCTAGAAATCTGTCTACATCTGTCTCTTGAGTGCTGGGATTAAAGGCAAGCACCTCAGTTTTGTGTGTGTATCTGGAGGGGATAATGAGATGCCTCAGTGAGTAAAGGTATTTGCTTCCAAGATTAATAACTTGAGTTCAGTCCTTGAAACCTACAGAATGGATGGCAAAACCTGACTCTTGAAAGCTGTCCTCTGGCTTCTGCATGTCCTGGGTCTCTTGTAGGCCCATTTCCCAAGTAAACAAATTATAAATACATTTATAATATTAAAATGTCTAACTGATCTTTCTTTCATATTGTTTCTTTCTTTTCTTTTTTCTGTTTTTGAGACAGGGTCTTACTTTATAGCCCTGACTGGCCTGGAATTCACCATGTAGACCCAGCTGGCCGGAATCTCATAGGGATCTCCTTGCCTCTTCCTCCAGAGTGCTAGCATGTAGGCCTCTTCATGAGCACCTTGAAGCTGGCAGCAGTAAGCTCTTAGAGAAAAGCATCTGCATATTCAGATTTCAGGACTCTTAAATTCCCAGCCAAAATCAGTACATAGAGCAGATCTTCCTGCCTCTGCCTCCTGAGTGCTGGGATTAGCGGTAGGCCCTCAGGCCTGGCCTGAGCATCTCTGGCGCTATCTCAGCACTTTGTTTGAACACTGGCTATGCCCAGATCTCTGTGCTCTCCATGTAGTGCTGATTGACAGATTGACAGGTGAACTACACAAAGTCTCAGAAAGGTGTCCTTGGAGAATGGAAGTGCAGCATTTTCCTGCATCTCTCAGGTTCAGTACTGTTGCCAATCCACGTATTACAAAGTATGCCCACAAAAAAGCTTAGTGAAAAAAATTCCATTTTCTTTCAAACACAGTTTTGAAACTGCGAAGCTTAACTAGACAACCCAAAATGTAAAAACAGTAACCAGTCATGACGAGGAGTCGTGGGACACCTTCGTTTATCCCAGGCCTGTGATTTAGGGTTTGCTTTTACATCACTAGGAGACAGGTGAGAAACATCTGAACCTTAGGGAAATCATTAGCTTACTTGGCCAGTCATGGCTGGCTTAGGGGCTTGTCTGCCGATAGGTTTCAATTTTTTTTTATTATTATTATTTGAAAACTGATTGTAAACAGGAAACAAAGAAAAGAGATATAATTGTTATTGGGGAGCTCTTTAAAATGTATTGGTTGGCCAGGCGGTGGTGGCACACGCCTTTAATCCCAGCACTCGGGAGGCAGAGGCAGGTGGATTTCTGAGTTCAAGGCCAGCCTGGTCTACAAAGTGAGTTCCAGGACAGCCAGGGCTATACAGAGAAACCCTGTCTCGAAAAACAAAACAAAAAACAAACAAACAAAAAATTGGTTGGACACCCCCTGTTCCTCTCCCCACTCACAAGCACTGTTTGGTGTTGGGGATCAAGACCCAGGACTTTGACCTCCCTAAGCAATTCTGTCACCCAGCTACATCTCTAACCACAGAGTCTTTGACTTTAAAATCACTTTCTCATAGCTGCAGAAATCATATTCTAGGGATAGTTTCCATCCTACAGGAATTACTGCTTGTAAGTAATAAGCTACCATCTGTGGCTAAATTGATGGCATGTGTTGATTCAATTTTTGGAAGAAATAGTCTTAGTCATATTTGCTACAAGGGCGTCTTGTTCTCCAAGGAAAATGTCACTCTGGGAATTTTGCACAAAGTTTCTTGGGGTAGTACAAAACAGCAGCAAAACAACAGAAAAGGGGTTTGGGGGTGGGGTCGACTTTCTCAATATAAGGGCTTATGTGGGTCTCACTTTGTAATCCTTGAGGTTCTATTTCAGGGGCACGCTAAAGTGAACACATTTAACTTGGGTTAATTAATATGTAAGCTACATCGCTTCTGGTGTTCATTCCCATAGAAAGAGAATGAGGACATTCTGAAGCTAATGGTCGATGGTGGAGATTCTTAGGTATTAAAAGACATAGTTTTAATTTCCATATTGTGTTTGGAGAAGAAAAATCTAAACCTGTGGGCTGGGAATGCAGCTCAGTTGGTAGGGTGCTCACCTGGCATGCACAAAGCTCTAGGTTTGATTCCCAGAATTTCTTAAAACTTGAAGAGGTGACAAGTTCAAGGCTAGCCGGGGATACTTGAGACACTATCTCAAAAATTATATGTATGTATTCATATATACATGTATTTGCACACATATGGAAGTACCTTTTATTTTTAACAAATTCCTTTAAATGAATCTTATCCATGAAAATCTAAAAATGAGTTACTAAATGGTACATACTTTTCAAACCTATAAAGAGAGAGAGAAATAGGGTGAGATTGTTTGACATTGTTGTATTTCAGAAAAAACAAGCAAACAAACAAATAGAACCATCAGAAGATGATTAAAGCTAAATATTTGGATTGTCTGAAGACGCTAAGGCTGATGAACATCAGCCCAGTTCAGAGGAAACTAGAAAAAGTGACACAGCCATATCATTCTACACTCTACCTTGCTTTATCTCAAGGTTATAGTCTCTTTTTATCATTGCTTGTTGTTATATACATACACACACAGACACATGCACACATGCATGCACGCACATAGTCACACACACTCATGCATGTCCACACACACACACGTAGACACTCACATATGCAGACATTCACAGACATACACAGGCCACAGGGACTATGCTCTGCATACTCATTTTGGTGACACAACTCTCTTTGAAGCAGTCACTACCATCTGTACCAAGTAGGCTTCCTCAGTCAACATTGGGGGAGGGTTTATGAGCAGTCTGTGCTTCCCACACCGTAACATGCTCTTCCCTCAACATGTTGTAATGTATGGAAGGGACAGCTCTGTCTTTTTCTATGTACGTAATACAGACATGGTAATTGAAATCAAGTTCCAAAAAGAACTGAGAAGTTCTGGCAGTGATGTATGAAAGCCAACACAATTTTTGTTTGAATATGAAGACATTTAAAATATGGTGGAGTAGAAAAGATGCCAAAGAAGATGAGAAAGCCATCTCTTTAGCCAATATAAGTGTCCACGATTCGCCGAAGAATGATACCCCAGGCTCAAATAGTACATAAAGGTAAAGACTGTCTTATTCCACAGAAGTCCACACACTGGGCTCTCCCATTACCAGAATAGAGAGACAACCAAATGAGCTTGCAGGTCTGATGTAAAGCATATTAGGGAACTCTGGGGTAGGTGACCTCTATGTTAATCTGTTGGGTCCATCTCTATAAACATTCTATTACTGGGGTGTGGGAGCTGGTGGAAACTTGTTGAGGATGTAGCTGAAGAAGTCTAGAAACTGCTGCTGACCTATTGTCCTTGCCTCAGGCCAGGTGGCAGGGCAGCTTCTGAGGCCTGGACTTGCCTGGAATTGCCCAGTTCTTGGAAACAGATTTAGGCCATGTCTCCTTTACTGTCAATCTGAAGCCTGTCATAGAATCAGCCTAGCCTTCTCACCACACAATTCCACAGTTATAATAATTCTTATTTTTTGAGATAGGAAGTCACTATTATGTAGCCCTATTGTTGAAACTCACAATGTAAAGCAGGCTGGCCTGGAACCCTTGGAAATCGACCAGCCTCTGCCTCCTGAGTTCTGGGGTTTAAGGTGCATTCTATCCCTCCTGGCTCAATTCTACTTAATTTTCCTCAGCTCTGCCAGTTGCTCTTCACAAGGCCCTGGCCCAAGTCCATGGCTTTCCTGCATGACCTTTCCTAGGACATCCTGACTTATTCTCCTTAACACTAACTTAGCCCCTCTGATGAAGTTCCCAAACCAGAAGTCAACAAATCCCTGCTGCACAGAGACAGACAAGGCTTTCTAGCTCCGCTGGCCATAGGATGGGAGAGCTTCTCTCTCCTCCTGGTAAGCCATAGCTGACAACAAGTAGGCAAGGCTGCATTCTAATAAAACTTTGTTTACAAAACAGACCACTGTGAGATTTGGTGCTCTAGCAATGGCTTGCTGGAGATCCCCGCCCCCGAAAGAGCTCACAATCCCTCTGACTTACAAATGGCGGTCAGGTTACTGCTTAAAACCAATTTGTTGCTTCAAGTTGTTCAGAGGAACCACATTCCTTGTGCCTGCTTCTCCTGACCCCTTCTCTTTTGCTTTGTTTGTACAAATCCTGTTCTTATTTCCTGTATATCCTGCTGTCCTGATTTCCTGCATATCCTGCCGTCTTTATTTTATGTATATTCTGCTGACCTCATTTCCTGCATATCCTGCTGGCTTTATTTCCTGCATATCCTGCTGGCTTTATTTCCTGCATATCCTGCTGGTTTTGTTTCTTAAGATCCTTGAAAATTCTGCCTTTATGTTTGAAGCTGGCTGTTTTCCTCTTCCTGAAAAACATCCTTGCCTCCCACTCAATTATCTGTTCTCAGCTGAAATGCCGCCATCTCAGGGGCACTTGCCCTATCCTTCCATGCTGATCTTGTGTGCTTTCTGCTATAGCCATATTTTGTGACTTTTACTTTGATGATGTGCTGAATACTTATATGCCAACTTGACACAAGCTGGGGATAGAGATTTTATCATTATCAATTGGCTCTGAAATTATTGTATTGGCATCTTGTAAATTGTGTTTTTATTGATACATAAATCTGATTGGTTAACTATAAACTTTAAGAGTTTTAATTCTACTGGGTAATTGGGTGTTGTGATGGCTGGCCATCGGGTGTGTGGGGCGTTACGTGGTAGCAAGAAGAACATGCCCCCCCATACCCCACTGGAGAGTTGGTGGGCAGAGACACTGCCGAGTGAGATCACCCATCGGGCAACAGAGGACCTCATGAAGAACCTGAGAGGAGGGAAACTCAGTTAAGAAAATGCTTCAATAAGATTGGGTTGTAGGCAGGACTGTAAGGCATTTTCTTAATTAGTGGGGGAGGAGCCAACCCATTGTGGGTGGTGCCATTCCTGGACTGGTAGTCTTGTGTCCTATAAGAAAGTAGTCTGAGGGGCCTCCAAGATGGCTCAATGGGTAAGAGCACTGACTACTCTTCCGAAGGTCCTGAGTTCAAATCCCAGAAAACATACAGTGGCTCACAACCACCTGTAATGAGATCTGACACTAACAACCATCTGTACAGCTACAGTGTACACACACACACACACTAAATAAATAAATATTAAACAAACAAACAAACAAACCAAAAACAGGCTGAGCAAGCTTAGGGAGCAAGCCAGTAAGCAGCACCCCTCTATGGCCTCTGCATCAGCTCCTGCCTCCAGGTTCCTATCCTGACTTCCCACTTCCCTTGATGATGAACAGATGAATAGCCTTGATGAAGAACAGTTATATGGAAGTATAAGTAAAATAAACCCCTTCCTCCCCAACTTGTGCTTTTTGGACATGGTGTTTTATCACAGCAATGATAACCCTAACATGATAATGAAATAAATATTTTGGGTGATTTAACAATAGTCTCTTGTTAGACTGTCAGCTCTCAGGTTCCTGGAATGTGACTAAATCTCTAGCTCTGAATTCAATATCTATGCCTTCTGTAGTAGTTTCAAGTTTGATAAACAGATAAACTTAGGCCTATATTTTGTATTTTTAGATTGATGCTAAAACCACATGTGTTGGTATATGCTATGCTGTAAATTCAGCATTTCAGACGTGGAAGCATGAAGATCAAGATTTTAAGGCTAACATCAACTATCTAGCAAGTTTGAGGTTAACGTGGGAAAAAAGGGGGCCTTGTGTCAAAATACACAAACCAAACCAAACCCCAACAAAACCAAAACTGACTGATATAGTTGGAGAGTGAAGGTGAAAATAGAGATGTAGTTTCAACTGAAAGGCAAAGAGGACACACATGTTTTGTAAAAAAAAAAAAAAAAAAAAGTCTCTTAGGGCCTTTGGTCCTGTGAAGGTTCTATGCCCCAGTATAGGGGAATGCCAGGGCCAGGAAGCAGGAGTGGGTGGGTTTGGGAGCAGGGGGAGGTGGGGAGAGGATAGGCAATTTTCAGAGTGGAAACTAGGAAAGGGGATAACATTTGAAATGTAAATAAAGAAAATATCTAATTAAAAAAAAGTCTCTTAGGCTGATCCATACACAGTCATCTACATTTGACTATTTGTGACTACAACTGACACCATGTCATTTGCTTCAACTCTAGATATTAAGTTTTCTATTTTGTTGTTGTTGGTTAGTATCTATTTCCATCACCTAAAGAGCTTGAAGAGATGAGAAATATAGTGCCTACCCAGCGCATGTTGCCGATAACCCTGAGTTTAAATCTTATCCGTTATTATTTCGTGTGAGTAGTTGTGCTTGATGTGTGTATGTGGGGGAATGTATGTTATGTGTGCATTGTTCATGTGTGTTTAGAAGACAGAGGAAAACTTCAGGGAGTCTATTCTCTTGACCTTTACATGGATTCTGGGGAACCAACTCAGGCTGTCAGACTTGGGCATCAAGTACTTTGGTTCACTCACCCTTCTTGACAGCCTTGAATTCTGAATTTATTAACTTCTTGATAGCTATGAGGCACTGGGAGTAAGGGAAACACTATCAGTCAAAGAGCTGTGTGTAGGAAGGGTGGCAGTGGGCATACTTGATATCTGAGTGTGTTTTAGCCAGATCTTTGGAGCTGGTTGGCCATGCTTGTTTGGAGAGTTCACATATCCATGACACAGAAATGATGATATGAAAGGAGTGTGACTTTGCATATAACAGCTTTCAGAGAGAACAGAAAAGTTAGAATCGCTCAGGGCAACAACAACAACAACAACAACAAAAGCAACAAAACCAAAAACAAACACAGGAAAAACAAAGCAAGAAGCCCTGGGAAAGAACGGAGGAGAAAAGGAGCTCTTTGTGTAAATCCCAAATTTCTTGTGTTAAAGCACAAACAACTGACCATTGCTCACATTGGTAAAAACCTCTTTATATTAGATTGCCATTAAAATAGACTAAATAGAAAACAGCTGGGTTCTGAAAAACTTTGGCCCAATCATACATGGTAATGTTAGTCTCAAAATATATTTTTTACAGTAAATTGACTACATGTCTAGGGACATTTCAACAGAATTATGGCACTTCAGTGACTTGAAGAAAACCTATTAGGATGGCTGAACTTGAAAGATGAAGTTATAGATTAATACAAAACTCTCAAATACTAAGTCATGATGCTTGCCATTATAGACACCTGTGTTCACAGGGTCTGTGGAGGGTCTGGCTTACCATCCTTCCTCTGTGGCCTTCAGCTAACCATGGGTGGATGAAGGCTGGGCCGGGAACAAAGCAGGGCCTCTTCTCCTTAGCATAGGAGAGCCAACTCTTTTGAGGTTTATCCGTAGCCAGTTGGGTAAATCCCAACTGGAGCACAGACAAGCAGAAGAACATGCCAAGTATGAAGGAAACAGGTAGGAGAGGGGACCCTGCTGGAGGGTAAAGTCCAAACTCAGCTACATATCCACACATTTTTCTACATGTGATAACAGCAGACACACCCTGCCCAATATGTTCATATTGAACAAAATACTTGAATTGGCTTTACTCAGAATGCAAATGCATAATTCTTAGCACATTAGGAGACTGTAGAGAAATATTGATGCAATGACTTCATCAAGCATATAGCACACAGATTCAGGGATACAAATAGAAAAACAAAAGCCCATCCATTTGATGATTTACAGTTTATAGAAGGCTTTAAAGCCATTGCTCTGATATTCAATCATCACCTTTCCTTGCCATGACCTCTCATTGTGAAGACCTGCTGTTAATCTGTTAATGACCTCATCTGATAGATGATTGCACTAGGATTAATCCAGCTGTTCAGGATTGCATTGTTACCAAGGCTCATGCAATGCTGGATCCTGATGTGGATTCAGTCTAGATGCACTTCCCTATATTGAACTGCTGCTTTGAAAAGTGAATACCACACATTCACTCAACGCACTCACTTAATACGGCTCTATCCCCAAGCATCCCATTTATTTCTGACATGCAACTACTAATTATTATCACTTGTTTTGGCATATAATCAGGATTAGGAGAACCAAGAACTCCATGGGAATTTAGAGGGGATGTAGAACAAATCACAAAGTTTATTTTAGGCTGGGAGAATGAATATTATTATAAAAGTATGCAGTTGTTTTTCTTCCAGGACAAAAGCCAGGAAAATGACTTATATTGTAAAAGATATTACGTCTCATTGTAACTTGTCTCCAACCTAAGTGACTTCCCTATTCTTTTCGACAGGAAGACGACACACGTAGACAGAATCGTCACGACCATTGGCACCATGAAGTCGTCAGGTCCGTCCCGTATTCGATCAAAAGAGTAGGGACAAACTTTTACGGGTTGTCTTCGTTGACTTCCGTCCTTCCATTTATTTCAGCTTACAGTGTCAAAAGGAATTCTGTTTGTTAGTGTGGGAAAGGAAGCAGGAGTGGCTGGGCCCTTGGCAACAGAGCGTGCTGGAGAACTCCTTACATGGTTATGGGATCTGGAAGCAGAGAACTGGACCACAAGAGGGACCAGAATGTAACCATCAAAGGGACACCCCTAATGGCCAAGTGCTGCTGGGAAGGGTGTACCTCCCAAAGGTTCTATACCATCTCCCAACCTTGCCATCAGCTGAAACCAAGTGTTCAGAGATGGGCTTGTGCAGCTCATTTACATTCAGACAATGGCTCTTGTAATTCAGATCCTAGATACAATCAATATAAAGAGAAAGATGACAGTGGTGGATCTTGAGGTCATTACCTAATCAAATTGGGCAAATTATGTAAACACTCAGAATACAAGACAACACACATGGAGGCAGGCCTGCTCATCATCCTGACAACAGAGCTTCTGATGGCAGAAGTGAGCACCTGGGTGTAACCAAGCCCTGGCAGCCAGTGGCCCACACCACTTAGAAGTAGGATGAGATAAACCTTTGAATGGCTCTAAGACTCCCTGGCTCTAAGACCCGGATCCCGTCAACTTTGCAGATGCTGATCCAATGTACCTCAGCAAAGGACCCTTCTGTCATGATCTCTGGCCTCTGGCTTGGCTCTGATTTCGGTGACTATTGAGTGTCAGGCAGCATGGTTGACCTGGCTAAGCACAGCTGAGTCTAGGACCAGACAGCCTGCATTAATCTCAAGGAACATGGTTCTCAGGGGCATCTGCCTCAGAGCCAGTACCTGCTCACTGTCCTTTCCTTACCAGTGGACATGGCAGCCTGCTGTGCGTGCGCTGGCCATTGGGCTTGTAACCCACTGGTCACCTCTACCTGCTGCCTGTGAGTGAACTCTGGCTCCAGACATGGGTGGCATCCCTTAGACCCAGATTGCTAACTTGTTAGAGCTGTTTGCTGTCACTTGTTCCCCTTCCCCTGCAGTGTGAACAGTAAACTGCTCTCAGCAGTCTGCCTCTCTGTAACTTGTAAGTCACATTTCAGACAACATGTAAACATGTCAAAACTATACAGAACTGTACTAGCCATGTTATCTGCATCCCCTGGATAGTGTGGAAAGACTGACAACCTGAGGGCAGAATGTGGGATGTAGGGAGAATTCAAAGAAGTCCCCCCCCCCCTCCTTTGGAGCATCTAACACTTGAGCATGCCTGCAGAGGTGAGGCAGAGCTCTAAGTGATTTTATGTGGGTCAAATGGTTTCCCTCTTGAGGGTGAAGAGTGAATGAGGATGAGGTGGTGGATGAGGGACAGATGTTGGAAACCAACCAGGCTCTGCACCACTGCATGAGTTCAACAAAAGGGTTCAGACGCTGTCTTCTGAGAGAGGAGCTTTGTGAGGAGTGTTACTTAGGAGAAGGATAGAGTCTGGTGTGTGTTTCAAAAAAAATTCCCTCTGATTGCTTGAAGGAGAGGAGTTGGCTGGGTCACTCCTGGAGGAAGAAGACTAGAAGACTGTTTTATAAGCTATCGAGAGATAATGAGGTGGTGCGTGGAAAAAGAACAGATCTTAGAAGCATTCCAAAGTTTGAAAATGAGATCTATGTGTGGGTGTTGTCTTATAACCCAGGGCTTCTCCCAGATATAAGTGTATAGCATCCGAAGGCAGCTTTGGTCAAAGCGCACAAAAGCCCTTCAAGAAGGAGTCTGGAGGCAATTGGGCATTATCTATCCTTTATCTGAAGTACATTTATGCTGAATGTGTTTCCCTTCATTCAGGCCATTGACACATATCTTTCAAACATCTGTCTGCTTGTGTCTAGACTGAGACACTAAAGATGAACAGAATGAAAAACCCCTGTCCCCATGGAGCCCATAGTATCTAAAGAGGGACAAAAGATGAATCTGAAGGCATAATGTCAAACATGATGGGTGTTATAAGTGACTAAAGTCAAAACAGTTTGAGAAAAAGAGATGGTTCTAACGGGGTAGAAGGCCTACTCTGGCTTCAGGGCTAGCAAGTGCTAAAGACTATAAAGGTTAATGCCAGCTGCTATCCCAGGGCCAAGTATGGAAACACCCTAGGATTTCCTGGAAACTATAAGTAGAAGAATTCACAGAATTGCAAAAAGCATGAGAATCAGTGGACAAAAGGATGGATGATGAGCCTTAGCTCACGTCTAGTGCAAAGCTGGCCCTTTTAATGTTGAGTAGCCTGGCATGAAGGTGGATCTGATGCCAGTGGGGCCTTCTGACTAGAACGTGTCTTGGCGTGTTGTGAGTGTTGTTTTCACAAGTGTCTGATTTGTAGTCAGCAAGAGGCTTAAACCTTCAGAGACTCTGGCTCCCGTGATTATGCTTTAGAGAAGAAATAATGAGAAAGCCCGCATGTGCCAAGCTCACTGAAGATGGTCTTGGATAAATAGCCTTGCTTCAGGACTGAAAGCAACAACCTCCACCTGGTAATACCAACAGCAGGAACAACACACAACATAAAACCCAGTTGCCTGGCAATGTCTCAAAGGTGGCTTGCATTTGGGCCAGCTTTAAAACCTGGTTAAGGCAGGAACACCAGGCTTATGAGGGAGAACAATGGATAAGGGAGAAAAAGTGGGGAAGTGAAATTAGTGGAGGGGAGAGACAGTCAGCCTGTTGTTGTTTATTATTCTGATATATAAGTCAACAGAAGGTTCATTTCCTTGTGAAATTGTTAGAAATAAATTATTCAGGGAAGAGCCATCTGGGCTCTCTAGTGACAGCTCTCCACATCAAAGAACAGTGTGTTGCAGCAGAAGAGTGGAGGAGCAACTTTTAACTTGTGACTCATGTCACTTTAAAGATTCACTTCAGCCTCAAATGCATCACATGCCTCAGTGTGATCAGAGAATCATCTGTGCTTCTGACACTCAGGAAAAATACCTCAGGGAAACAGATAATCCAAGAAGGATCTGTTAACTGCTGATGTAAGTACCATAGTCGTGACGCACACTTCTCTAGATGAAGACGTTGGAATCTGACTAGAGATCCATTTGAAACAATGCCAGCGCTCTAGATAAAAGATCGTTGGCAAGAAAAGAGGATAGAGCAACTAGCCTTTCAGGCATCACATCTACAGTTGCTATCAAACAAATCTTTAAACGAGCCTATCTTAATAACAGTAATATAGTTACCTCAGTCAAAGGTAAGTCCTGGGTAGGAAATTTGCCAGCTCCATGCCATGTCCTGAGGGAGGCAAGTGGGCAAGACTCAGGTATTGATATTTTCCCTGGCTTTGACCCAACTGTGAGGGCTTAGAGGTATTCTCAGGTCAACTCATTACCTAGATGAAAGAACCCAAGCCAGCCATTTGTTTGTGAAGTTTGCTTCTCTCCTTTGCCCAGTGCAGCTACTCTGTTATCGGGCTTCACAGAAGACTCACACTTCAGGTGTCCTGGAGTTTTAAGGGTTCCCCCCTGTCCGCTCTAAACAGAAAAGTGCATTTGTTTTTCTGTTTTTTCCTCTGCGTGTACCCGCACCAAAGTCTCAACATGCCCTTTGTGCTATGACCACTTAAACCGAAGGGCTTGTGGTGTTCCTTGGCCAGTGATGAGTCATGGGCTCAGGGAGAATGGTGGCTTTGATGTTAACATTCATCACTACATAAAGCAACTCCTTCTATTTGTTTGATTGGTTTTCTTTTTTTCCTTTTAAAATTGGAGACAGGGCCTTACCATGGAGCCCAGGTTGGCCTTGGACTAAACTTGAACTGTTGCTCCTCTGTCTGCTGAGATCTTAGGTCAATACAACCAACGACTCCATCTCTTTTGATTATCTGAAATTCTAACCAGTTGGGGCTGAGTCCCCTTCACTATTCAGCTGCCGCTAGGTTATAGAAAGTGGATGGTTACCTAGACATGAAATGAACTAGACATCAGCTTCAGAATCTCTCTTCCAACTGCTGAACCTCTTTCCAAGGGATGGTTTGTGGGGGGGGGGTGGCCTGATGTGAAGGATTCTGGGAAAGGATACTGATTTTATGATTCAAAGGAGCATCACGAACATGCACATGAGAAAGCACCTGTAATATTTAGGTGCTTTGAGCCTAATCTGTCTTATGAGATTTCTTTCTCGTACCCTTCCAACAGTTCCCAGCCCTTGGCCATCATCAGCATCTACGCTGGGACAGTTCCAAGCAGTGGTCTGGAAAGCAATGTCTCTGCCTTATGTCTTAAAGTTGGAAACACTTGCCTTGGAAGGTCTTCCTCTGGAGTATGCGCATTCTTCATGGGGTCTGGCTCATTAGTGCTGGAAAATTCCTGAGAGATTTGGAGACGTTGTGGGGTTTCTTTTTTCCACGTATAGCATCGGCAAATGCTAAAGGGATGGAAATTGCTTAACAACCTAATCTTAATAGGATGCCCCCAGATAGAAAATATTCAAGTGCCAAGAACATCCTGAGGGAGCGAAGTGGGGAGGGGGCCCCCTTGGGAACTAAAATGTCTCCTTGGCCTCTACTTCGACCATGTCCCCATTTTTGTCAGACTGCATGTATAATTAATCTGTAAACTTTGTGACTATTTTTCAGTCTCAAAATATTGACACCCTGCTGACTGGTAATTAGGTTTGTAATCCAAAGAGTGCTCAATGGCTCAAGTTAATTGAGAATATGAAGAATTGGATGATATGAAAGGGTGGCTCATAGAGAGGCGTAATTGCAGAAGAGGCCACTTTATCAGTACTTGGCCAGCACTGGCTGTGATTAATTCATCATTTATTTCAGTAGATTTGGAATCATCTTGAAGACATACCTCTAACAGTACATTTTATTTTATGACAGTTTCTCATAAAGTTCAGGCTGGCTTTGAACTCACTACATAGCCAAGGAAAATTGTGAACTCCTAATGCCCTTGCCTCTACTTCCTGAGCCCTGATATATAGGTACACACCACCACACTTGGCTTTATCTCGTTCTAGGATTGAAACTAGAACCTGTGTATGTGAGGTCAGCACTCTATCAACTCTGCTATATATCCAACCTCTGAGTATGTCATTAAAGTCATTTCAAGAATGGTTTAACCTAGGAGGGAGACCCACCCTGAATGTGGGCTAGAGTCTGGGCTGAGGTGAAATGAGGATGATGAAGAAAACAGAGCCTGAGCTGTACTTATGCTCTGCCTCCTGACTGCTGACAGGACGTGACAAGAGGCTTCCTGCTCCTACTGCCGTACACTTTCTAACGTGACGGACACATCCCTCTGTCTGTCAGTGAGAAGACACTCTTCTTCCTTCAGTTGCTTTTGTCAGAATTGTGAGAAAAGTGACCAATGAACTGGCTTTTTGTGACACAAGCCACCACAGGGCTTCAGCTCCAGTTTACCATGGAGTGTGCTGTTGCAGCCGCCTCTGGTATAGTCTGTGGCAACACAAGAGGTTTTGGGTTTGGCTTTATTTTTTTGTTCTATCTATCTATCTATCTATCTATCTATCTATCTATCTATCTATCTATCTATCTATCTATGTTGTTCTCTTCAGCCACCTTAGTCACATTAACCAGGTTGCATTCTAGAACTCCAACATTGAGAGTAGGCATTTCCCACACCATCTTGGTTTGGGTGACTTTCAATATTTATTTCGTTATATTTGGGTTTCTGTTTTCTCTTGTCTCTGATACTTCTGAAAATGTTGGCCCTGACTTTCCTTCCTAGCTCTCAGGTGTGCGTTACAGTCAAGGATGTACTGGGCATTTTGACCAAAGCCCCAGTGACTGCTTGTTCCAGTTGTAGCCTGCTTAGTTTGTGAGCAGTTATAGCCTGCTTAGTTTCTGAGCAGCTTGTGTGAAGGCTCTCGTCAGGCTCATCACCTTTTTTTTCCTCATTGTGTGTAGCAGAAAGCACTCATGCTGTAAATTCTCAATATTTAAATAGTGCTTGGGACTTTGCAGAGCCATTTCCCCACTGAGGAAGGTTTCTTCCTACAGTAAAACATTTAGTTTTTCTATAGAAAGAAAATGAATCCACGTTAATATGCGCACAACACCACTCATGGGTTTTATTCTTTGAAAACCCCATCTGTCCTTTTGGAATGCAAATGCAATCATTAGAAGGAGAGAATTTGTGTATAAGAGCAGAATTCAGTTTCCAGAATCTAACAGTAACAGCAATAGCAACACCAGCTCCTACAAGTGTAAACAGAAGGTACTACCAAGGTACTGTCCATTACATCAACCACTTACTGCTATTTACTTTTAATTACCCTGACACGGATCTAAATCTAGCCCCTCCATCAGATTAAACCCATTTTCAGGGCTCAAATCTCAATGCCCTGGGCAGTGCAAATTCTGTGTGAGGTATCAGGTCTAGAAGAATTGATTGGTTGTACTACCTCTCAGTTTTATCTGAGGGGGGAAAGAAGCTGGAAATATCTTGGTTCTTGGCCATTGGCTCTGTGTTCATTTGCACATGAATTACACATCGACAAGACACAAAGAATCAAATTTGTTTATTATTGAAATTTGGACAGATCTTTTTTATGTAAGTAGATAAGACAGCTCAAAGGGTAAATGTCCTTGCTGTATAAGGCTGACAACCTGAGATCCCTGTACAGAATGAAAATAGAGAACTGACCATCTAAATTTGTCCTCTGACTTCCACATGTGTATTAAGTTATGTGCCTGCCAACCCCTGTAGATATGCTCACAACAGTAACATAACTAAGGAGTGAGAATCTATGGTCTTACTTCCTTTCTGCTGATGGTATGTGTACTGCTTTTCTCAGACTTAATTCAATGTGCCCGTGTCTTTTGTCTTAATTTTTAGTAGTGTTATTTATCCTTCGTACTTCATTTAAATGTTTCTAACATTAGTTGCCTTTTTTTTTTGGTTTTTTGAGACAGGGTTTCTCTGTATAGCCCTGGCTGTCCTGGAATTCACTTTGTAGACCAGGCTGGCTTCGAACTCAGAAATCCACCTGCCTCTGCCTCCTGAATGCTACATTAGTTGCCTTAGCTTTTAAAATCTCTACTCCCAGTTTCTTTTCCCTGACTTTGGCATTTTCTTTGGACTTGCAAAGATGAAAGAAAAGAAGAACTTTAGCAGCTTTAAAAAATAGTGGCAGTAATGAGTCCGCTATGTAAGTGCAAGAGCGTTCTGCTCACAACTGCGTTGCCAGGAGTCGATTTCACAGAGAAGTAAGTGTTAATTCTGAGATTTGCTGCAAAAGACCAACTCCACCATTTTGGGCCAAATTTCAAGCAAGCTTTAATACATTTTAAGTACTGACCAAGGGATGGCCTTTGATCAGGACCATTCTCTGGAATTTCCCAGCTGAGCATGGTTCCAAGCCACGTGCTAACGGGGCTTACAAGGACAAACCTATAGGCCATCCTGCTTTCCCATGAGGCTTTGTTATTTCCCAAGAACTACAATTTCTAGAATTCTAGGAAGTTATCTGGTTCCTGGGCAGGTGGGGTTCACAGGTTAACTTTTTGCATTATATAAATCTTTTGTAAAGAGTTATATGCTCCATTGACATACATGAAGAAATAGAAATATAGTTCACAGTTAGGCTTAAAACCATGAAAACTGCAATTTTTCTAATATGGTCACAATAAAAATTCAGCCTTGCATGCTCTTATTTGAAAAACATATTTTCATGTGCATTTGAAATTTGAAATTCTAAAGAAAAAATTACAATGAAGGGCACTTATAATGGAGTATTAATCCTACTAGCTATGAAAATATACTTAGATTCTTCTGTCGTAGGACTGAAGAGATAGCTCAGTGGTTAAGAGCAGTTGCTCTTCTTCCAGAAGACCCAAGTTCAGTTCCTAGCACCAGTATTAAGTAGCTCATATCTGCCTCTAACTCCACCTCCAGAGGACCCAATACCCTCTTCTAGTCTCTGGGATCTGGCACATAATATATCTATTCTTTTTTTTTTTTTTTTTAAATAGAAAAAGTAGACCTTAGCCGGGTAGTGGTGGCACATGCCTTTAATCCCAGCACTTGGGAGGCAGAGGCAGGTGGATTTCTGAGTTCAAGGCCAGCCTGGTCTACAAAGTGAGTTCCAGGACAGCCAGGGCTATACAGAGAAACCCTGTCTCGAAAAACCAACATAAATACATACATAAATAAATAAATAAATATAAAAAAGTAAACCTTAAAATATCAAATAGGGCCTTTTTTTTTTTCCAGAAACTGGTAGCATAAGATCTAGAAACAGGCTGAAGTATATGTAAAAATGTAATTTGTGGTAAAAGTCAAGTTTGAATTCAGAGAGGAAAGCTAGGTGTGGTCACACACATACACACACACACACACACACACACACACACACACACACACACACATTCAATCTCAGCACTTGGGAGGCAGAGGCAGGAGGATGGGAGTTCAAAGTCTTCTTTAGCTGTAGAGTGAGTTTGAGGCCAGTCTGAACTACATAAAAGACTATATAAACTGTCCCCTCACTCTGAAATAAAAATCAGGAAAAATGAAGTTGGCATAACAGACTTCCAGCTGCCCTGCCCACCTCCCTCTCTCTCACACACATGCTGGCACAAAGTTGTGAATTTGAAAATCAAAATATAATAAAATTTTTGTTTGTATTTGATTAATTTTTCTTTTAAAGAGAGAAAACACCCAGATGCCACTTAAGAAAAGAGTTGGATGGTTTTTATTAACAAATTATGAGCCTCTATGTGGAAAAATGCATGACAAAAGAAAAATCAATTTAGAGAAAACATTTGAAGACTGTATGACAAACAGAAATGTAATGTTCTTACTATAGAACAAGATTTTGTAAAACATTAACAAGCACAGGCTAGCCATGGTGGTTAGCACTTGGGTGGTTAAGGCAGGAGGATAGCTTTGAGTTTGAGGCCAACCTGGCCTATAAAGTGAATTCTTGGCTGATTGAGTTTCCAGAATGAGTATCTGTCTCAAAGGAAAAAACAAAAAAACAAACATATTTTCCAAGAGTTGTGGCTTTAAGGCCCGCTTGAGCTAGCCACATGGTGAGTTTGAGCCTGAACTACAAAGTGAGCCATGTCTCAAGACACAAAAGCCAACCAAACTGAAGAGTTAAGTTCTTTTTCTGTGGGTCCACATCTTATGGAATCCTGTTACTACAATGAGTAACTTCTCTGATGGGGTGGTGGGGGATGGGGTGTTAATTTCCGGGCATCTCACTGGATCCTTGAGTTGCTCACCTGTAAAATGTAGATGAAATAATTTCTAACCATGAAGTGTGTGTGTGTGTGTGTGTGTGTGTGTGTGTGTGTGTTTGAATTTGCTTGGCCCAGGGAGTAGCATTATTAGGGGGTGTGGCCTTGTTGGAGGTATGTCACTGTGGGTGTGGTCTTTAAGACCCTTATCCTAGCAGCCTGGAAGTCAGTATTCTGCTAGCAGTCGTCAGATGAAGATGTAGAACTGTAGGGGCTCCTCTTGCACCATGCCTGCCTGGATCCTGCCGTGTTCCTGCCTTGATAATGGACTGAACCTCTGAACCTATAAGTCAGTCCCAATTAAATGTTGTCCTTACAAGAGCTGCCTTGGTCATGGTATCTGTTCACAGCAGTACAACCCTAACTAAGACAGTGTGTGTGTGTGTGTGTGTGTGTGTGTGTGTGTGTGTGTGTGTGTATGTACATGCTCACATATGTGCACACTCATGTTCAATAAATGAGTGAGCATACAGGAAATCTCTGGAATAGTTCCTAGCACAGTGAGTGCTGCATACACTTAACTATGAAGACAATTACAAGAAATCCTAGACTCTAGATTCGAGATGATAGTGCCCCTCTGCAAGGGCACAATTACACTGCCTGATTTCTGCCAAAGGTTTAAAGAGGAGGAAGATGAGACAGAGATTCAGGAACACTTGGATACTGACATGTCTGTGAGTGTGTGCTAGTGTGACTGTCTTCTTTCAGGAATACTCATTTCCTTTAGGAAAGACACAGAATCAACAGAAGACTGATTGTGTTGACCTTGATGGCCTTTCTATTGACCTGATGGAGACGAGGGATGGGTGTGGGAAGACCACGTGAAGATGGCAAGGGTTTGGTGACGGTCAGAGGAAAGGGTATTGGGCTTTCCTGTTTTCATAGTTCTGATATGACATGGCTTTTTGTTTATTCCTTTTGGCTTATAGAATTTGCCCAAACATTTTTATCTTTTGATTATCTTCCCAGGTGAGGAATTCTTATCTCATGCTGAACTTGAGTTATAGTAATTTTTATTTCCCAAACAGTTAAATGGCAGTTAGAAAATACAAATTGACAACTTTTAATGTCTCGTTGATGATTTTTATTTTTATGCTTGAAACCAGAACACAATTAATTAATTAGCCAATTGATTAATTTTTATAAAGAAATATCTTAAACGGGGCTATGGAGATGGCTCTTTTAGGAAAATACTTGATGTACAAGCATGAGGACTTGACTTCAGTTCCCAGCACTCACTCAAAACACTGTGGCCTGAGCCTACAATTACAATTCTAAGCAAGCAGACATGGGAGACAAGCTGGGGCTTCCTGCCTAGATGGTCTGGGTGAATCAGTGATCTTTAGATTCAGTGAGACACGTTCTATCAAATAAGGTAGCTAGTGATACAGAAAGACATTGCATATTCATGTCTGGACTCTACACACACACACACACACACACACACACACACACACAAAAATAAATACTTTAAAGCTGGAATGTAGACAGCTTGCTACTGGAGATTAGCCTGAGCTCCATAGGGAGACACTATAAAAAGACAAAGAGAAGAAACATTCAATAAGAATGTTTTGAAGCCACATCTAAAACCAATACAGAATCCTAAGTAGCCTTAAAGCACAAATAATGATTTTATGTAATGACTTTAGGTCTGTGGACAACGTTGATTTTAGAGACATAAAATTGCAAACAATTAATATTTAGTTTTAGTATTTACTGTCTATTTTTTCCACTGAAGTGGTTTATGTTTCAGTTAGCAAAACATTTCAATATCCTCTTTTTTTCCTTTGTGGACTTAACTTAAATTACATTTACAAGATCCATAAAGGAAGGGACGGTGAAATACTTACGCAATATCAGGAATTGTAAGCCTTTGTTGGGGTCACTGTGAATCTGTTTATTTATACACTTGGCCTTCTATGAGATTTTGTTTTTCTCTGTACTATTTATTCTTCATGGGAAAAACAGTCCTCTAATGGTCTTGTCTTCATCTCTGAAGAGATAAATAAAGAGGAAGTTGAGTTCTGAGTGAGAGATTAAATTAGAATGCTCTGATAAGTGGTAAACCATGAGAGTACTTCAGTGAGAGAAGAATAGAGAAAATATGATCGACCATCTCCTACGAGGAACCATACTCACTCATAACTTATTTACAAGGAACATTAAAAATGTAATGCTGTGCATAATTATTTAATTATGTTTAAAATTTAAACACTGAGTTGAAAACAGAGAAGAGCAGTGTGTTCTCTTACCTGAATAGTTCAGCAGCACTATAGGGTGTTTCAGTAAATGCCTTGGGTGGATGCTCAAGGTGGTTGGAATAGCCAAGAGTAAGAACAAGTGTCGGACTTCTTTGGTTTTGTGTTTCTCTCTTTCTCTGCCTGACGTCTTCTCACCTCTCTCCTTTTCCCTTCTGTTTGGAAAGCCTCTCCTGTTGTTTGACTTGCTCTGCTCTCAATGTTGGAAGGCTCAGATACACTCAGTAGAAACATGCCAAGCTCCTCAGAGAGCTCATGTTTCTGTTTAGTTTGGGGGTACAGGGTCTTGTGGAGCCCTGTCTGGCCTTGAACTGAGGATGTAGAAGAGGGTGACCCTGGGTTCATTATCTTCCTGACTCCACCTTCTGGACCTCTGGGAGCTCAGGCTGCAGCCTCTCAGGTACTGTTGTATTTCTGTCCCAATGTTTTGTTCATCTTTATTGTAAGAGATGGCAAGAAGTAGCTTCCTTTCTGGGATTGAAAAGAAGCATGCATAATAATACATGCCTCAGGAAATTTATGGGTGGCCATGGTGGCTTCTCCTTCTTTCTGCTGTGCAAACATCTCGAATATGATTCTTAAAAGTGTCAAATCTTTATATACTGTGACTTTGGGAGAGCAAATATGAGGGAATTCATACTTTTGTTCAAATAAAAAATTTTGAACAGTGAATAGCATCTTCCTTAGCCTTCATCCCAGTGACTCTCAGATGCTAAAACTCCCACTTCCCTGCTGCCATCTTGGAACCCCTCATCCCTGCACACTTCAAGTGTCAATTCCCAAATCATTCCTTGTCAACACTGGCATGCCATCACGAACATCTCTAGACCTCTGTAGAATGTTGGTGCTTAGGTACCTTCTCAGGTCTTCTCAAGAAGGGTCTCTTTGGAAGCAGAGCTGGGAAGTCTGTATGTGTAACAACGTGCACGACAAATTTAATGGAGTACTGTCAGCACATTTTGAACTTTGAATACCTTCAGGAAAGGATGTTTCTGTGTGGAATGACCTGCCATGGTGCGGAATGATCACCTGAAGAGAGGTGGCTAGTAGATTCAGCCTTCCTGAGGGGTACTCATTACCAGTCAGAGGTCACATGTGCAATATGACCCAGAAAACTCTATTTCACCTTTGTCTACCCCTCCCTGCTTAAGTCATGATCTCTGTCTGTGATCCAAGATGGGCTTGCTTCTGCTATTGCCTAGTGCTTATCGAACCATGATATTTAACATGGGGAGGTTTTAGTTATCATGCTGTAAAAGCTATATGCTGAAAATATTTTGACAAATCAATTTAACTTATCTATTATCTTCTTCCTGAGAAAGAGTGCTCCGAGGATCATTTTAGAAGCAGTTCAGACAAGCTTTTACACGTTGATTTCGGTGGTTAATCCTACTTCCTCCTCGTCAGGTTATCAGCAAATGGAACATTTTTTTCCCATTTATCCCTATCTGCCTGGACTGTTCTCCACCCACACAGGTGCTGATGATGTCAGTTTTAGTCATCCTCCAATCTGTACTCTTTGCAATGGATGAGCTGTTCATTCATGGCAGGGATGAGTGGGAACGGACTAGGGTTTTTCCATTGCGTTTTAAGACCTGTGTCTTAATTTGCTACATTGACCTGTAGCTTTATTCTGGAAAACTATCCAATTCATCTACAATGTCTACAGATGGCCATGATTTGTAAAGGACAGTATTAGAAGCTTATTGCCAATAGTTAATCAAACAGGATTTAGAACCGACTTTTATAGACTAAAAGGTCATTTAGTCTAAACTCTAAAGAACGTTTCCTAGAGAACTTTCTGTCTCTGTGGGAATTAATCACTTCCCAGCATCCCCTCTGCCTTCCAATTGCTGTGACTGAAAGGAAGTTTGTTCTTCCGCTGTGCTAACTGCTGTCTCTGAAGCTCCTAGTTACCAAGTCTAGCTTTGTCCTCTGGGGCTCTGTGGAATGAATCAAATCCTTTGCCACAAAACAACCTCCAAAAGCAGGAAGAACTTTCAGTCTTTAGAAACTCTATAGGGTCACCCAAGCTTCTCATTTAAAACCACAAAGTAAGTTCTAATGAAATGATTTTCTAAAATAGATATACAAAGTCTCTCTCTCTCTCTCTCTCTCTCTCTCTCTCTCTCTCTCTCTCTCCACACACACACACACACACACACACACACGAAACAAACAAACAAACAAACAAACAAACAAAAATATCCATGCCAGTAAGCAGATCAGCAAAGACCCAAATCATATTCATAAATGTTGGTCTACCCATGTCTCTCTCCTACACACATTTTAATGATAGTAAATTTTATTTTATCTAGAGTTTTAAAGAGATTATCCCTTGCTCTCTCTGTGTCTCCAAGGTCAACAGGAGGGAACTGTATTCTCTGGAGGGAGTTGCAGTGCATTGCGAGCCATCTGACTTAGGTGCTGGGACATGAACTTAACCTCTATAGCACTCTAACAATCCCTTCAGCCACGTGTGGGGATTTCTATGTTTAAACCTTGCTTTATATAAGAGGAGACAGAAAGAGAAAGAGAATGAAGGAGGGAGGAGTAGGAGGAAGAGAGGGAGGAAGGAGAGAGAGAGAAGGGAGGGAAGGAGAGAGGGAAAGGGGAAAAAGATGAGGGAGGGAAAGGGAGAGAAAGGAGGGAGGAAGAGAGGGAGGGAGGGAGGAAGGGAGGGAGGGAAAGGGAGAGAAAGGAGGGAAGAAGGGAGGGAGGGAGGGAGGGAGAGAGAGAGAGAGAGAGAGAGAGAGAGAGAGAGAGAGAGAGAGAGAGAGAGAGAATCCACACTTCACAGGAGGGAAGCCTAATGTGACCTAGGTCCCCCGATAAATGGGAATAGCAATCTTCCTTGCCTCTTAGGCTGCTAAGGTGGTTTTTGTGTTTTGTTTTGTTTTGTTTTGTTTTGTTTTATATGAGCTACTAATAAAAATGTTGTCTCGTACCTGGTATATACTGGATGAATGTTAATTCTGCTTTTGTTCTCACAAGTGCTAAACAAATGTCTCTTGGTATAAACAAAGGAAGCAAATGTTGAGAGTCAGTGCCTCTTACTCTTTTGAAAATCTTTAATTTATTATTTGATAATTTCATACATGTATATATTGACTATATTCATCTCCAACTCCCTTCTCCTATCCTCCTTGGTCATTCCTAACACCTCCACCTTTTTCTCCTTCTTCCACTTTTTTCCCCACTGAGTCCAATCAATTCTATGTACTGAAATACTGACTGGCTTTATGGGCGTGATCTTATGTAGGTAACCATAGTTTCAAGTTGATGAGTTCATGGCCACGTTATGTGCAGAGGACAGTATTTTACAACCATCCCCCCATCCTCTTGTTTTTGTGCTCTTTCATAAGCCTTGGGTGCAGGGTTGATGTGGCAGCCTCAGTTAGGGACGAGCTCTCATGAGACACGTATTCTCAGGACTTCAATCAGTTATGGTTCTGTCAGTCAAAGGCTTGTTTGGGCCAGGGCCAGGGCCAGGGGTTGGTAGGGGGACAAGGTAGAGGAAGGGTAGAGATGGGCTAACCAAAATTAAGGAGGCAAGGAAACCCATTGCTTTGTCAGCTAAGCTAAAAATAAAATGTAAAGAGATGGGGATTTGACCCCAGATCTCTCCCCCACTTTCGAAAGCCAGCTTGTTTAATTCAGTTTTGTTCATTGCCTCTTAGATACATTTATCTTTCCATTATGTGTTTTGTATTTTCTTTGCTAAGATCATTCCCAAAGGACAGCAGAGTCTTCCAAGAGAGTTATCTCAAGTGTCTAGGAATTGGGAGTTTTAAAAGATGTGTCAAGATCCAGAAGGGTTCTGAGCAAATGTATTCATATGGGCATTCCAACTAGTGCTTGGGGTAGTTGTAAGACGTCACAATACTTAAAGGATTCCTCCTTTTTCTGTGGGACAGGGATCTGCAGAAAGGTTTTTGGTTATCAGGCTTTGTCATTAAGACAACTGTCATTTACACTCGAAAGATTCTGCCCAAGATATTCTCAGATACACCTTTGGCTTTTGAGGGTTTTCAGGGGCCGCTTCTCCTCAGACACTAACAATGAGGTGTTTTTCGTTAACAATTTAGAGACTTATTTTAAGACAACTTATGTGGCTCATGACGTGTATCTTACGGATGTCAGTGAATGGGCCATTACTGCCCTTTCCATCCTGAGAATAGTCTTGCTGGTAAGGAGAGGCGGAGGTGTTTTAGACACCTGATGTTACTGCAAATATATAGTAAAACAAAATCTTAACAGCTCATGTTAATCCTGAGAGAGATTCTCAAGAGAAAAACCAGTTCCACAATCTTGAGCAAGGATTAACTAAATACTGGCCAGGATGGAGTCTGATCAGCTCCATTCCCTGGAATCCCAGTGAGTGGCCAAGAGTCACTTGTTGTAGGAGCCTTTTAAGAGCAAACTCCCATGTGGCTTTGTTATTTTCCAAGAATTACAACTCCCCAAAGTCCAGGAAGTTACCTGGTCCTTGAGCAGGTGGGGCTTACAGATTAGCTTTGGCTCTTATGATTAGACTAAAACATTTTCTGTGATTTCTCGTAGCTAGTGTTGTGCTAAAGCATAGCAGAATGTGGTGAAGCAGAAACTGCTGGATTAACTAGCTTAGTCAAAAACAACAACAACAAAATTTCCTAGGCTTGTACCTTTCCCTTTCATTGAATTAATAATGCCACAGTGTTTTTCAATACATGTCAATATGAATATAACAGAAATCAAAATCAGGACTCCTAATTTTCTCAGCATAATAATTTAATCTTGTAAAGAGTTGGAGATTAAATCCAGGGCCTGTGCATAGTTGGTAGGTGCTTCTCCATTCAACTACAGCCCTGGCAACTATGAACATGAGATGGATCAAAGCATATAAAACCCAGAGAAGGGTCTAGTCTGTTTATATTTCTGATAGCATGTTAGAAATTTCTCAGATTTCTTTTTCGTTTTCTCAGATTTCTTAGGCTAGGATTTACTTTGGTGGGGAACCAATAGAAAAATCAGAAGCTATTCATCCCCAGTTTTTGCTCTGCATATGTTGTGGTATACTGAAGTGCACTGTACTGGTTTGTGAGAGCCTATTTTGAATTTTCAGTGAAATGACCTAGCATTGGGAGTTACAAGTTGTCCAGGGGTGGAAGCGTTTTACACACTACAAACAGGCAATGTTGCACACTAGGGGTAATTGTTAAAGCACATACCACACACTGCTGTGGCTGTGTGTGGACATGTACTGACTCTCCAGTGTCTTCCCTGAAGACATTAAATGACTTCATTTGAGAGGACCAACGTCATTTCAGACAATGTTTGAAACTCAGCTCATCTTATGAGCTTTCGAAGAAAAGAAGATCTTCTTTGTTGGTGTCAGCCCCCTTTGTTCAATGAGGATCAAATTAGAAACATTCTATAAGTCATATGTAAAAGAGTTATAAAGTAATGCTAATATCTAGTGCATAATTTAATGTTTTCAAAAATGGGGCTAGAGAGGTACCTTAGCAAATAGTAGGGTTAGTACCACAGTTTTAGGGGACCTAAGTTCACTTCTCTGTACCCACAGTGGGCAGCTCAGAACCACCTGTAACTTCAGTTCCAGGGGAACCAATATCTTCTTCTGTACTTCAAGGGCACTTGCATTTATATGTGCATACCCATCGCCATAGACTCAAAACCCCACATGCACACAGAATTGAAAACATCAACTAAAGCTTTAAAGAAACAGTCTATATCTGATAAAAAATAGCTGAGCAATGTCTTCTACTTTCAGTGGCTATTAAAAAAAGTCAGTTAAGTAAGACCGCACTTTAAGATGTTAAGTTAATTGGCTTGTTTTTTCAATATGGTTTTAAAGGCAATTAAAAAAACAAAATAGGAGGCTATAGTGGTTTGTAATTTCTTTTTGCAACACACACATATATATGCATATATATACATGTATATATGTATATATACACACACACATATATTATACACATATATGTATATGAATATATGTGTGTGTATGTATGTATATGTGTGTATATGTATTTAAATCTTCTTTTTCTTCCTTATTTTTCCATCATTTATTGTGAAGAAGACAGACCAATTCTTATGAGTAAACTCACTTCTTCCATTGCTTATCTGACTCTTGGCGTTTTGCATTTCCTTAAGAAACATGCTCAGCATTAAAAAAAAACCTGCTAACATCGTTCTAAAGCAGGAGCCAATTAACGATGTCCTTATTGATGTTTCAGTAACTAACTGGCAGGGTTTTGCTCCTGCAAAGATGATTTATAGCTGTAACAGTGCTGATTGTCAAATGAATGGAAGCAATTTGCAGTACTAATGGGCTTATGCCATCCTTACCGCAGCAGGGAGAGGGCCCACTGATGAATGGGCCCATGTGTTCCAGTGTTCCACAACCTGCAAGCAGTTTGTGAGTCAGAGCAGCTTAATGACTGGGATGCTATTATGGCCTTTGTCCATTTCTCAAAGTCATTGTTCCGTTGTAGTGTCCTTGAGAAATGACATTTGTTTATGGACATGTGCTATTCAACAGTATTATTTTTTTAAAAGATTATTTTATTATCCTAAGAGTGTGTGTGTGTGTGTGTGTGTGTGTGTGTGTGTGTGTGTTCGTGCTTGTGAGTCTGAGTGTTTACCATGTGCTTATAGGTGTCCATAGAGGTCAGAGGTATCCAATTCTTTGGAGCTGGATATATAGGCAGTTGTGGGTGCTGGGAACCAAAGAGCAGTATGTACTCTGAACTGTGGGGCAGTGGGCTGCACACAGACAGCCTGGTCTCCAGTTGAGCATAGGTCTTGAACCCCAGGATATCCCATGGGTGGTGATTTCCACTTACATGGAATGGAAGGCGTTTGATCATGTCTCCTGTTGAAGGTACTGCCCCCACAGCCCTTTCTCCCTCTCCCTCACCCCCACCCCCCAGGAGAGATGTGTGACTATCAGTCATGCAGACAATGTCCCAAGCTCCTGGCATTCTGGCTAGACTCCAGCCCCACAGTTACCTGACTATAGCCAGGTATGCTCCTCCTCACAGTTACTTGATACCCAGCCCACTATAAAAGGAGCCGCTTGGCCCCTCCTCGCTCTCTTTAAGCTCTCACCTTTCTTACTTGCTAGCCCTCCTTCTCTCCCTTCTCCCTTCTCTCCACGTGGCCATGGCCGGCCTCTCTCCCTCTTTTTACCTTCTTTCTTTCTCCCTGCTTTTCTACAATAAAGCTCTAAAACCATAGACTGTCTCTGCTCATCAAGGCCTGCCATGCTTGAACGATAGGATAGACTTTCCCTAAACAAGGCACGTCTAACCTCCCGCCAGAAGGCCAGCCACGGACTGGACCAAGGACTCTTGCCTGTGTGAGAACCACCCAGCTCCCCCTGCCCTCTCCTCCCTTCAGTCCTGGGGCTTACAGAGCCAACCCTGGGGCCCCCATTCTGTTTTTAGCTCTTCCTTGGTGCCCAGCAGTGTCTGGGATGTCCGAGGCTGAGAACCTGGTACCTAGGACTGCCCCTTGTCCACCACTCACCGAGCTGGGGTCCAGTGGCTTCACACAGCCAGACACCCACCTGGGGCCCTGTGGCAGTCATTCCGCATCTGCCCACCCAGAGCACCAGAATTCTGGCGGGACTCAAGTTTTCTCCCATTCCCTTTATCCCCTCCACCCTCCCTTCTGCACCCTTTCCCCCGCACCCCCCCCCTGCACTGAACCACAGAGCTGTCTCTCTACTTCCCTCAAAAATATTTTGAAAATTCGCCCACACTGAACATGTACAGACTTTTTTTTCTGCTTGCTGCCCTGTAGGAGCACTCCAACAGTTATTTGCATGGTATTTGCTCTGTGTTAAACATTACCTATGTGTTAAACATAGTCTGGACAATGTCAAATACGGAGGAGAAAGGGGAGAGGTTACATATCCACGAGGGCCTTGAGCTGCCTCACGTTTTGCTCTCTTTGAAGTGTTCTAGAGCCAGCCTCCGTGTGTGACTGGGCAGTGAGTGTACCTCCCGTGCGAACAGAGATTCATTTGTAATAAAATGTTGGTAGATGAGTAGATTCATCTTGGTGTGTGCTTCATCTGTTTTCAGGCTGAATCACAGGAGGGTTCCATTAATATTTTTCAAGCTTGTTCCTATCTTTATTCTCCTTATTGTTCCTAAACACATATGGTGCTCTGGTAGTTGGTATGGAGTCTCACAATTCATCTCTCACTTTCACACTCAGTATCTGTCTTAAAGTGTTACTGCTGTGAATAGGTACCATGACCAAAGCAACTCTTGTAAGGACAACGTTTAATTGGGGCAGGTTCAGAGGATCAGTCCATTATCATCAAAACATGAAGCATGACAGCATCCAGGCAGACATGGTGCAGGAGCTGAGAGTTCGACCTCTTCATCTGAAGGCTGCTAGCAGAATACTGACTTCCAGGCAGCTAGGATCAGGGTCTTAAAGCCCACACCCACAGTGGCACACCTACTCCAACAGGACCACACCTACTCCAACAGGGCCAAACCTACTCCAACAGGGCCACACAATAGTGCCATTCCTTGGGCCAAGCATACACAAACTGTCATAGTGTCTCATTTTCTGACTGTAAATTTCTCCATGCTGAGGCAATTCAACCTCCCTAGCCAATGCAGTACACAATGGTTAGTCAGCCTGTCTGGTGTTTCTATGAGGAAAAGGGCAAAAATAGTCTCTCTCTCTCTCTCTCTCTCTCTCTCTCTCTCTTATTGGAAATATAGAAGATATACTGTTTTTACATTTGTTGTTATAGTTGGCTGTTTCTTTAAAACCTTTTTTAGATGAATTTCATTTATTGTATATGTGTGGTGAGGATCAAACTCAGATCCTGAGGGTTGACAGCTTTGAATATTTCTTTTAGACTAGCCCATTGGGCTCTGAACCTCTGCTTTAAAGACTCTCAGATTGTTTCACACTATTAATATTCCCTACATTTGAGAGCATTGCTAGCTTGCCTACTGCTTCAACCTGTATCTACGTGTTATTTCTCAGGAGTAAAATATTAACATTTTTGTGGCAAGAAAAATTTCTTTAAATTGTGTTTTCTGATATATTTATTTCAAGTCATACTAATATATAGATTTAGCAAGTTAAGAGTAGTAAGAATTGGCTTAAAGATCTTTTGCTGCTCTAGGTTGGGATTTATGATTCATTTCTGCCTTTTGGGGCTCTTGCCGGGCTTGGTAATATCTACCCGTTACAATCCAAGTACTGAAGAGGCCCAATCTGGGCTACTTAGCAAGAGTTATCTTAAAGAATAAAAATTAAAACAAACCTTTGTGTATTTTATTTTTTAAAACAGAGACTGTTCTTACCTTGTTAGTCAGGGTTTCTATTGCTTTGACAAGACACCATGACCAAAAAGCACGTTGGGGAGGCAAGGGTTTCTCTTTCACTTTCTGGCCCCAATCCATCCTTGGAGGAAGTCAGGACAGGAACTCAAGCAGAGCTGGAACCCGAAGGCAGGGGCTGGTGTGAGGTCATGGAGGGATGCTGCTAACTGGTTTGCTCGCTCATGGTTTGCTAAGACTGCTTTCTTATAGAACCCAGAACCACCAGCCCAGGGATGATACCACCAACAATGGTCTTAGTCCTCCCCACTTGATCACTAATTGAGAAAATGCCTTACAGCTAGATCTCTTGGGGACAATTGTTCAACTGAGTCTCCTTCCTTTGATGGCTCTAGCTTCTGACACACAAAAGTACACTTGTGTTAATGACAGTGCAAACCTTATCAGGTAGATTAGTTATTACATGCTACATATGACAAAGAAAACTTGATATTTTTTAGATAATTAATAGAGAACCATATTAAATATGTATGACTGCCTTTTAATAACATCTTGATGGAGGACTATTGCCTTGTGATAAAACTTCAATACTGATAGCTTAATAAGAACTGTGTGGTACATGAAGCTTAAGAAGAGGGAAGACCAAAGTGTGGGTGCTTTGGTCCTTCTTAGAAAGGGGAACAAATCACTCATGGAAGCAAATATGGAGACAAAGTGCAGAGCAGAGACTGAAGGAAAGGCCATCCAGACATTGTCCCACCTGGGGATTCATACCAGATACTGTCACCAAACTCTGACACTATTGTGGATGCCAAGAAGTGCTTGCTGAGAGGAGCCTGATGTAGCTGTCTCCTGAGAGGCTCTGCCAGAGCCTGACATATACAGAGGC
>LR749546.1:3033675-3089546 GCA_902729485.2 Mus minutoides
CAACTTACACCACCTATTTGTTTCATCTAGAAAGGGCAACAAAGGTAGATTTTTACTGATACATAATGTTTACTAAGAAAGAAGCACCAAGCTTCTTTCTTAAATAGGACATAAATCCTGAATTGGGGTGTAGGCTTCTTCAAACTCAGAATACAAAGAAATCTTAAGGTTCATATTTTATAGGAAAATCCCCTCATTTCATATCCTGGCATCCCATTATTTTCCAAGCTAGACCAGATCTAATCACAGCTGACAAAATTGACTGCAGAAGTGAGCTCTTCCTTGCCACTCTCTTAACTGTCATTGATAAATCCTATATGCAAGTCTTAATTTTCTCTCTGAGCCAATTTGAAATCTCCATTGTTAAAATCTGACAGCATTGTCTTGTATGTACCAATATTCGTATCAACTGTTGGGGTTTGGATCACTCTGAAGGAAGTCTCTACAATGATAGTTAACCAAGGCATGTATCTATTAGGAAGACTTTTTAGGGCACTCATTCATAGAAGGCAAAGAAAGGAAGCTGTGTTAGATGGAAGAAGATTCTGAACAACTGTGGGCTCATGGAAGGTCTCAGACAAACTGAAAGAGCTGGTTCTAGGGTAACCCATTGAAAATGTTCCAATTTGGGTGACGGTAGTTCCAGACGCTCTCTGAACGCTCTTTGGATGCTGAATAACTATAGGAAGTGGTTTGGATATGGATGAGGCAGACCTTTCAGTCAAGAAGCCTGTCAATTAAAGCCTTTCAGTCAACAACCTTCCTAGTATCTAGGAAAAAATACTTCAGTCTTGAGTTTGTATCTGGCAATCCATCAAAGCCTCCTCTGAAAAATACCAGAAAAAAGATTCCAGCAGTTGGAATCCTCCCTCCTCCCTCTCCATATTTGTAGATGTTTTGGAAGTAGAGAAAATATAGACTATTGTATAGGGAAGACGCCTGCCCTTAAGTGGAATATCATGTCCAGACAAATTTACAACACCCTCTGCCTATTGCTTAAGACAATCTCCCATTCATATAGAAATTATCTGAATGACTAGAAACAGAGTTATGGCTGCCAGCTCATTTTATAAGGTTGGTATCGCTTTGATTCTAACTTTAGATCCCTTTTATAAATCCAAATGTTTCAACCCAAATCTGCCAAGCCTTTTAGCTAAAGTTGAGGAGATAAAATATCAGAAATATTTTCACTAAAATTGTTAAAACTAGTCTTCATGAAAATTGCAAAATTAGTATTTGTTATATCAGTGATTGTGTTCTATGTTAAGGTTTTAGGAATTTGTTAAACAAAGCAACCAAAATGGACTATACACGCACTCCTTAGTGACAAAATCAGAATATGTGAATTCAGCATGGCACCGCACTGCTCAATGAAACACAACATTTCACAATATAATTCAGGAAATATGACACAACATATGATGACACAACACAATTTGGTAAAGCACAAATCAAAACAACACTACTTTGAGATGAGATGACTTGCTTTCATTGAAAGGCAGTGAATTTTTTTTAGTGTGATTTTATTCTTTTTGTTTCCAATTTTTTATTAGCTTTTTTTCTTAATTTACATTTCAAATGCTATACCAATAGTCCCCTAACCCCCGCCCCCTGCTCCCTTACCCACCCACTCCCACTTCTTGGCCCTGGTGTTCCCTGTATTGGGGCATATAAAGTTTGCAAGACCAAGGGGCCTCTCTTCCCAATAATGGCCGGCTAGGCCATCTTCTGCTACATATGCAGCTAGACACAAAAGCTCTGGGGGTACTGATTAGTTCATATTGTTGTTCCACTTATAGGGTTGCAGACCCCTTCAGCTCCCTGGGTACTTTCTCTAGATCCTCCATTGGGAGGAGCCCTATGTTCCATCCAATAACTGACTGTGAGCATCCACTTCTGTATTTGCCAGGCACTAGCATAGCTTCACAAGGGACAGCTATATCAGGGTCTTTTCAGCAAAATCTTGCTGGCATATGCAATTGTGTCTACATTTGGTGGATTATGGGAAGGATTCCCAGGTGCGACAGTCTCTGGATGGTCCATCCTTTCATCTCAGCTCCAAACCTTGTCTCTGTAACTCCTTCCATGGGTGTTTTGTTCCCACTTCTAGGAAGGAGTGACATGTCCACACTTTGGTCTTTGTTCTTCTTGAGTTTCATGTGTTTAGCAAATTGTATCTTGGGTATTCTAAGTTTGTGGGCTAATATCCACTTATCAGTGAGTTCATATCATGTGAGTTTTTTTGTGATTGGGTTACATCACTCAGGATGATACCCTCCAGATCCATCCATTTGCTTAGGTATTTCATAAATTCATTGTTTTTAATAGCTGAGTAGTATGCCATTGTGTAAATGTACCACATTTTCTGTATTCATTCCTCTATTGAGGGACATCTGGGTTCTTTCCAGCTTTTGGCTATTATAAATAAGGCTGCTATGAACATAGTGGAGCATGTGTTCTTATTACCAGTTGGAACATATTCTGGATATATGCCCAGTAGTGGTATTGCTGTATCTTCTGGTAGTACTATGTCCAATTTTCTGAGGAACTGCCAGACTGACTTCCTGAGTGGTTGTAAAAACTTGCAATCCCATGAGCAATGGAAGAGTGTTCCTCTTTCGTCATATCCTTGCCAGCATCTGCTGTCACGTGAATTTTTGATCTTAGCCATTCTGACTGGAGTGAGGTAGAATCTCAAGGTTGTTTTGATTTGCATTTCCCTGATGATTAATCATGTTGAACATTTTTGCAGGTGCTTCTCAGCCATTCGGTATTCCTCAGTTGAGAATTCTCTGTTTAGCTCTGTGCCCCATTTTTTAATGGAGTTATTTGATTTTCTGGAGTCCACCTTCTTGAGTTCTTTATATATATTGGATATTAGTCCCCTATCTGATTTAGGATTGGTAAAGATCCTTTCCCAGTCTGTTGGTGGCCTTTTTGTCTTATGGACAGTGTCTTTTGTCTTACAGAAGCTTTGCAATTTTATGAGGTCCCATTTGTCAATTATCAATCTTTACAGCATAGGCCATTGCTGTTCTATTCAGGAATTTTTTTCCCCTGTGCCCATGGTTTGAGGCTTTTCCCCACTTTCTCCTCTGTAAGTTTCAGTGTCTCTGTTTATGTGGAGTTCCTTGATCCACTTAGACTTGACCGTGGTACAATGAGATAAGATTGGATCAATTTGGATTCTTCTACATGCTAACCACTTGTTGAGCCAGCACCATTTGTTGAAAATGCTGTCTTTTTCCCACTGGATGGCTTTAGATTCCTTGTCAAAGATCAAGTGACCATAGGTGTGTGGGTTCATTTCTGGGTCTTCATTTGTATTCCTTTGGTCTACATGTCTGTCACTATACCAGTACAATGCAATTGCTCTATAGTACAGCTTTAGGTCAGGCATGGATTCTACCAGAGATTCTTTTATCATTGAGAAGAGTTTCTGCTATCCTAGCTTTTTGTTATTCCAGATGAATTTGCAAATTTTCCTTTCTAATTTGTTGAAGAATTGAGTTGGAATTTTGATGGGGATTGCATTGAATCTGTAGATTGCTTTCAGCAAGATAGTCATTTTTACTGTATTGATCCTGCCAATCCATGAGCATGGGAGATTTTTCCATCATCTGAGATCTTGGATTTCTTTCTTCAGAGACTTGAAGTTCTTATTATACAGATATTTCACTTCCTTAGTTAGAGTCACACCAAAGTATTTTATATTTTTTGTGACTCTTGTGAAGGGTGTTGTTTCCCTAATTTCTTTCTCAGCCTGTTTATCCTTTGTGTAGAGAAAGGCCATTGATTTGTTTGAGTTCATTTTATATCCAGCTAATGCACTGAAGCTGTTTATCAGGTTTAGGAGTTCTCTGGTGGAATTTTTAGGGTCACTTATATATAGGAGAATAATTCTGTTAAAGCTTCTTAATGAAGTGATTCTTACCTTACGATAGCATATTAAAGGCTATTGTACCAATGAAACATGGTAAAAGGCTTAGATATATTGTAAGTGCCATAGAGTTAATCAGAGTATGCTAAAAGACTCATATAAAAGAGGCTTAGTTCTCAGTTAATATACTTGTTTGTTTGTTTGTTTGTTTGTTTGTTTGTTTTGGTTTTGGCTTTTTGAGACAGGTTCTCTCTCTGTAGCCCTGGATGTCCTGGAACTCTTTCTGTAAACCAGGCTGGCCTCAAACTCAGAAATCTACCTGTCTTTGCCTCTGCCTCTCAAGTGCTGGGATTAAAGGTGTGTGCCACCACTGCCTGGCAAGATACTTTTGAGAGGTGGTGGACTCTTTAGGAAGTGGGGTCTAATAAGGAGAAGTCAGGTCATTGGATGTATGACTGTGGAAAGGATCCTGGTCTCCTTCTGTTCCTGTCTTTGCTGCACAGCTGTCAAAAAGCAAGCGCTATCCTTTGACTCAGAGTTCTACTGGATGCATCACCACTGGCCCCAAGAAATTTGGTTTAGTAATCATGAACTAAAAATTCTAAAATTGTGGACCAAAATAATCCTCTTTCTGTTCATGAAGTTACCTTGGGTATTATGAAACAGTCCTAAAAAGCTGATTTATGCTATATATGTATACATGCGTGACAGAGTTGATATCAAAAATATCTAGAGAAAAGATACACAGTCTTTGAGGCAAAGGGGTATTCATAAAGAAGAAATTCTTGCTACATAATTTTAAAAAGCTGATTCATTGTAATCTACAGATACTGATGAAAAGTGATATAAAAAAAACTTTAGGAGAGGGGCTAAAAAGAGGGCTTAGCACTTGAGAGCATTTTTTCAGAAGACATGAGTTCATATCCCAACACCAATATTAGGTAAGGCTCACAAACCCTTATAAATCTAGCTCCAAGGGTCTCATACTCCCTTCTGACCTCTGTGGACACATAGAAAATACACATGCAAATAAAATATAATATTAAAAATAGCTTTAGGAAATATGGGGATTATGATATGATTTCAAGAAAAGTTCTTTTTCTTAAACATTATTCAAAAATATATAATATATATAGGATGCCATTCTTGCCAAGAAACTATTTGTAATTGACACCTGCTCAGAAAGGAGATATTATTCTCCAATGGAGTTCTCCAATGGAGTGTCACTGGGTATACGAACACCTTATGCTCAAGAATAGTTGGCTAACATAAAAACACAATGATTTTTTTGTTTCATTTTGTTTTGTTTTGGTAATTTTGGTTTTATTCGTCTTTGATTGTTTTGCTTTGGTTTGGTACTGTGTGTGTGTGTGTGTGTGTGTGTGTGTGTGTGTGTGTGTGTGCACATTTGTGTTTGAAAGAGAGATGAAAAAAAAAGAAACCATAAAGTAGGGGGGGTATAGAGTGAAGAGAATTTGGAAGGAATTGAGGGAAGGGAAAGCAAACAGTATATATTATATGAAAAAAGTTTGTTTTTTTAAAAAAAAGTAATAAAAATGAAAAAAGTGTATAAACTAGGAAAATCATTAAGTTTATTATATGCAATCAAATGGCAAGTGTTGAAATTGAATATATCCACAAATCCCATTTATCCTAAACTGAAATCTACTCTACAGTTCCAAAAAGGTGGAGGAAGTTCACTTCCAAAGCACATGATAAATGTCTGCATAGCACCCGAGTGAAACATCTCAGTGAAAGGAACAGAGTGTTCAGAAAAAAGGATGAATTCAGGAGACAATACAATACTATACCATTTTAGTTATCAGGCAATGTGCTGTTTAAAAGTCATTTCTCTTTGCAAAAGAAATGAATTGGATTCCCAGCACCCATCACATATACCAAATTATATTTTAGTATTATAATAACAATAGATTTAACCATATTCAATAGAGTGTTATAATCTACTAAATTATTATCTTTGTTGATATGCAAATTTTGACCTAATGGAGCTTACTAATTTTTTATCTTATAATGCAATCCTTTATTCTTTGTTATCTTCATTGCTTTCTGGGATTCTGATATGTGGATAATCTCATTTGTTTTCTGCTTCAGACAATCTCATTTGTTTTCTGCTTCAGACTAATAATCACTTCTTACTCTTAAAGACTGTAGTTTCTTTATTGAAAAGTTTTTCTCTGTGGTGGTGTTGATTAGCATTGTGCTGGCAGTTCTAGCACTATTTCTGTGTAGATTGGGAAACATTGTTTGCACACGTGCACGTGTGTATGTGTGAATGTGTGCATGTATGTGTGTGTTTATTTGTGTATGTGTGTATGTGTGTGTATGTGTGTGTGTGTGTATATGTGTGTGTGTGTGTGTGTGTGTGTGTGTCTGTCTGTCTATCTTGTGTGTCTGTCTGTCTATCTGTATATGTTTGTCATATAAGTGCAGGAGCCTGGGGAGACCAAAAGAAAGTATTGGATATCATGGAGCTGGAGTTACAAGAAGTTGTTAGCCACCTGAGAAATATGCTGGGATCTGAATTCTGGTTCTCTGGTTAATATACAGTATTTTTAACTACTGAGCTACATTTGCAACCAAAGTGTAATTTTAAGATCTGAGATTTATCATAAATTTCCAGTGATAATTCCAATTCAGATTTGGGATTTTAAGTTTTATTTGATACAATCAACCCCTTTTACCATTCAATGCAATCCCCATCAAAATTCCAACTCAATTCTTCAAGGATCTAGAAAAGACAATTAGCAAGTTCATCTGGAATAACAAAAAAACCTAGACTAGCGAAAACTCTTCTCAACAATAAAAGAACCTCTGGTGGAATCACCATGCCTGACCTCAAGCTGTACTACAGAGCAATCTTAACAAAAACTGCATGGTACTGGTACAGCAACAGACAGGTAGATCAATGGAATAGGATCGAAGACCCAGAAATGAATCCACACACCTATGGTCACCTGATCTTTGNTAGACTACCCAAGATACAATTTACTAAACACATGAAACTCAAGAAGAAGGAAGATCAAAATGTGGACACGTCACCCCTTCTTAGAATTAAGAACAAAGCACACATTGAAAGAGTTACAGAGATCATGTGTGAAGCTGAATCCAAAGGATGGACCCAATGACTGCGGCTGCCAGGGATCCATCCCACAATCAGCCACCAATCATAGACACTATAGCATATGCCAGCAAGATAGTGCTGAAAGGGCCTGGATATAGCTGTCTCATGGGAGAATATACCAATGCCTGGCAAACGTGGAGGTGGAAGCTCACAGTCAGCTATTAGATGGAACACAGGGTTCCCAAGGAAGAAGGAGCTAGAGAAAGTACCCAAGGAGCTGAAGGGGTCTTCAACCCTATAGGTGGAAGAATAACATGAACTAACTAGTACCCCCTGAGCTCATGTCTCTAGCTGCATATATAGAAGAGTATGGCCTAGTTGGCCATCATTGGGAAGAGAGGCCCCTTGGTCATGCAGACTTTATATGCCCCAGTACAGGGGAACACCAGGGCCAAGATGTGGGAGCGGGTGGGTAGGGGAGCAGGGCCAGGAGGGGGGAGGGTATAGGGAACTTTCTGGATAACACTTGAAATTTAAATGAAGAAATTATCTAATAAATGTTGGAAAAAAATTTTGAAGTACAAAAGAAAAAAGAAAAAAACTGGTTCCTTAAAATAATAGATTTGCCATGTAGATATGATCTTATAACCCATACTTTACAATAACAATCTTGTCATTATCAACTATGACCCATATTAAGATTACTGAAAACAGTTTAGTGAAAGTTTTGAGTTTAAGTTTTATTTCAATGAGTCTATATAATTAGTTTACAATATTTTTTATTCTCAAATATCTTAGAATGTGTATAAGTCTTCATTTTGTCTTAGAGAGTTTGATTTTATAATAGGAATAGAGAATATTCATTATTTATTTTGCTTCAGCTGCTTCCATATATAACCCATATTAACAATATAAACAATGTATTTAATACATTTTAAAGATCATATTATATAACCAAATTGGCTCCTTAGTATATATTCTAGTCAAAAATTTGCACAGTATAAAATGTTTATTACAGGATTAATTATACTAGGGAAGTTTTAATATCATGTAAACAATAGAAAAATATAAACATTAAGAATCACATAAAATAATAGCTTAAATATTAAAAAAGAACAGTGAAATTATATCATAAATAAAAATTATATTTTTGGTATTGATAATGTAGCCAGTTATAGAAAACATAGTTTAATAATATTTGAACAGAACTTTAAATTATAGGGAGGAAGCAATACTATAGTTTTTGCTAGAAATATACCTGAATCATAGACCAAAGGAAACAGCCACTAGAAGGACAAATATTATGCACATGAAGCTGCATACTTGGACAGCAATGGGTTAAAAGAATTGTACTTTTTAATAGTTGTTCTAATAATTCAAACTCAGGGACAAAATTTGTAAGAAGAACTACCCTCACACATTTGCACAGCTAAATGAATGATACACTTTTCTGTAGAGTAAAAACATAGCATTGTTTCTACAGAAGAGAGGAATGGCCTGGTTGACTGAATATATTAATGTAAAGAATAAAATGATGTGCTGGCCATAGAAGATTAGATACAAAAGCTAGGAAAACATAGTCCCAAAGTTATTGTTGAAAGTGCCTTTTTAAATTCTCCTTGTAAGGGGAAATGGCTTCCTCAAATGAATGAATTCGTTTATTAAAACCACTATAAGAATGCTTATTTGCTATGAGTCTATACTGAGTAGGTCTTCTTCAGAGCATAGCTCTTAATGTATTTCTTAATGTATTTCTTAATATATTTTTTTATATACTTGAACACATCCTAGAGAGATGTCCTAATGTTAATCTCCTTTCATAATTATCCTTCTTATTACTAATCTTGATTTTCTTGATTTCAGCATCTTCTGAGATTTCCCAAGTATGTCTGTGTTTTCACATGTAATGGACCATCGACAGATGGAGCCCACCATCAAGATGGTGCTTCTAATTCTGCCCCAATTGAAACTTGTAATCAGAAATAGTAGGTCAGAGGTATCATTCTGGAAAGATCCCTCTCTTGTATAACATATTCCTTTTTAAAAAAATTATCTTTAATCACTTTTTATAGTTCAATCATTATCCCCTCCTAGTCCTCCTTTCAACAGTTCCTCATCCCCTTCCTTACCCCCATGTCTCCAAGATGATACCCCCCACCCCTATTCCCTGGTGCCTCAAGTCTCTCTAGGGTTAAGTGTATCTTCTCTCACTTAGGCCAGATCCAACAAACTGGGCAGTCCTCTGCTGTATATGTGTCAGGGGCCTCATATCAGCTAGTGTATGCTGCCTGGTTGGTGGCTCAGTGTCTGGGAGATCTCAAGGGTCTTCCTATGGGGTTGCCATATTCTTTTTGAGTTCTGTCCAAGTGGCAAGTGAATGGCTGAAAGAATGCCAGCCTCAGAGAAAAATAACCCACCTAAGTACACCAGTTCTATCCAGAAATACTCCGGATTAGGGCTAATTAATACTACTCAGTGAGCACTTGTAGGGCTGTTTGACTAATTCTGTCATTGCGGTCTCTTTTTAATGTTCCTTGCAATGATTTAAAGTAGGCTTCAAAAGAACCTTGGCTGTCTAAGATTTTTCTGAATGATGAGTAGGAGACTAAAGAGTCTATTCAAAATTGACTGAATGGCTGCCAGCAAAGCCTACCTAAGCTACAAATTATTGTTAAAATGAGGCTACATGAATGATTATTTTTTCAGTGTTTAGGAGTACTTGATAAAAATACAATTGAAAAAATTCAAAGATAAAAAGTAATTGTATAATCAAACATACCTCTATTACCTATAGTTTCTTTCATATCTAGTTATTTATTTAAAATAAGATTATCTAGAGTCTGGGAGTTTTTTCTCAGAAGATTAAAGTACTCCTGTAGAAGAGAGAACTCAAATTCAGATCCCCTTAATCCAGTGGTTCACAATATTCCATTTGGATATGGATCCTCACTTTGTGCTGACCCCAACCATAAAATTATTTTGTTGCTACTTCATAACTGTAATCTTGCTACTCTTATGAACTCTTATAATGTAAATATCTGATATGCAAGATATTTGATATGTGACTCCTGTGGAAGGATCATACAACCCCAAAGCGCTCATGAACCACAGGTTAAGATCCACTGCTCTAACTTATTGAAAAAGCTAGGGAAGGTTGCTTTCATGTCTATAAGCTCAGCACTATAAGGAACTGAGAATGGACGTTCATTTTGTCTTGCTATCTGCTATCCTCACATCAGGTTTAGTGATAGATTCTGTATGAAGGAAGTCACATGTAGAGCAGAATACCCAACATTGTTTTCTGCCTTCACAGACTCCAGATAAGTGACTGTACTGTTTACTGTAATGTGCATGTACTGTGTATACATGGGCATACACATATTTAGAGTGAGAGAGAAGACAAATGAAGCACTAGTCTTTTTTTTTAATCAAATAACATGATATTTTCTTAGATCTTGTGGTACCCTTCTTCCAAAGAAATGTTGAAATGTTTTGGATATGTTATTTTCCTAGGAAATTACATGAATATACATATCTGAAGGTTTCTTTTCAAAGAAATCCAGGAGGAAAGGAAATTGTTCAACACCACACTCAGTAAGTTCTACTTTTAATCTCTGGATTAAAATCAGTGTCTAAATTTCTTGACTATTCGAAACTCAGTTTCCCACATCAATTGTAACTAATAATACTTTAATACATCACTCTAATATCCTTAAGTACACTATTTAAAATTAAAGATATAAAGGATTGCTTTTCGATGATAGTATGTTCAACATTCTTAAATTTTAGAATGACATATTAAGGATTATTATTTTTGAAGATGTTATTTACTTATAAGGAATTAATGATTTAGGTACCAAATTCCAAAAATTTATTATCCAAGACAAGGCTTAAAACAGTACTGGCAGAATTATTAAACAGGAGTTAAAAAATCACTCTCAGAACATAGGTTTTATCATCGTCAGGTCTAAAGTTAGAATCCAATCCGTTAGTCTCTATCAAATGCTTTCTTTGCAGGTCGTTTCTATTTTTCAAGAAAGGAAATCATCTCCAGATATCAATGCAACATTGCCATTTTTGCAGCCGTGTAAAGGAAGTAGCCATCTATTCAGTCAGTTTTCATGAGAGGCTTTTCTGTAGTTTAAACACTATGATGACTTTGAATAGAAAGTTTAACAGTTAAAGCTTCCAATTGAGATCTATGTATACTTAAGAAATTGTATATGTACTCAGAAAAAAAAAGCTTACTTCTATCAAAGGGTAGACCTGTCATATGATAATAAATACAAGATTGGGGTGTACTTTTTAGTTTGATTTTTCATGTTGTCTTTATTTATCTGTTTATTTATTTATTTTTTACTTGCTTACTTATGTGTATGTGTGACAGGGTAAGTATGTGTGTATCAAAAGACAACATGCCAGACCCAGTTTTTTTTTTTTTAATCCTATAAGCTAAGGAGCTCAAATTCAAATCTTTAAATTTAGTAATAATTACCTTTACACACTGAGTCATCTCTCTGCTCCTTTAAAAGATAACTACAACTTCTTTGACAATGTCATATATGTATGTAATATGTTCTTATTTCTGTCATTTTCCAAATGCTCTTATTTCCCTACCACCCAACTTAACCTGACTTCTTTTCTAAAGGTCCCATTTCCATAATCATGTCTCTTTGTTTTATTTGGGACCCACTGATTATAATTATCTGGGATACCATGGGCATGGAAATAAGTAACAGAGCCTGGTGGGATCACTAGCAGTCACTTATCTGAAGATATTAAATCTCCCTGAGTCGATCAATAATTCAGCAAAATGGGTAGGCCCTCCTGATCTTTTCCCCCATCTATGACTGGGTGTTGACAGGCCATGCCCTTTGCAGGCCTATTGCAGGCAAGCCACTAGGCCTGCTGTAAGATCATGATCACAAGGGCAGTTTGATGCACATCAAAATACATTTGCAGTCTTTCTCCTTATATTCTGCCTCTTATATCCTTTAAGTCTTCTCTTCAGTGATGCTATATGAGCCATAGGCATTTGGAGTCATATAAATTTTCTATTTATGGCTAAACACTGAACTGTCACTTATTTTTAGTACCCAGAGCAGCCATGGGCATCTGCATTCACTGCCCTTCACTGAAAGAGAAGCTTCTCTCATCAGTGCTGACAATAGCACTTCTCTATGAGTATTCTCATAAATATTTAGAAAGCAGTTTGGCAATATGTTCAATTTAATTGACCTACAGTGTTACGTCCCCTTTAGCGCCTGTGCCACACAAAGCATTGGTTGTTTTATTTTCACTGATCTACAGTGACAGACATACATTTCATTCTGCAGAGCAGGCCTTGATTCTAATCAGGGACCTGTTGCAATAGCAGTTGAACCACCGTTGCCACAAGGGAACTTCTGAACTGGTGGGTTGTTAATGTAGTCCATAGAGACTTTTATTAGTGTTAACAATATTAATAAAACAAAAATATTTCAGACAATTTACTTGAGTAAGCCTGAATTGTGTTTTGCAACGTAAGTATTAACCAAAGAAAAACTTTCAGCCTTTGACCTGTACTCAAAGGAAACCTTTTTATAAGAGAATAATAACCAGAGGGATTATAATATGAAGAGTTTTTACAGCTACATTGCAATGTAAGCTACATGGAATGAGAAGGAGAAGGTAATAGACAAGAAATCCTTCTCTTTGGGGGAAGAGCATCTCAATCAATAAAACAAAACTAGTATATAGACAACAGTAAATTTGCATAAGCTGCCCTTCCTTCCAGGAACATAGACTGAGATTTGCTTCAAGAACTACTGTGAGGATTCAGAAAATAAACAGACTTAATGAAAAAGAAATACAAGGGCTGATCCTACACTGCCTACAAATGTTAACAGTAACAATACTAGGAGAAGAAAAAAAAATAGCTGATGTTTGCTTTGTCCTTACCAGATAGATGCATAATGTGGGTAAAACAAATAAGCCCACTCTTGTTAGTAGCTGATTATGAGTGCTGTGTTTAGACAGTATAAGAATGTCAGATTTAAAAGACTTGTGAGCTGCAATGATTTATTTTGTTAAGACTTGAGAGAGAAAAATATTAGATCACACACACACCAAGAGTCTCAATATTTATTTTTACATTTGTTTGATCAAAGTACTTTCAGGCAGTGCCCTTTCTGTTTTGAGACACAGAGTTCCAAATGAATATTTGTGGTATGGGTGATATTTTAAAAATGTCCCGAGAAGCCCCATTCACAGACATTGTGGGTTATAAGTGCAGATTGACAGGCGGTTTCAATAGATCTTTTGTTATGGGAAAATTTTTGTTTTCTGACTTAAAAAAGAATGATGTTAATTTAAAAATGTAATGTTTGATCATATTTATAATGTAAAATGACATAGAAACAGAAGGAAAGACAACCTTCTGCCTGTGTTCTGCCTTCGGATTAGTGAGAAGAATGTAGAATAACCCTGCTACTGATAATTAGGATGAGAATTGACTATATTGTCAAATGTCACCATGTTCTGGAGGGTTAATTCTTGTTGACAGGTAGTTCATTTCATCTATCATCCATCCATCCATCCATCCATCCATCCATCCATCCATCCATCCATCCATCCATGCATCCATCCATCCATCCATCCATCCATCCATCCATCCATCCATCCATCCATCCATCCATCCATCCATCCATCCAAGCATCCATTCATGCATCCATCTATCCATCCATCCATCCATCCATCCATCCATCCATCCATCCATCCATCTACCCATCCATCCATCCATGCATGCATGCATGCATCCATCCATCCATCCATCCATCCATCCAGCCAGCCAGCCATCTATCCATCTATCCATGCATACATCCATGTATCCATCATTCATCCCTATCTACCTCCCTACTCTCTCTCCTTCCCTCCCTACACCCATCTATCCCTCCCTCCCACCTACATAGTTACATTTATTTCACCTTTCATATACAACATCCACTTACATTTTATTTTCCAATTTAATGAATATTTGACAAGGACCATTTAACTTAAAAAAGCATCCATGCTGTTTGAAGGGACTTCAAAGATTAGAACCTGTTTGAATAGTTTCCATCTCTCCCATAATCAATAACCCATAGTATAACTTTCTTTTATATTGTATCTCTACTACCTTACCTACCCTCATCAAAGAAAGAAAGAAAGAGAGAGAGAAAGAGAGAGAGAGAAAGAGAGAGAAAGGAAAAAAAGAAAGAAAAGAAAAGAAAGAAAGAAAGAAAGAAAGAAAGAAAGAAAGAAAGAATCTTTACCATTGGTAGAAAAAGACATATCGACCATACAAAATCCATGTCCATGGATCCATCTTCCAACCTCGTTTATGAAGAAAGACTAATTATTAGCACTTAAGTACTTTTATTAAAGATTAGATGGTTTTATTGAGTTTATGTTTAAGATGTTGGAGCTTCTTTCTCCATTTTACAATTAATTGGAAATGCTGATTTTGAAAAATCTACACATAGTTTATAATTTTATTTTATCCTGAGGCAGGGTCTTGGTACTTATATGATGCTGTCTTTGAACCTGTGATCTTGCCTCTCAAAATTCTGAGTCCTGGTTTGTAGGTACATGATCTCTGGAATGGCACAAATTGTTTTGAAATAAAACATGGAGTGGGGTGGGTATTTTCATTTCTGGTAACTTACATAAGTCACAGGTTCCCTGGAAATTTTCTGGTACCCATTTTAAGCTTATTTCTAGGCATTGATATAAAATACTACATTTAGTTTAATTTAAATTTTTATATAATTATTTAAAATAAAAGGTGCGAATGATAAGGATTTCAAAGTCATTTTTGACTAAATAGGGGTTCAAGACTACCTTTCTTTTAGGAGAAAGCAAAGGTACAAAAACAACAAATCAAAAATCAGATAATTGCTTTTCCTATTGGGAGTTTATATAAAATTCCATGTATTTCATTTGGGAAAAAACTTGTTCTGGGCCTACAAAATTCTGACATGAAGTTATTTTCTCTTCTAACCTTGTTTCTAAAACATATATTGGATCTTTTCCCAAGTCTTACTTTTACTTTGCTGTTTGCAAAATGGTTGTCTATCATGTAACAATAGTTGACTTAGAAACGTTACTGTTGCCCTTGTCTGAAAAACAAAAAAATTCCATTAGGTTTTATTGTAAGTTGAAACAGTCTTGTTGTTCCTTATATGATGTCATCCTTCATCCCAAAATCCAATATCAAAAACAGCTGGAAGTTTAAGCATAGTTGGAGAGTGAAAGAAAGCAGGTACTGTTGGCTATCCTTGGAGCTTGGAGCTTTTCCTGTAAGTCCCAAATATCTCAAGGTAACCAACTTCTAGATCAGTCATATATTCCATGAGTCTGTAAGTAGGGGAGGACAGGGAAACATATTCATGACTACATTTCATGATCTATATTGCAAGAGTCAAAAGGCAGATACCTTGAAATCACATTTAATAACATACTTCAATATACTTTATATCAAATGAATTTAATGTATGTTTTGAGAAATGGTTAAATATCTAGTCTTCTAGTATTTTTGTTTAAGGCAAGTTTGTCAAATATCTATCACATCAAGATCACTTCTTTTTTTTTTTTTTTTAACAAAGCATCTATGCAACTTGTATTATATTTCCATTTTTATATTTGTTTGATTTTAGGTGTGCCCACACACACACATACACACGTATGTTTGTGCGTGTGTATGTGTGTGTGTGTGTGTGTGTGTGTGTGTGTGTGCATATGCATCAAAGGACAAATTAGGTATCAACATTCTTAGACTTTTTTCTATCTTGTTCTATTGAGACATGGTCTCCTACTGGTCTGTAACTTAGCAAGTTAAGCCATGCCCCATTATCTCCTAACCCTCCAGCACTAACATTCTAATGCATGGTGTGCTACCATGCCTGGATTTTTACATTGGTACCTTGATCCAGCTCATTTGTTTTATACCAGTGCAGGTGCAGCAAGCACTTTCTTTTTTGTTGTTGTTGTTTGTTTTTCGAGATAGGGTTTCTCTGTGTAGTCATGGCTGTCCTGGAACTCACTCTTGTAGACCAGGCTGGCCTTGAACTCAGAAATCCGCCTGCCTCTGCCTCCCAAGTGCTGGGATTACAGGCATGCACCACCACTGCCTGCCACCAAGCACTTTTTGAACTGTGCTATCTCTTTTTCTTCCATTTTTAAAATTAGATATTTTCTTAATTTACATTTCAAATGCTATTCTGAAAGTCTCCTCCCCCTTTCCCCCTCCCTGCTCCCCTGTCCACCCACTCCCACTTCTTGGCCCTGGCGTTCCCCTGTATTGGGGCATATAAAGATTGCAGTACCAAGGGGCCTCTCTTCCCAATGATGACCGACTAGGCCATCTTCTGCTACATATGGAGCTAGAGACATGAGTTCTGTGCTATCTCTTTAGCTCCCAGGTTGAAATGTCTGCTTATACTTCGTTGTCAGTAAGGATTCAAGGCTCTGTCATGGCTCACTGGGTTGACTACAGATAAAGAGAATTCACATTTCTAATAGCTGAAGAATTTGGAAATATTAATTTCAAGGAATGATAAATGGGGACTCAGAGATGGCTCAGCAAGAGGTGCTTGCTGCCAGGCCTGTGGTTTTAACCAGAACTTGCATGCTGTAAGGAAAAATTCAATTCTTATACTATTCTTATTTTTAAAACATAGTTATTTGAGAATTTTTATAGAATGTTTTTAATTATATTCATCCTTTCCCCAACCTTTCCTAGATCTACCTCCAACTTTCCTACCTATCCAACTTTATCTTCCTCTTTTGTTTTTAAACCATTAAGTCAAATTTGTGCTGGCATACTTTTGGATGTGTGGCCATGTAATGGAATTTAGTTTGCCTACAAGGGTATGCAACTTTAAACTTACCCAAAAGCTATAAACCACCAACATCTTGTTAGCTAGGGTAGACCATCCTCTCCACTGCCCCTCTCCATGCTGGGATTTTTGTCTTGAAAATATTCTTGCAAGTTGGTATTTAACCTCTACACATGCTTTATGGTACATGCATGCTCTTTTTTGCACAAATGATAAGTAAATATGAAAAATATAAGTGTTTTTGAAGATAGATATATTTAACTTGATTTAAATATTATATAATACATATATGTATCAGCATGCAATGCTATCCCATTATTAGGTATAATTTAGTGCAGGGTTATTAGTGAAAAATAAATATATTTTTACAAAAAGGAATAAAAGTGAGAAACAGGCATTTCCTGGCATGGTTAGTATTTTCAAATCTAGATTGAGAAATCTAGTTTTGATGATCAAAAGCATTCTTATGGAGTTCCATGTGTCTACTTATTGTTGATGGAAGCACCCTGAAGCAAGACATAGAGGGAGACAAGACACCTGATTGGCACATTTGGGAAGGGGGGTTCTCCATTGCTATGGTTCAACAGACTCTCCTGCTCTCAAGTGTAATAGCAACCAGGTATAAGTTTCTGGTACTGGTGTCAACCTAATAATTATACTGACTTCTTTAGGGGTCAGTGTGTCCTTGGTGAAGGCCATTATCATCTCTACCATTTGTGTGATCTCTATAGCATTGTGTTGTGAACCTTTCTCCAGAAAAAGATAGTCTCTCTGTTTATAAACCTGTACATATTTTATACTGATTTAAAAAATATTCAGTACTACAAACTTTAACCCTATTTAAAAATACTGATTGGATCGGTATTAAAGTACTCATCAGTACCAAAAGGTAAAGGTAAGCAAGAAATGAAGCTGACAAAATATCTATTTTTTTGGTTTAATCATATTTAAATGCAAATATTTATTATTTATTATCTCCCTGTTCCCCCCTCTGAAAACCTCTCTCCCTGCAAACCACTTTTCCCAAATGTGTGTGTGTTTGTGTGCATGCATGTGTATTATGTGGTGTGTGTATGTGTGTGTTTATACATGAGATTCCCAAAGTATTCACACAGAGGTCAGAATATAACTTAAAAGAGTAGATTAATTTTCTTCTTCCACTATGCAAGCCCTGAGGATTAACCTCAGGGTATCAGGTCTCGTGGTAAGAGTCTTTACAAACTATCTCAATGATCTCATGTTTAATAATGTATAATCAAACATTTTGTTAGTTCCATAATTTATGTTGTGTGGCTTAAGACACCTTACAGAGAATATGTGGAGAGTCATATTTTAGATTGTATAGTCTCCCTATACATTATTTTATAAAGTACATTTATTCTGTGTACCATAGCAGAATCACTGCAAGCGTCTTGGTCTCTCCCCACCACCAATTTTGTTGCACAATGAAGACAAGTGACCTTTAGGTGAAAAATGAAACCTTGTGATTTTGCATGTAGTTTCACAATTGCCTTTTCAACATTTAGCTCACCAGTTAGCTCCAGCTTCCTTTGGGCCACAGGAATCCCAGTGGAATTACAGACAGAGAGGAAATACTGTAATTCCATTTGAGTGCTTACTCCATAGTGTCATCCTGTAGACCAGCTTCCCAGGTTCCTTTCAGCACTAATCTCATCACTGTAAAATCACCATATCAAATAGAATTGGTACTTTTGCTCTTTAATTTTCATTGTTGTAAAAATGAAGATCACATGATTAAAAGAGAGAAAAGGAAAAGTTTCCAAAGTAGAATCCAGAAGCTCATGTATTTCTTTGCCACAAAATATCAAATGTATAAGATTCCATGAAGAAGCTAAACAGAGTACAGATTGTCTTGCTCTAGTTTGATGGATCAAGGCTTGCACAGTATATTTTATCACACAGAAAACAACACTTAGATGTAACTAGAGATACAATGAGAAAACCTAAAACTGTATGCAATATAAGAAAAGGGGCATTTTAAATGTAAAGTGTGCTTCATTGTGTATGTTGTTGTTGTTGTATTGTGCTGTGTATTTTGTTGATAACATGCATTTGAAGATGTGCTGGGTTTAATATGCATCCTGAGAACACATAAGTGAGTTTGCTTTATCCCTCATGACTTCCAAGGAAGTACTTAGTTTATTCCTTGACGGCTCACTTTATGAAGCAACTAAGTAAGACTGTTCGCTATACTACATCTGAAGCTATGAGTTAGAACAAAGTATCAATAAAACTGGTGTGTATTCTCCAGAGTGGTTTTGACTCTAGTTATTTATCATCTGGCATGCCCTCCCATCCTCCTCCTCCTCCTCCTCCTCCTCTTTCTCCTCCTCCCCCTCCTCCTCCTCCTCTTCCTCCTCCTCCTTTTCTTCCTCCTGTTCCCCCTCCTCCTCCTTCTCCTTCTTCTTCCTCTTCTCCACCACCTCCTCATCTTTTTGCTCTTCTTCTTCTGTTTCTCCAGACACAATTATTTTTCTTTTGTAACTGTCTTATCCTTGCCTTGTTGACTCTGTTTGGTGTACATAGGCACATCAGGGCATTTGAGCTTACCTCTTATGGAATGCCAAATGAGAAAATAAAAACCCAAAACACACTCAGATTTTAGTCTACTGAAACTCTACATATTAGAGTTTTACTACATTTTTACTACAGTTTTACTCTGAAATGCTAATACTTCAATAGGCACAGTGCTTTGAGCTTCTAGTCAGCCACTATGAATGTTTGTTTTCACAGAAATAAAAATAAGTAATATTAAAGATGATGACAGTGATAACCATTCTCGGTGACTGGGTTATTAAATGCAGAGATCTGAGGTTTATTTCCAGACACACTGAATCCTAGACTTTTATTTCAAGCAGAGTCTCTGATTAATGAGGAAAGTTAGATAATCCCTGATTTAGGCTCTCCAGTTATCTACAAGACTATAGCATTGAGGAAGAGATAGACTGACTTTGTCTGCTTCTGGTCACACCTATTACTCAAAAGTATGCACATAATAAGAATGTTTTCAAAAGTAGCAAACTTGAACATACCTGAAATCCTTGAATATGGTATCTATTTTAATGAAAACCCATAATGAGTCTTTCATTGTGACTGTAAAAAATAATAAACTAAGATATTCTCTTTCATGGGATGAGTGGCTTCAGAGGTTTAAAGCTGCTGCCTTCTCTGCATCCTATGAATGAAGCGAGATTCAGTTTTAGATTCTGGATTTAATTTGGGGCACCAAGGCTTTCAGAGTTATATCCTGTTCTCTCTCTGTGACTTTGTTTCCATGATCGTAAATGACAGTAAGCCTCTCTCTACAACGATTAGATTGCCATTCTAGTGATGGAGTTCAGCCTTGATGACAGGATAGGAGAGAACTGTTGAGAGGGAATTTGAAGTTTGAATTCTTAAGAAAGAATTTTCTATACTCTGAACCAATAACTTACCTTGGACTGAGTTCTACTTTTTTCCCATCTTGATTTGACATCAATCTGACCCTTCTCATCTGTCAGTTTTGTGTGACCCAAACTTGTCAGACAATTAAATTAATTATATAATATGGCCAGACTTTGATGAAAGCCCAAAGAGTTTGTGACCTTTAAGACTGGTGTTTAAATTTGGTAAGTTCACCACTTTCCTAAAAGCTAGTACTTGATAGTGCTAAAATTAATAAATGTAAAAATTATAATCCAAGAAATGATAGAAAATTGAAAGGGATAGTTTGGATCACTTTATAAAACTTTCTTTTTTCTTTCAGCTTTTTGTTTTACAGAAGAAAATCTGAATTTAATTTGATCAAAAAGGATATTTGTAAACCAGTATTAAAAAGAAAAGAAAGATAAAAAACAAAGAAAAAGTAATCTTGAAAATTCTAGACATTTCTCAGAGTTTGCTCTATCATCATAAATTAATTTTCTCTGCCTAGCTCTCTGAAGTCACTTTACTGTGGCATCTTTCACTACAAAGTACTCAAAAGGCTTAGTTTGGATATGACCAAGTCAGAGATTTCATTACTATGTTCTTGTTTATCATCTTAAACAATGAATTTGCATACTATTTTAATTGAGACCCACTATCTCCACAATGGTTTATAGATCTTTGCTTTTTCAAGTAGAATAATGTTCTTGGTATAACATGTTTATTTTGGGTTATGGAATGATTCTGAGGTCCCTAAAATGACAAACTATGTCTCATTAGTCATTAAAAATGAACATAGTACTCAGTATTGCCTAAATAAATTGCCCCACAAAACTGACTTAAAACTTAGTTTTCTTAACTGAGGCAGGCCAGTCTTTAAGTCAGCAGCACACACAGCTTGCTGAGTGAGCTGCTGGCCCTCCACAGCCTTCCCAGTTTGGAGTGCATCTTGCTGAGTGAGTCCTCACAGTACATGGTTTTCTGGTTACTGCTTCCACCTGTTGGTAGTCTTGCACAGGGCCACAGGCATCCACAGAAATTCATGTCAGATCTTCCCCAATTTTCAGACTGTCTCATGGTACCAGCCTCTCCTTTCTTACAGCACCCTGTAGACCAGCTCATTCAAACAGAATAATTTTTCCTTTTTGTAAAAATGCCAAAGTTTTGGGTGGGAGCATGTGAGAAATCTAATGGACCCAGGTAAGATTATCTTAAACATGTGCTCTTTTAAAAAGAAAAAAAAAAACAAGGTTCATTTTTAATTATGTCTGTGTGGAGTGGGGGCATGTGTGGGGAGTAGCTGTGTCTGAGTGCAGTGGCCCTGCAGCTGGCATTGCAGGTACTCCTGAGGCCCCTGAGGTAGAGGTGCTGGAAGCAAATGCACATACATCCTTGGGAGGAACGGTGTGTGCTTGTGACCTCTGAGCCAGCGCCCCTGTCCCTTTATAATGTCTTATAAGTAATTTGATTTGCATTGATTATATTCCAAATATTTTACATTTTAATTCCACTTCTTGGTTTTTAGCTGTGTTTTGGGGTGACATCGCCTTAGACGATGAAGACTTAAATATCTTCCAAATAGACAGGACCATTGACCTGACCCAGAGCCCCTTTGGAAAACTTGGACATATCACAGGTATGGCTGATTATTTGAACACCTTTGTAATACTTTTGGAGAAAATATAATGGAAATACTGTGGATATGCTTAAAACCCCACATCAAATTTGACTTTGTCCATGGAAGTAAGCCTAAAGTTTAGGCGTCAATCATAGTCTTATTTAAAATATCCATTTTATTACTGTGCTCCATGCTTGGCTCGGCACCAATAACTTTCATGGAAAAACCTTGAGCTGATTTCAGTCTTAGTTGTTTTGAACACTTTTGAATTATGACTGTATAAAAACCCAGAGATCTAAAGTATTATATTTTAAAGTTTAAATATTTTAAAAAATATCTTAGTAAAATTTTTATTTGAAGGAGATTGGAAGACTAAGGGGGTAGAATTTTGTTTTTTAGTTTTTTCTGATAAATACTTACTTATTGTAAGATCTATTAATATTATACTTAACATGAATATTAATATAAACATGTACATATGAATTAAATATACTTACATTTATATAAGTATACTTATTATATAAATATGTATAGATAATAAATATTCATTGTTATATAAATATATTATTTACTATAAAATTGTCTCATGCACACCAGGCTAGCTTCAACTTTGTTATATAATTCAATCCAGCCTCAAACTCCCTCCCCTCCAGTCTTCACCTCTCAAATGCTGTTATGACCATATGCTGCTATACGAGGCATTGAAACTTTATTGGACGTCATGCATTTTTATCTTATTTAATTTTTTGCTATTTTTCCTTTTTCTTATCCTGTGTGCTATTAAATATGTATTCAATTCCTCTCTGCTTTGTATCAAATAAGTCTGTCGTAGTGTGAAGTCTTTTTACTGTGCATCAATATTTCTTTGTCTAACTCATTCATTTTAGTAACCTTTTTATTTCAGCAAATTTTAAAGCAATGGAAAAGTTGTATGATAATGCAAAGGGAGCAGATGTGAACAGTTTGCTTTGTATGCGTGTTTATGTGTGTGTGTATACATATGCACATGTGTGAAGACATTTTGAAATTAATTACAGAAAATATGTATAAAATACGATAGCAAATTTCAGTATTATGCGTTTTAGCAAGCAGTTTCTAAAATAAGGGTTTTGACCCATGGAATTAAAATGTCACCTTAACAGCTAAGAAAGTCTTTGTCATGAGGAATGCTGAAGGAATTCACTAAAAATTGATATGCTTTGTCCTTTGTTATATAGTGACAATCTTTCCTGAAGCCTGGACTAGTGTATGTACATAAAAATGTTAATATATATTATATATTAATATACATATGCTAAGATATCATATATGTACATCTGCTGTGCTGTGCATTCCAAGTGCTGAACAGCTAAGGGCCACAGAATTTGCTCTGGGAACTCAGAATTTCAAAGGCATCGGTTTTCTCTAAGCTCTGTCGCACATGCCTAAGGTGCAGGTTTCCTGCGTATGACAAACGAACACGTGCCAAAGGGATACTTTCCCTGCACTTAGTCCTAGTGGCGCCTCCTCCCTGCCCTTTCTGCTCAGCTTTGTGTACAATTTAGACAGCACCTTCATCTGCAGTACGCTTCAATTTTGCAACATTTATGGGATAGTTTATTCTGGACAATTAAAAAACTGAACCTACTCAGCAACCCCCTGTGCTTGTTAAAATGCCTTTTGAGTTTCTAGTAAAGCTCCCTTTGCAGTAAATGTTTTTTACATCATTGCTTGTGCCACACTTCCCATAGTATTTTAGAACCATTGATTATCTGTGATTAGAAAAAAAAACAACACTACCATTTAATGTTGCATTTAAGGTTAGGCTCTGAGGAAACACAGTTGGAGGGAAAATGACATCTTTTTAAAGTATATAGTATAGGAAACATTATAGTTTTGATAATGTAAACACTGTAAATACATAGTTGAAAAGCACACAAATCAGAAGAGGTTATAACTCTCACTCTCTGGGTGAGTTTCAAATAATTTAAGTGTCTGGTATTTTAAGATTTTTCTCTGCTTTTTCCTTACCTCTTAATTTGTTTATACAGAGCTCTTATTTTTCTCTTTTTCTAATTTCAAAATATATGTTATATTTATAAATAAATAAACTTATAAATAAATTATTGATTTGTGCATTCTCATTGTATTGTAGAACAAGTGACAATTTTTAAAGCTTGATGAACTACCTGTGTTGTTTTTTTTCTTCTAAATATTATTCAAAATTGCTAAAATATTCTTCTAAATATGACTACCTTTCATAGGCTTAGAACATATGCCTTTCAATTCTATTTTTGTCCTTAGAACTCAATACTGACCAAGACGTTTCTTTCTTTTTGCAAGGAGACCTTTAAAGATCTAGTTACACATGCATTTCAGCCCTATTTAATATAACTAAAGTTTTCATATAATGGTCATTTCAAACATTTACAGCCCATACTTTAAAAGGATTTCAAGTAGCTGGTTAGGAATTATTTTGCTTAAGTATGACCTCATCTTTCTGAAATGTCTGATGGAAAAATTTCAAAAATTTTTCTCAAGATGCACAGCATAAATGTGACCATGTAATGCAAACAATTAGGCAGCCCACTAGCCCATACACCCACCAGTTTGCCTTATAAGGATATTTGACTTCTGTTTAAGAAGTTAGATTTCTTTATTTTTCTCCTTTTCTTTTCTTATGTTCTAAAACATTCTTTAATGCTTTTTAATTTTTTTAAAATCTTACAAATCATATATTGTAAAGCAACACATTTTGCAGTTAAATCTCCATTGGGGTATTCACCATGTGACTTCTTTATGATTATAATTTAGAGAAAGAAAATAACTTTCAAAATGTTTCTTAATGTGTTATAAATTTGATCTGATAATTTCAGAACAAAGCTCACCCTGCAAGCTTGTCCTTCAAGTGTTTTGACTTCTACTTATTGGCAAGACATCTGGACAGACTCAGTTTACATAGAAATCTCTGGGAAGCAATCAATAGGGCACTGTGACTTCCTGTCATTATGAATAACATGGTTATGTGGCAAAAGGTTGTGTTGAAGTCGCAGAGAAGAAAGATGTTTCAGATTATCCATAACTCATTTTTTCCCATCCCCACGCAAAGTCATTTAAGTTGCTTCTTGAGGCTTTCCTAACCTCCTTATTTTTAGTACTATCCTGTTCCTGTACAAACTTTGCTCTCTATACAGATTCATGGATATTAATTTCTAACACACTAATTCCACATAAAAGTTCACCAAGGTGAAATCAGCAGTATTTAGTATTGTTTATTTGTAAGAAACAGTGATGATATTAGACTTAATATATGTCTATTTTACTTCTTTAGGTGGCTTTGGAGACCATGGCATGCCAAAGAAGCGAGGGGCACTCTACCAACTTATAGAGAGGATCCGAAGAATTGGCTCTGGTATAATAATGTTTAAAGCTGCAGACTCTTGACTTTCTGTATAGTGAATATGATACCCATAGAAATTCAGTTAATTAAGATCAGTGGGCCACTGTTCTGTGAAGTAGGTAAAGGATATGCTGAGAGAGTCCTTTATTCATTTGTGTTTTGTTAATTGGTATTTCATGCACAGTTTTTAGAGTTTCAGCTGGAGAACACTGAAATGTTATTTTAGTTTAAGGTTTCCCTTATATAAAATGATTTATTAGTTTACTATTGATATTTATTTCCAGTTGGTTAAATTTTATACTGAAATATTTCTACAGGCTATATATCTGTATCAATTTTTATCAAATGCAAAAACACCACCGCAGTATTTGTTTTAAATAAAAGTTACTTTTATTAACTTGAAAAAGGCTTTTTCAGTTCAGAAAACAGTTGAAACCAGCATGGTATTTTATGCCTATAATCTGTAGCATGTTAGAGGTTGGGTGAAGTGTATTGGCATAAGCTAGAGGTGGTCTGAGCTACATTCTGAATATTAGGGATACAAAGGACTCTACCTCAAAACAAACAAACAAACAAACAAGCAAACAACCAACCAAATAGCAAACATATAACCACAGCAAAACCCAAGCCATTACCATAGCCCAAACAAACCATAATCAAAGGAAAATGAAATAAGAGCCCGGGTTCAGTGGTTAAAAGTACTAGAAGCTCATCCTAAGGACCTTGGTTTAATTCTTAGCACCATCATTGCAGCTTACATCTATAACTCCCAGTGTGTCTGATGCTCTCTTTTGACTTCTGTAGGTATCAAGCAGAAATGTAGCGTGCAGACATACATGCAGGCAAAACACCCATATACATGAAAATAAATAAATTTAAAAACAATGACTAAAACATCAAATAATAGTAACATGTGTATGTATGCATGCATATATTTCATAAAAACTTCATTGTAGTTTCATAATCAGTCCATACCCATTACATTTATCACCATATGTAGTTTCTGAAAACTTTTTGCAAAGTTCTTTATTTGTGTTTCTTCTCCTAAGACTCCTTCAGTTGATAGGTTAATAATTCAATGGCCAAAGAGTTTGCTTTCCAGAAGTGACTTTTCTAATACATTTTCTCAAGGACATTGAAGAGATAGACACATTTAAGACTTTGTTCTAGGAGCCTATGTTCAGTATTTGTCACAATAAAGCACTTGGTAGCGAGGGACATCACAATGACACTGATTGATGAGTGAAAAATACTCATGAATATTTTTGAAAAGCAAACAGCAATAAAAATTCCAAGAATGACAAAGAAAAGAAGACTCTTGACTTGGGAGTGTACTCTAAATAGGCAGCATTTTTTTTTGTTACAATATTGTAGCAGTCTTTGGGTCAGGCTGATAGCTGGATGCTAACATGGGAGATAGGAAAGGAGACAGCCTATTGTCTCAATGACCAGCACCATATTTTTCTTAACTATGTATCTGATATAACATTTATAGCTTTAGGTGGTACTATTAGGATAGCAACTTTGATTGCAATGATTAAGTACTTGGGCAGAATGACTTAAAGAAATAATCTTGAAAGTGATATTTTACCAATTGTGATGAATGGCTCACGGGCTGATAAGAGTGTCAGCATAAAACAGTTTTTTCCATGACATTATACTCTTCTAGACTTCTGTCCTCTGTTGTCTGCAATGTAGGAATTCATCATGACTCATCCATAGGTCATTGAGAAATTACATTGGGACATGGAATATTTAAATATTTGTATGTATTTAGTAAGCATGTAAAATTACTGACACTTTCCCTTAATGTAGTTCATGCATATTTATACAAATACATCTATGAGACACTTTAACCTTTATCCTTTAAGAGGTATATGACTCTGACTGAGGACTTCTGTTTGACAGAATGCTTTAAATGTCACTGTAGGCTTGGAGCAAAATAACACGATGAAGGGAAAAGCACCTCCAAAATTGTCAGAGCAAAGTGAGAAAAATCGAGTTCCCAGAGCTGCTACCTCAAGAACGGAAAGGATATGGCCTGGGGGTGTCATTCCTTATGTCATAGGAGGAAACTTTACTGGTAAGACATTCCCAGTGAGTATGTGTGTCTTCTAAAAAATAAAATCTATTATACAAGTCATATGTTTTTATAGAATATTACTATAGAAAATATCCTTTAAAATCAAACCTGAAAAAAAGGGGCTTAATGAAATTGGATTGCTAGTTTAAATCATCTCTGAACTTGAATCAAAATTTCTTTAGTCTTGCATTTTAGAATCTTAAGTATTGTCCTGGATTTTAAAATGGGTTTCCAATTTGCTGTGGAAAAGCAGCTTTATTTTACAAAGAAGAAGAATGCACTTGGTTGATGTCAGTGTTGCTTGTCATCTTGAACTGCCAGCCAGGATGAGGGAGCCAGCACAAAGTTCACCTCCTTGCAAGCACACACTGTTTTACTAAAGTTACAAATTCTTCCAGGCAGCCAGAGAGCCATGTTCAAGCAGGCCATGAGACACTGGGAAAAGCACACCTGTGTGACTTTCACTGAGAGAAGTGATGAAGAAAGTTACATTGTGTTCACCTACAGGCCTTGTGGGTAAGTGGAGAATGGACTGCACTATGGAAAACTGAAAGAGTAAAGTCTGTAGGTGGGGTGCTGTTCTACCTGTTTGCACTGTATTTTAGCCAAGAGAGAATCTGTGCTTTGCCTGAGAACATCTCTATTCAGAAAAACGTATCTTATGATCATCGGGCTTTGTGTCCATTTGCAGGTTATGTTGTGTGTAATTTTAAAAACATGTTAGCTCTTTCACCAGAGCGTTGTCTGAGCTCCTGCAACCTCTCATGGCTAGCTCTGTCGAACAGCCAATGACCATACCGCCCAGGCTGTGCTCTTTCTTCTGCCCACCTTAGTCACCACACATAGAAAATACGACAGCCTTAATATTTAAAACTATTCAGATAACTCAGTGCCTGGGTAAAGACTCTCCTGCCCTATTCTTCTTGGCCTCCTCCCACAGCAGAGGCTGCAAACTATCAGTGCCCTGAGAGCTACATGTCTGCAACTACCTCCACTCTACCACCTGCCCTGTCTCCTCCCTCTGTCTCCCTCTTTTCTTCCTGAGACCCAGAAGTCCCACCTTTTTCCATTTGTCCAATGATTGGCTTCTGACTCCTTTATTGATACAATCAAGAAACAATTAGAGAATCAATACCTCCTGCTACAGGTCATTTCTTTTGCTCCAGCAGTTTTCTAGGGATTTCTTGTCTGCATTCATACGCTTTGCTGTCTGTATCCAGTTCTGTATCCAGTATCCCTGGGAAGTCTAAGTAGTCAGTTTTCTACTAGTTACCCACTTTTCTTTGGACTCTGCTGTCCTGTGTTGGTACTCAGGTTCTCCTCCATAGCATTTCAGACCTTTAGGACCAACTAGCTGCACTTTTGTCTTTTTTTTAAAGATATTGTTTTTATCTACATTTCAAATGTTATCTCCTTTCCTAGTTTCCCCTCCAAGAATCTACTATCCTCTTCCCCTCCCCCTGCTCCCCAACCCATCCACTCTTGCTTCCTGGCCCTGGCATTCCCAAGTACTGGAGCATAGAACCTTCAAAAGACCAAGGCCCTCTCCTCCCATTGATGAGCAACTAGGCCATCCTCTGCTACATAGGCAGCTAGAGCCACAAGTTCCTCCGTGTGTTTTCTTTGATTGGTGGTTTAGTCCCTGGGAGCTCAGGGGGTACTGGTTAGTTCATATTGTTGTTCCTCCTATGGGGCTGCAAACCCTTTCAGCTCCTTGGGTACCTTCTCCAGCTCTTTCATTGGGAACCCTGTGCTCAATCCAATGGATGACTGTGAGCATCCACATCTATTTTAGGCAGGCACTGGCAGAGCCTCACAGGAGACAGCTATATCAGGTCCTTGTCAGCAAGCTCTTGTTGGCATCTGCAATAGTGTCTGGGTTTGGTGGTTGTTTATGGGATGGATCACCAGGTGGGACAGTTTCTAGATGGTCATTCCTTCAGTCTCTGCTCTGAACTCTCTCCCTCCATGGGTATATTGTTTCCTCTTCTAAGAAGGATCAAAGTGGATACAGAAAATGTGGTACATTTACACAATGGAGTATTACTCAGCTATTAAAAACAATGAATTCATGAAATTCTTAGACAAATGGATGGATCTGGAGGATATCATCCTAAGAGAGGTAACCCAATCACAAAAGAGCACACATGATATGCACTCACTAATAAGTGGATGTTAGCCCAGAAGTTCAAAATACCCAAGATACAATTTGCAAAACACATGAAACTCAAGAAGAAGGAAGACCAAAGGGTGGATACTTTGATCCTGCTCTCTTAATTGATCAAGTTGCAGTAACAAGAACAGTCTTCCACACATACTGGTTCACACAAGATTTCAGAATTTCTAAGATTCTTTGATGTTTTCTCCTACAATTGGGTTTTCCAGATGTGCTTAAAAAATAGCAGATATTTTCTTAAAAATATTTTTAGGAAAATAAAAACAAAAAAAGAGGATTTGGTATTTAAGGCAAAATGTGTGGTGATTCAGGAGGAGTTGTGGAGGGGTGTCGGAGATAAATAGGATCAATTTATATGCATATATTAGAGTAAACAAAGTATTATATTAGAATTGATAATAATTTTAGGAAGTTGGCACAGTGTCCCAGAGAGTAAATGTGCTTGCAAACAGATCTGAGTGTCTAAGTGATCTAAAAAATTCACATGATATAAACAAAGAATAGACTCTCACTAGTTGTCTTCATATTACTACATGTGTATCGAGTCATTTGTACTAACTCCCCCCCACAATGAATAATAAAAGTAAACATTTTTCAATGAAAAACGATTCTTTAAATACTGAGATTATATTCCAGTAGATACTTCCACAGCAGCGTGCTAATAGCTATAATTGGTATTAAGCACTTTGAGTGTGTTTTCTAAAGTTATTTGAAAGGAAGACTGTCACTCTCTATTTTAGAAGTGAATATTCATTTATACCCAATAACATTTTCATGTAAGTCTGACCTAAAAAACAAATTCAACGTCCTCAGAATAACATCTGGAAATTAGAATAATGTCCACACAAGCTGTTTCTGCTCTCATATCTCTCCCCAAATCACATAATATTGCAAACTACAGTTGTGGCAGCTGCCCAAGTAGTGATAAACATTTTAATAAAATGTTTTAATAAAATGTGAATAAAAGTCGTTTTATTTGAACTAGGGATATAGATCAGTAGTTCAGGGAAGTCACTGTTTTTCCAGAAGACTCAAGTTTTGTTCCTAGCACACACATCAGGGCTACCTGCAAGTGCCTATAACTCTAGTTTCAGGAGACCCAATGCTGTGGCCTCTGTGAGCACCAGTACTCATGTTCACATAACTTCCATAAACACATAATTTAAAGAAAACAATTAAAAACTTTTAGAAAGTCTTCTATGTAAGCCTTCAAACTAATTTGCTGTACTTGGAATTAATTTACATTTCTATCTAGAAATCTGACTAAATGTAGCTTGTTTTGTCTTCTAGTGTTACTTGGTGATGGTTCTGTCCGTTTTCTGTTCCCTGTCATTAGAAGGCACATATGATTGGACTTCTTTGTTTCTAATGTTTTTAATGGTCAGTGGAGAGATGTGCGGGTAGTCAAATCCAACCATTACAAAAATCCATATCATTACAAAATGTTGATTTTTCTTTTTTTCTATTTTTTTAATTTTGGAACTTTTTATTGAAAAAAAAAGAAGAGTGATTATGGTCAGTGATCATTAAATCACAACAGTGTATTTAGCTAATTTAGCACTGATTTACATGTAGTTGTTCATAAAATTTTTGACAATAGCAACATTTTTTCAGTTTAATTAATTTTTTAAACTGCAAAAATAATTTATCAGTTACACAAAAATAATTTAAAGAGTTATAGCTTACCTGAAGATAGTTAAAACTCACCTGTACTCCTAAAACTCAGAGGTTTTATATATAAAGTTATTTTGTTTATTTTTAAGATTGTAATTTAATTATATTTCTCCCATTCATTTCCTCCCAACACCTTCCATATATTCTTCCTTACATGTCATCTAGTTCATAGCTTCTTTTTCATTATTATTGCATGTATATATGTATATACATATTTATCCATATTTAGTCCATATGTAACTTGAGAAAAAACATATTTTTGAGTGTAATGTGTAAATATATTTGTCAATGTTATAGTATCAATGTTGAATTTTAGTGATTTAGGGATACCCTTTTGCATTTTTGTCATTTGCATTATATTGTTTTTTTTTCTTTCAGTAATAGAAATGACACTTTGCAATAGAAATAATTCAATGGCTTTTTATCACCTTAATTATTTTAAATTTTATCTAGAGCTAATTATATAGTTATGTCATCATTTTTGTTGCTATAGGGCTGCATATAAGTATCAAAATTAATCTTTAGTGGAAAGGTCTTAGAATAGGTATTGCATGAAATATTTAGGACCTGCTAGAATATAGCAAGGTAAACATTCATGACCCCTCTGGAGTTCTATGTTAGGTATTATGTATCGAGCATTGGGTGTATAACATTCAATTCATATTCTATGACTCTCTGGTGAGAAGTCTGGTATAATTCTAATAGGTCTCCTTTTATATGTTACTTGACCTTTTTCTTTCCTGCTTTGAATATTCTATTGTTATTTAGTGCATTTGTTGTTCTGATTATTATGTGTAGGGAGGAATCTCTTTTCTGGTCCTGTCTATTTGGATTTCTGTAGGCTTCTTGTATGTTCATGGACATCTCTTTCTTTAGGTATGGGAAGTTTTCTTCTATAATTTTGTTGAAGATATTTGCTGGCCCTTTAAGTTGAAAATCTTCATTCTCGTCTTCTTCTGTTATCCGTAGGTTTGGTCTTCTCATTGTGTCCTGGATTTCCTGGATGGTTTGAGTTAGCATCTTTTTCCATTTTTCATTTTCTTTGATTGTTGTGCCCATGTTTTCAATAGAATCTTCTGCACCCGAGATTCTCTCTTCCATCTCTTGTATTCTGTTGCTGATGGTTGCATCTATGTTTCCTGATTTCTTTCCTAGGGTTTCTATCTCCAGAGTAGTCTCCCTTTGAGTTTTCTTCATTGTTTCTACTTCCCTTTTTAGGTCTTGGATGTTTGTGTTCAATTCACCTGGTTGGTTGTCTTTTCTTGTAATTCTTTAAGGGATTTTTGTGTTTCCTCTTTAAGGACTTCTACCTGTTTCACAGTGTTCCCCTGTATTTCTTTAAGTGAGTTATTAAAGCCCTTCCCAAAGTCCTCTACCAGCATCATGAAATATGATTCTAAATCCAAATCTTGCTTTTCGGGTATGTTGGGGTATCCAGGACTGGCTGAGGTGGGAGTACTGGGTTCTGATGATGGTCAATGGTCTTGGTTTCTTTTAGCAAGGTTCTGATGTTTGCCTTTCGCCATCTGGTAATATCTGGAGTTTTTATAGTTGTCTATGGCTGGAGCTTGTTCTTCCTGTGATTCTGTTAGCCTCTGTCAGCAGTCCTGGGAGTCCAGCTCTCTCATGAGTCTCAGTGGTCAGAGTACTCTCTGCAGGTATCTCTACTCTTGCAGGGAATGTGCACAAGGGCTGGCATTCAGACCTGCCTCCTGGCTGAAGATGAAGGCTCGAAACAGGGTCTGTCCCAGAAGATGGGTTACCTCTGCAGTCCGCATACTCACCTGTACAGAGTGGTCTTCGAGGGACCTGGGACACAAGATGGGTCTCTCACCTGCTCCGGCAGTCAGAGCCCTCCCCAGTGGCCACCTATCCTCTGGTGGGGAAGGTGCCCAGATGTCTGGAGCCCAAATTAGGGTCTGTGTCAGAAGCTGTGTTGCTTCTGCAGTCTGCTTGCTCACCCTCCGAGGTCCACACTTTTCCCTGCACAGACTGGTCTTTGAGGAACCTGGGACATAAGATGGCTCCCTCACCTGCTCTGGCAGTCAGCACTCTCCCCAACAGCAGCCACCTCTGCTCTGGAGTGGAAGGTGCCAGGATATCTGGAGCCTGAAATGAGGCCTGTCCCAGAAGCTGGGTTGCTTCTTCCTGTCCCAGAAGCTGTGTCGCTTCTGCAGTCTGTTTGCTCACCCTCCACAGTCCGCGAGCTGACCTGTGCAGACTCTAGTCTAATGTTCTTTATTCCTATTATTTTATTAGCTTCTTCAGCAACATTTTTCTAACATTTTTTTAATGTTTTATTTTCAAAAACCCTACCAATTTAATTTATTTAATTAAAAAAATTTGCTTCAATATTTGGATTTAGTCTGATTGAAATAAGATACCCATGAAATTTTCCTATATTTATTTCATGTGTACACCATTTTATGACACATTCATACTATTTGGGAGGCACTATAACATTGAACAGAAGGTGTTTTCTTTCTGCAAAAAAAAATTCATTTAAATGTTGCTAGCCAAGATTCTTGTATGCAAACAACAGAGACAAGTTAATTTAATAAAAATTAATGTATTGGGAGGTTTTTAAATAATTTCTTGACTCATGCAAAGGAAACACTAGAGAGCCAGGTTGAAGAGTGATGGTCAGAAAAAGCCCCTTGTCCCTTTGCTACTGACATCTCACTTATAGGGCCTAATTTCTCATGAAGGGCTTATGGAGGCTGTGACATCTGTGAGACTATTCTGTGAGCTAGAGCTGAGGTAGTGAGAAGGTGGGGGTCCTGTCTCCTAAAATGCTTACATTCTATAAAATACAGATAAGAATCAGAAAATTAACACAACACTTTCTTAAAGAAAATGAAGCTAAGTTGAGAAGATTAAAGGTCAAATTTGTGGGGAGACTTGAAAAGGGGATGGAAGAGAGCCACTTGAATATTTCAGAGGTTGGAATTTCTGCCATGATAGACGAAAGGATAGTGAGGCATGAGTTTACTTCATGTTCAAGGTAAAACAGGGGGCAGTGATAACATGGCAATGATAACATGGCTAGTGGTGAGGGATGAGCTATTTCTGCTAATATTTATGGTTAGTGGTGAGGGATGAGCTATATGTCCTAATATTTGTGGATAATAGTGAGGTATGAGGTATATCTGCTAATATTTATGGTAAGTGGTGAGGGATGAGCTATATGTGCTAATATTTATGGATAGTAGTGAGAGATGAGCTATATGTGCTAATATTTATGGCTATGAAGATAATTTAAGATTTCAGACAGCAAGATTTTGTCAGCTCCATGAATCAATGCCATCAAATCTAACATGCCTCTGTACCTTAGAGCAACACATGCTCTTTACTAACATATGACCATCTAGGTTCTATGTGAAGTATCATGAAGATGCTTCATTCTGCACACAGCTCTTCTTACAGCCGACTTAATGGCAACCACATGGTTAGCCATGTGTTGAGTCTTCAGTGTTTGACCTAGAGATGACAGTTTGGCTTCTGTGATATTGTCCAGAGCAAGCTGTTTAACCAAACTCAGCATTAGTGGAACAGGCACTCGTAATTGTCAGCCAGAGATGGGAAATGAGTATTTTTGAGCATTGACAAGATTTACCAGAGAGTTGCTGAATGATGTTATTATCTTAAATGATATTTGAAAACTGTCATGATATTAAGAAAAACACTGTGATAGTGAGGTAAGAAAGAAATGGAGAAAAATTTAGTGAACCATCCAAAACTCCACATGGCAAATGATAGGCCCTTAGAAAAGTGTACTCACATTGCAGCCCATGAGAAGGATTCTGGGCATAGCTTAAAGGTATGGCCAACAGGACTGACTGCTGGGGAAAAAGGGAGGCTTCAGGATTTCTGGTTGTACTTGAACTGAAAAAGCTGAAGAAAAATGAAGATTACCATAGATTTTTCCATAAGATGAGCTAATCAGTGTATAGGGAAGTGGTTTATTTATTTATTGTTATGTTTACTGAGAATGAAACTTGGGATATATACACTGAAATGCTACTCCTCATGGATGTAGAAAAGCTAAGGAAGTTGGCTAGATATTTAAGTAAGCTCTTCAATATGTAGTATCTGCCTCAAATACATTGTCCTGGATGCTTGTGCTGTCAGTGAATAGAAGAGGTAGAGCTACTTGCCCTCGTGTATCTTAGAATGTAATGGGACACTTGAACTTCTATATCCCAAGACATTTTAAAAATAGAAAATAACTAAAGAATTTAGTCAATAAGTTCCGACTTTCTCTTCTATTAGATTCAGTGTATCTGGTTTTTTGAGGTACTTGATCCACTTGGACTTAGCTTTGTGCAAGGTGACAAATATGGGTCTATTTTCATTCTTCTACATACAGACAGCCAGTTAGACCAGCACCATTTATTAAAGATGCTTTCTTTTTCCCATTGTATATTTTTGGCATCTTTGTCAAAGATCAAGATATTTTATATTATTTGTGGCTATTGTGAAGGGAATTATTTCCCTAATTTCTTTCTCAATTTGTTTATCCTTTGTATAAAGGAATGCTTCTGATTTATTTGAGTTAATTTTATATCTGGCCAACATGTTGAAGTTGTTTATCAGCTGGAGAAGTTCTCTGGTAGAATTTTTGGAGTCACTTATGTATACTATCATATAATCTGCCAATATTGATACCATTATTTCTACTTTACCAATTTGTATCACCTTGATCTCTTTTTGTTGTCTTATTGTTCTAACTAACAATATGATTACTATATTGAATAGATATAGGGCAGGGCATCCACATGGGGACAGAGTGGGGGTGGGGAGGAGGTGTGGGATAAGGTGCAGTTGGAGGGTAGATGGGGAGTGGGAATTGAATATGGAGTATAAAAATAAATTAAAATTAAAATAAAATTTAAAACGAATTTAGTTATATTAATGAGGACAATACAGTGATTAAATAAAATAATTGGAAGTAATTTTTAACAGTAAAACAATCCTAAATCATGGATCTATAGAGAAAACTTTATGGTGTTTTGGTCTGAAAACTTTAAATAAAAACGGGAAACATGAGATTTAGATTACTTTCTATAATTTAAGGTAAAATAAAACTTTCTTACAATCTTTGTGTGTGTGTGTGTGTGTATGAGAGGTCAGATTGACCTTTGATGTATCACAGTGTAAAAATAAAAAATAAATTAGAATGAAATGTTAAGAATCAAGTAAAAGAAAATGGCATATAACTTGATTTTGCCAGAAACTAAGACAGTGTTTTGATTAAGCCATGCATTATTGAATCACATGTCTCCTTGTCAACACACGCCTGATATTTTAATAAGCATATACTTAATGAAAGTCAATGTCTAGAATCTGTACTTAAGACCTTTAGTTAGTCAAGGATCAAAGTAACACAATCTCTTATTTCTCAGAGTCATTGAAAATAATAGCACTGTGAAATATGCTTTTCCTTTCCACTATGAAATCCATCTTATTATGGGAAATTGCTCTGGGTTCAATTATGCCTAAACGGGTGTTTTAGGATTAAATAAATAGACAGCTTTTATATGCCCCAGAATTCCTTTTGCAAAGTGCTGTGTTCTTTGAATATAACCATCCAGAATGACTCAACGTGGCTAGTTTAATTGCTATATAATCATCAGATATTTCTGTCTACTTACTGTTGCTTTAAAATAGCAAATATTTTACTTTAAAANTTCCAAACTTTATAAAAACTAATCCTTTTTTTCTAAACCAGATAATTTTTAAATATGTAGGCAATTACTTTTTAGTATGTGGTAAGTGTTTGTGTGTGAATTGTATGTATTGTTTATAAAGTATATGTAGAGGCAAAAGAGAAAATATTTTAACTATCACTCTTTCCCCATGAGTCTTTCCCCAAAGACTTCTGTTACTGGTGTTTTAACCTTAATTAGTTGACACAGCACTCACAAATAATTAGTATGAATTGACTTCTCAAGTTGATATAGCATGAGTTAAAAATGTATAGATATTTAAAGGATGCAAAATTAATTTGAGAAGAATAAGGGGGTGTGATATGAGAATTTATATTTGTGGAAAATCCACAAGACTGTCAAATTGACAAAAGTGAAATCCCTTCCCATTATTTGAGCAACTAATTTATTGGACTTAAAAATAATAAATAAAAAAGGCCTTAAATAGTGTCTAATGCCTTGTTATTCCCAATTTCAAGACCACCTATGGGCTGCTGTCTTTTGATAGTCCAAGAATATTTACATTTAATCTGTAATTATTATTGCTTCAGATGAACTTTATTTGCACTTATGACTACAATCATTATAACATTTAAAACTTACTTTAAAATATCTATCTTCTGTGTTTTTGCTCTTGCGAGTTTACACATGATTCTCTCTTGTACACTCTCACACATGTGCATGGATGAGATATGTAAATGAATGTATGGAACTTGTATTTAAAAAAAACATGAAGTGTGTATGATTATCAAAAATTTTAAAACAATGTGCAATAAGTTGTTCTTGAATGCTTAGCATTCTGTCTGACCATTGACAGGCCTCTGTGAGTAATGAATGGAGTAGTGGAATGAATATTGCACTGTAACATTTAGTGAGTGGGCAAGACATACATTTTATAACAAAATAACAATGTTTGCAAAACCTGTCTTACGGTTTTATTGCTATGCAAAGACAGCATGACCAAGGGAACTCTTATAAAGGAAAACATTTAACTGGGACTGGCTTACAGTTTCAGAGGTTCAGTCCATGCAGGCAAACAGGGAGCTGGAGAAGGAGCTGAGAGTTCTACATCTTGATCGAAAGGCAGGCAGCCAGAAGGAGGGTGTCTTCAACAGGGAACCAAGAAGAGGCTCTCTTTCCCACTGGGTGGAGCCTGTGCATTGGAGCCCTCACAGTCCACCTCCACTGTGACACACTTCCTCTAACAAGGCCACAATGCCGCCAATAAGGCTATATATCCTAATAATGCTATGTTACAAGGGCCAAGCATATTCAAACCTATTCAAGCATATTCAAGTACTATCAACTGGTGATTCTTCGTCATGAGTTGCCACAGTCTACACAGTACTCTGTCCTTGAGTATTATAGCTTGGGTATCTTTTGTACTGTGAACTTTGTGAGTTTGAAGTATGATGAGGACAGTTCTTAGATGTTAAATGACTATGTTCATGCTGTCTTCTTACAAGGTGGAAAGATTGAAGGTAGCTTTCTAGGGTATCATCCATAAGGTCTCTGACCTTATTAATAAGGAATCTATACTCATGACCAATTAGTTTTTCAAAACCCCACTTTAAACAAGATCATCAGGGTTTTATTGTGACACATAAATTTTGGGGTAGCCATCCAGATGATTGTCAAATATTTAATTACTGAGATGATTGTCAAATATTTAATTACTGAGAAACTTACATGAACGTAAAACTCATTAATGAAAGGCTGTTCTGACTCAGGATATGTTGTGCTCTACAGGTGATCAGTGTTGTTTCTAGGAGTTCCATGCTATCATGTCCTGTTGTCTTCTCTCCATAAGTTCTTTCTGTACTGTCCACTTTTTAAAAATAGATGCTGCTCCTATGTTGGTCGGCGGGGGAATGGCCCTCAGGCCATCTCTATTGGCAAGAACTGTGACAAGTTTGGAATTGTTGTTCATGAACTGGGCCATGTGATAGGCTTCTGGCATGAACATACCCGCCCAGACCGAGACAACCATGTCACCATCATTAGAGAGAACATCCAGCCAGGTGAGGCCTGTTGGAACCTGCAAACTTGCATTTCTAAACGATGTAAATTTTAAAAAAATGTAGTAAACTCAACATTTTACTATATTAAAAATAACCATTTCTAAGCTTTCTTTCCTAAGAGGTAGTTACTTTATTTTAAATATTTATACTTTTCCTAAGTAGGTATAAGTTCTTGAGCAATAAGCTGATTAATAATTTTAATAACCATTTTTATGCTTAGTTCTTTCATTTATGCTGTATAGACTTAAGGGGTCTGAGATCTGCACTTATGTATTATAGATACAGGGATCAGTGCTGGGTTGGATATAATTTCTGGAGAGAATCAATCCATTGAAAATAGTCATGCCCAGGATAGACTTAATAGGTTCTTGGAGATTTTTCTTCATAGACTTGACTATAATAAAAAAAACTTTTAAGGATATCTTCATAAATTAAAATATAATTTATGGTTAAAATCTAATTTTCTCTTAGAGTCTTGTGAATGATACTACTCTCATTGTAAATTATATATTTACTTTAATTTTCATACTATGAAAATACCAGTACATTTCATTTGAAAACAATGTCTAAGTCCTGCTTGCCATTTTGTTGTAGTATGCATCTTAAGCTAAGCAGAGGAAAGGGTAACTTATTTTCTTAATCACAGTCAATGACAAGACTATGTTGAATTTTTAGAGTTTTCTGTAATCAAGAGTGTTGAGTTTTTGTTTATTTGCTAGTTTTTTTTCCTCATCTACTTCATTCCACTTACCACAGAAGTAGTGGTGGAGAGACTGCCATGAAAAACACAAAGCTTAGTGTAAATTCTGTGTCTAAACACAGATGAATAAGAGGGGAAAGCAGACATTTATGTTGAGAGCTTGGCAGGGTGAGCAAGGCATGGCAGATATTACATTTGGCAAACAAAAACAGTTGTAAAAGAAGACTACAATTAAGAACATTTAAAAGGAAACAAGTAAACTGTGAAGAAAAGGTGATGGAATGTTTAGACTGTAATACCTCATGATAATATTTAGCCCCATCCTACTGCGCTATGCTAAGTTATAAGTGGGTGATTGGTTATAAATTATTAATTACTTGGGGGAAGTTTTAAAGAATCAATATCATATCTATGGGTGTAGGAAATTTATGCTTTGCCCTCAACTAAGAAATCATCGAAGGATTATGTCCTAGTTACATTTCCATTGCTGTGATAAGACACCCAGGCCAAGGCAACTATAGAAGCAAGAGTTTAGTTGGGGCCCACTGTTTTAGAGGGTTGAAATTGGAGTGCTTGACCATCATGGCAGAGAGCATAGCAGCAAGCAGGCAAGCATGGCACCAAAGCAGTAGCTGTGAGCTTACATCTTCATCTGCATGTAGGAAGAAGAAAAGGCTAAGTGGGAATGGTGTGGACTTTGGAAGTCTCAAAGTCCACTCCCAGTGACATACCTCTTCTAACCTCCTAATCCTTCCCAATCAGTTCCATGAACTGAGGATCAAGTATTCAAGTATATGTGCCTAAGGGGCTATTCTATTTAAACCATCACAGTTTGGAAACACAGCTCAGATTTGGAAAAAGCTCTACCTGCTGTGCAACTTTTAACTTGAGATTAGGAAGTTGAAGCTAATGTTCCTGAGAACTAGCAGAACCCAGCATGAATCATTTCCGAGAGATGATTAGCTTCTCAGTATTTGCGCAGGAAAAAGCAAGAACAGTCTCAAAATGTTTTAAGGAAAACATGAGAAGAAATTTCCAAAAGTTTTATTCCAGGTAGCAATGCAAACATTGGTTCTATCAAATGGAACAAGAGGCACTGACTAACAAACACAAGGTTTTTTGAAAAAGGAAAAAGGCAAACACTTGATTTCTTTTAGCCTAATTTTGGATTTGAAAAACCCTGTAATGATCCTACTTAGTAGCAAAGGAATGATAAGAGCTTTTCTGGGGGAGTATCTAAAGATGAGGGAACAGGGATTAAAAAGGTTGCATATACAAGATGGATAGCAACAATATTAAATAACATTTAGAAATGTTTTCTGAAAGACTATAGTAACATCTAGAAATATGAGCAGTATCAGTGGAGTGTGGTATCCAGAACCAAGGGAACAGATCTTTTAAAAGAAGGATATAATTGAAAAATCCAAAATCAAAGAAAATGCATATGACCCTGTGGAATTACCAGGGATCTTAACAGGGTATCACTGTTCAAACTACATTTATATTATTAACAGTGACATAAAGAGGACGTAGTACTTCTGAAGCTTTTTTTCAAGCACCAAGTTGATGAGAAGTTTACTATGAACAATCTTTGTATCATCTTCTGTTTGCCAATCATTTTTGTCATGGGGACCAAGAAAAAAAAAACTTATAATAGAGGCAATATTTGAAAATGGCCCCTTCTTTTGAGTATATTTCCAAATACAAGATAAATATATGCCAAAACAAGGAAAAAATGTGTATATTATAAAACTAGATATATAACTAAATAAATGTAGACAGTTCTAGAAAACTATAACTCTTAATACATTTTTTTCCTAAACATTCAGGCTGATAGAAGAAAGAACAGTTGCTGCATGAAGTTTTCTGATTGACTGAAACTACCCTGGCAGGAATATTCTAGGCTAAAAATAGTCACAGTGCAGATTCATTGTGCATTCTTGAATTACTGTGAATCAGAGGCTTGAAATTAGGTGGATTTTCAAGAGCAATGTCTAAAACACACAGATGTTGGCTTTAAATTTACATGTGATATAAAGTGACTATGATAAAAAGGAAATTGCTAAGACACGATTACTTGAATTTCTGTTAAACTCTGGTTATAAATAATTATAATTATTTGTGTAGCACCCACCAGAAATAAAAATTTTAAAGAAAAGTATATTATGAGCTAGATAAAGAGTATTTGGAAGAACAATATGCTTTTCTTTATCTTCTTTTGTAGAATTAGCTCATTGTTCCACTCCCGTGTCACATGACAATTAGGCGTTTGGCTGAGGACATATGGATTCGCTTCATTTATTTATTTATTTATTTATTTATTTATTTATTTATTTATTTATTTATTCACCTATCAAGCTATTTATTTATTTTTGCACATGAATGGATAAGTATATAAAAACAAGCAAGGGTAATACCAGTCACGTAATAAAACCCAAACAGAGGATCCAGATTTCTGTTCCATTTTCTTTCATTTACAAGTCTCCTATGATGTTTTTCCTGGACTCTTAGGTCAAGAGTACAACTTTCTAAAGATGGAGCCTGGAGAAGTGAACTCTCTTGGAGAAAGATATGATTTTGACAGTATCATGCACTACGCCAGGAACACCTTCTCAAGGTTGGAGTCTCAGGTTATACCTTTTGACTTTTAATTCCCTTTTTCACGCGATTCCCCACAAAGCTGTGTTTATATTTAGAAGTAGAAATACTGCCCTGGGTCAAAAGTAGAGCAGACAAATTGTAGTCAACATTCATACCAACAGCAGACATTTGAAAAAAAAATTTAAATGCAGTTCACTTTTTCCTTACTAAAAGCACTAATGAAAAGCAATGCTGATAATGCTATCGATTATCTAAGCAATTATATATCCTAAAGTTATTCAATATTTAGTGAAAGCAACTACCTAGCCACTCAGCATATTAAGTTGTCAAAGCACCATTTAATAAAATTTCACACTTCACAAGTCAATAATGTGATTCCCCTGTTGCATGAAAATGGCACACCCTGTGTTTAGATTGTGCTTTAGGCTGTCCGCTTTCACTTTTGGCAGCACACATGCCTCAGAACTGATATTAGTAGAGGAATTCTCAAAGACTATATTAGGAAGATACTTCACTTTCATGTAGTTTATAATTATAGCCATCTAACTATCACCTTAAAATGGTGTCAATAATAACTAAATGTGTTAGTTTAAATTGTTTTAAGTTTGGATTTTCATGTATTTCATTTTAAAGATGGTAATACCAAGGGAATAGCTCTCAGGAAAGGAAGCTCGAATTCAAATAGAGTTCTTCCTCTCTCTCCCCTTGTACTTGCTGATTCTCATTTTTCAATTATATGCTCCTTTCCCTTCACTCTTTCTGTTCACCTCTGACCAGTTCACAGTTCATTCACATTTAGTTATGTTTTAGAGAGTCAGTTTCTAAACATAACAAAGTCAGATTTATTCCCAGGATAATTTTTAAATGAAAATGTAAACAACAGCATTCTATAAACACTTAAAACATGGAGGTATTCTAAAACTTTCTTTATTATAAAAAATAAAACCTTAGCCTTATCTGGCATCAGTGAGAGTGGAGGCGTTTGATCCTGTGAAGGCTTGATTCCACAGGGAAGGTGGATGCTAAGGCAGTGAGGTGGGAGTGGTTGCATGGGTGGGAGAGGACCCTCTTACAATCAAAGGGGAGGAGGAATGGGATGGGGACTTGCAGAGGGGAGACCAGGAAGAGAGACAACATTTGAATAAAATAAAGTAAGCAATATAAATAAATAAATACATACATACATAAATACATAAATGAACAACTTAAAAGGAATTGAATGATAACAGGACTTTGAAGAGTTCTATTCTAGAGTGTATATCATAGACAAATTGATTCTCAGATACATTTATTTAAATAGAAAAACATCCAAATACTTATTGTTCCTGGAATTGGAGTTTAAGTTTTAATAAAAATACACCCAGAAATCTGGGCTGAAACTAGAGTTATAAAATTTTATTGTTTGGTTAGGAACTTGGAATTGATTTAATGTTTCCATAGAAACATGTTAAAAAAATGATATGTGGGTCTCAGTTCAGACAAGAATTCTCTGTCATGGTACCAAACTAAATTATTCAGAATTAGTTAATTCTGAATAATTAATTAGTTAATTTTTTTGGAATATGGGGACAGGGTGCTAGAGAGTAGCCAAACAACAACAGAAATTCTTTCTATCCTTATGATTTACCTTAAGTTTGAACAGTCTGTCTCTCCTTATTCTGTGCCTTGTGACTCAGGTAAATTCTTAGCATCTTTCCTGATAAATCAGCAGTCTTGCTGCCTGTAGTCTCTGTCTTCCACACGGTCATAGCCCGTCAGCCATGAGTATCTAATCTGTTCCAAAGCTATCCTCCTCATCACACAGCTGGCATGACTGTGCACACTTGCACAAGGTCAGACCAACTGAAATCCCATCATGGATTGGAAGAGTCCCTCCACTCCTGAGGATCTTTGACAACTGATAGTGATTCGGGAGAGAGATGGTCCGAGCTTTTTTTTTTTTTTTTTTTTTTCCAGGAATGTGCCATCTGATAGATAAGGTTGTCATGGTAGGAGATGGCCCTAAACCCATATCAGTACTGACAGTACTAACTGGACTCCCTGGGAACATAAAATGCAGAGGGGAGAAGTAGTGGGGTAAGGTGTGGCAAGAGTTAGAATAGGGAGGAGGAATGTGTTTGGATTTGGTCCAAACACATTATATGCCTATATGAATACCTCAAACAACAAAACCCAATTCTATAATTTTCATAAGGAAATCTATATTTTAATTAATTAATTAATTAATTAATCATCTAATTTATCTACATACTAAATGTTGCCCCCACCCTGGTCTCCCCTCCCAGAGTTCTTCCCCATCCCCTTTGCCTTGCCTCTGAGAGGGTAGAATTTTAAGTCGTTGTATGTTCCCATTAGAAAGTTATTTGACTGACCTGATTCATAATATTTTAGTTTGAATCTCTAAAGAGATTGTTTAGTAATCTATTGAAAGAAATTACTCTAGGAAATAACAATTCTTCCACCTCAAGAGTATTTGAAATTACTGTTTTGTAAATTATGTCAAACTATATAAATAAAACTTTATTATTTTATCTATTTTAAGGTGTTCATTTTAATAGTGTTAAATATATTCATTGTTATAAACATTTCTCCAGAATCTTTTCATATTCCAAAATTGAAATGGTGAATCTATTAGACAACTCTGTGTATTTTTTTTTTAATTCTCCAGAACCTTCAGTATCCTTTTATTCACAAATTCTTTGAATTCAACTATTTTGGATACTTTTTGTATTGAAATCACACGTATTTATCCCTTTGTGATTGACATATACCAGCCATTTAGAATTATTTTTTAAGACATATCACAGAATAATTTACTTCCATGATACTGATGAATAATGCTATCATCATCACATAATAGTTTTGGTAGGTTGCATATGTATATGGTGTGTGTGTGTGTATATATTTGTATGTATGTAAATTTCATGTGTGGCATGTGTCTGGGTGTGGTGTGAACATGTTTGTGTATATGTGTTTGTGTATGTGTGTGATGTCTATGTGTGGCATGTGAATGTGTATGATTATGTGTACATGTGTGTTTGTATTTATCAGTAGACATTTGGGCTGCTAGGGTATTTGAATTAGTTTCACTTTCTAGTGACTGAAATAGCTCAGCTGTGAACACCTCAGAGATGTTGCTTTCTGTTCTTTTCTCTGTCATGCAAAGAAGCTGGAATACAAACTCACATGCTATTTTGACTCTTAGTTTTTTGAAGAATTTGCACACTGCATTCCACAGGGAGTGCACAATTTTTCAGTCCCATCATGTGGGCACAAGGATTGTTTCTTTCCAGGTCCTCTCAAATGCATATTGGTTTGTGTTCTCTAGATAGCAAGAGGTTGACTGGGGGTGGGAGGACTCCAGGTTGTGGCCTTGATTGATATCCTTCTCACATTAGAGTTGCTTTACAAAGGGCAGGATGCCAGCTTCTTTAAGTTGCTGTTACAAATTCAGGCCTAGAACCGTACTTAATAAATGTTCTCAAATGAAAAGAATAAATGGGGCTGAAGCTGTGGCCCTACGACCTGCAGCTCATGTGCAGTGTGTTCACTGTCATATTTTGGAATGGAATATCTCTTTGTTTGTCACCACTTAAAATACCTTTATATTTTTATAAATTAGTTTATAAATTTTGTATAAAGTGCAGTCTATTATTTGTGTTTAATTTCCCCTAAAACTCCATTTATATGCTCCCAAGTTCTACCGTTTCCAAGGCATTTCCAGCTCATTCACTGCTCCTCCAGAGTTATAAATGTTTGATATGCATTGCAAAGTTAGAATGCACCTTTAGTGCAATGCAGTCAGAATTTTAACCTATGCATATTATGGAAAGTAGCAACTTCTCACCATAACCTTGAATCCAAAAGAACTCAGTATCTGCAGCAAATGAATAAAATATATAAACCATCAGTAGGGGATTTTTTTAATTCGTTATTGATTTTGTCTTGAAATTTGAATAATACATACATTTGATTTACATGGTAATGTATTACTGGTTGTGCTGTTTATTCTTATTCTTTCATAATAAGCTGCAGCAACACTTAGAATTCAAGGGCAATCAGCTTCAGATAGTAGTTTAGTTAAAATTTGGTTCTTGCAATTATTTAGTAACCTCAAAACTGCCTGCTCAGGTCACTATTTTTCATCCTTTGTAAGAATTATTTTACAATCTGGTGGTCTAATGTATTCTTGTATCAGTATGGGGGAATAAAACTAAAGCCACAGTGTTCTTTGTGGGGCATTGTTAAATAATTTTTATTTTTTTAAAAAACATGTGCTACACATCTAAGGAAAAAAAATATGTACCATAGACTTTCTGGAAGTAACCCATGAGATTTTTCTGCCCTGATTAGAGTGTTCTGAAAGCCTCATATCCCACTGTAAGTTCACACTGCTGTAACTGCTGTAACTGCTGACTGAATTTGGAAAACGTGGCCCCTATGCTTTTCATGGACGTAGGTGTGTTTTGCTTCTGCTTTTGCAGAGGGATGTTTTTAGACACAATACTCCCCTCCCGTGATGATAATGGCATTCGTCCTGCAATTGGTCAACGGACGCGGTTAAGCAAAGGAGACATTGCACAAGCAAGAAAGCTCTATCGATGTCCAGGTACTGCACATCCTATGTATCCCAGATCTTCAGATAATCAAGCCACAATTTCCCCAATTGTTTTCTTGTTTGTCTCTATTCTTGCAAATGGTATATGTCTTTCAAATTCAGTGATTGTAAATAAGGACAAAGAGGACTTTAGAATATGTATAATTGTAAATTGAAACAAACTGGCAGAAATAATATTTCAAACAAGTGCTACATTTTATTTCTTTTAAATTAAGGGGAGGATATTTAATAATGATCAACAACTCTATTTCCTCTCAGAACTACCCCATCTGTTCTCTCACCTAGATCCACTCCCTCCCATCTCCCTCCGTAAAAGAGCACAAGATACAATAAAACTAAGCACAAACCATTACATCAAGGTTGGGCAAGGAAATTCAGTAGGTAAAAGAGGGTCCCAAGAGCAGACAAAAGAGTCAGGGACCCCTTATCCCAAGGTCAGAAGTCCTTCCCTAAACCCCAAGGCAACAAGCACAGCATTTATGCAGAGGACCAGCACAAAGCCATACATGCTCTCCAACTGCTGCTTTAGTCTGCAAAACCCCATGATCCTCCTTAGTTGATTTTGTAGGCTGTATGAAAAATGAATTGCTCCTTACAGCTCTTGAATCACAAGGAACAAAATGTTCCAAATTCCACAATCCTATTGAGGGCCTTATTCTTACTTTAAAAAAAATTATGTTTGTGAATAAATCATTAAAAATATCTGACTGATTTTTATGCCAGTATTTTTCACTATCAGTTTACCTCCAAAGGACTATTAGATCTGTTTTCATGTTATAGAGCAAAATTTTGTTGAGTTTAAAGTAAAGTGGATAAATTGGGTAAAGGAGTTAGTTAGAAGTACAAGAATGTGACTTTTATGGTCTTTGGTAGTTATATCCTTCTCCAAAAGGAAAAATTCATAGTAAGGTGACAAAAAACACCATTACTTTCTCCTAAGTAATACAGAATATAGTTTGAATTATTTAAAATATAGCATATGCAATGTGCATATTGTTAATTTCTCCAATCTTGGCAAGTTTCATAAGGATGCATATTGATTCCATGCCTTTAAATCCATTATAATATTTACAACACATACACTCACACACATGCACACACACAGACATGCACACAAGCAGTAGCATGCGGGATTTCAATTGTTTCTTGCATAGTCATTCTGTATTTGTCATGGAAAAATTTAAGGTAACAGCAGAATTTGACTTTTAAGGTTCTATTAAAAGTACGACTTTCTTAGAGTTTAGAATTGTTCTCACTTCAATTTTTTTTTGCTATTAATTTTAGAGACAGGTGAAAAGTCTTCTTTTTTGTTATTGTGTGAAAAAATTAAGGTGATTTTTTTTTTTACAACTAAAGGATTCTGCTGTTATAACACATTCATTTTTGGCCATTTATTAGAGCCCTGATAATGGCTATGAGAGGATATGGTAGGACTGTTAGACACAGCAACTGGGGGATTTCTTGGCTCTGCTACCCAAAGACCCATGGGCTTAATAATATTTTAAGCACTGAGAGTTCTTAAAGGACATCCTATAATCCTTCTACTATTATTATTTCTTGTATCTTCTGTATGGTCTGGATAAAAAAAATTACCTACTAGGGCTAGATAATTAATTCTCTGTGCCTCATCTTCATTTTACCTTTATGCCAGTATTATTAGTTGGTTCATAAAGGAAGTCTGTTTAACACATGTGGCTTCAGCATACCTGACCTTAATAAATTATGCATTTTCTTTTGCTTTTCTTCTGAGCCCTGTTCCTTATAATTCTCACATTTTCATGTGTTTTTCTTCATTTATGTAATCTTAGGGTTATCTTAATTTCTTCCTAGATGATTAATTGAACTCTTCTATTACAGACACTGCATTTTGTATGTATTTTGTCTTCATTTATTTTTGTCATCTTGTAAACATAATGCTTGTAAGCACTTGGCATTTACCCCAACTAGTAGCATTGATATTTGCTCAGTAAATCTTCCTTAATTAAGTCCGCAAAGTATTTAACTCTCTGTTACTATAACAAGTACTTTAGATAATTGTATAATGAAGATTTTTAAAAAGTTATCTTGCAGTATTGAAGTTCCAGCTTATGGTTAATTGGAGCCACTGTTTTTGAACCATTGGTGGGTTTGCTCCTCCTATCAACAGTGTGTGAGAGAGCAGACCTTCTGCCCATAGGAGGGGACTGGGATCCCATTCTTCCTTTCTCTACTTTGAAAATATTCTATGAGACCAGAGTCTGATTATGTTCTATTAGGAGTACTCTGGGATAAAGGCCTTACCATATGGACTTTTGAAAAACTACTGTACTCTGAGCCAAAGCACCAAGGAAAATAGCAAAGTTAAGAAAAATATAAAGTAGATATTTAACTAGGTTTTGAATATTTGAATCTCTTTTATCATGTGAGAAGGAGTATGCATATGTGTATACAGCAATACAGGTATGTAGCTAGTATATATTAACAAATTTATAAGCATTTCTAGTTTTATATGTAAACAGCACACAGGTATAATGTATATGTATATAGATCTGTATTTATGTGGAGGTGGTAGGGATAGAAGAGCATCCCAATATATCTGGGATTTGATTACAAAAACATTTTGAATGGTTTTAATATTTGTTTTTATACTTTAAAATTAACAAAAGCTTCCTTTACCATTACACAATTTTTGTATTTTTATAATTTTCCATTTTCAATTGCATAAATTTTTGTATTAATATAAGATTCAGGGAGAATATTCTTTTGTAACTGCAAACATAGACACACACACACACACACACACACACACACACACACACAGCTAAAATACATTGACAACACTTACAAACACTATTCATTCATTTTACCTCGTACATTTTTTGTGGGTGCACTTATTTCTCTATCCAGCACACCTTTCCTCATTCACTGGTCAGTAGCATATCCCATCCAATAACCCCAAGCAGTATGGTGGAGAGATTCTCACTCCTTCTGCTTGTCTATTTCTATGCAGTCATCTGGTTCTTGGATTCTTGCCTTCTTAGTCTGCAGCTGTGCATTCAAGTCTGGGTACCAAACTGTCATTGCATCAATAATAGCAGGTCTTAACTTCTCCTCTTCCCTTTACCTTCACATCTTCTGTTCTCAAGCCACACTGCTGTCCAAGTGACATTCAAAATGCAAATCTTTCTTCTCGCATCTTTAAGGCAAAGGTTCATTTCCCTTTCAAGCTATCTTCTTTCAAACACAGCTCCTTCTCTTCTCAGCTTCTTAAAGAGGTTCCTGTTCTAGCCTGGCCTTCTCACTCTTATTTTCTTCTTCCCTTAGAACTATGATGTCACTTGCTTTGGCCTCTTCCTTCATTGGGAACATTGAAAATTGCCAGCTCTTTAAGTCTCCCTAGGTAAAAGCTTCCTGGTTTCCATTTCCCCACATTTGCAAAAACTCTGTAATCATTGCCCTTGTATCTTACACCCATCATTGTGTTGTTACCCGATATTTCTTGCAGTAGATCAATAGCTCCCATAGGATCCCATGCACATTAGACTGTGCTATAAATTAACTGCTCAGTTTATATGAATGAATGAACTGGCTTCAGTATGTGAAAGTCACTGTACTTGATATTACACAGACAGGGAAGGAAATATGAGTTTATATATGACTAGCACTGCATGGGAGGGGAATCTTATGAGAAAACAACTACAAACATGGTCTTTTGTAGACAACCTCAAACTTACTTCTTAGCCAAGCTTTGATCTCCCTGCCTCCATCACCCATGATCACGAGCCACACACATGGAGTGCCATAATTGGTGTATGTGGGCAAGGCTTCATGAATTCCTGGCAAGCTCTTCACTGTTGAACTCTGTGTCCTGACACTCTTATCTTTTTTGAGAATCATTTCAAATCCAAACAAATATAAAATTTTGAAGGAAAATGGGTAATTTGAATATATAGGTATTAAACATATTTTATTGTATAGATACTTATGCCCAAAGCAAGGTTATAAATTTGTTCCTAGAAAATTTAGAAGAGATGTTTTAAATATTTGTTGGAAACTTTAGATGTTGACAGAAAAATATTTGCTAAAGATGTTTAGTCCACAGTATATTTAGCCTCATTATTTAAAAAATGAGACTATAATTGATCAAAAATAACTATTGTGTAGTATCAAATTAGAATTTTTATGATGAAGAGAGTATATATACACATATTGAAGCAGTAGTTGTAATCCACACATATACAGCCATACTCTCACCCCTCAGTCTTTCCAATTGTAGGTGGGACTGATTAAGGAATTAAACATTTCATGTCATTCACCCTAACAACCTCATGGAATCTGATGATCAAAGCAGGTGGTTTTTGGTTTTGTTGTTGTTGTTGTTTGTTTGTTTGTTTGTTTTTCAGGCAAGAAAATTGATTTAAAGCATTTGAAACTTGCTATTATTTGGGGATTACTAACAGCATTGGCATTAAGGTTTCCCTCTCATTCCTATATTTGCTATTAATGGACAAGCATTTCAATTAATCAGGCCATCTGTCCTTGTTAGTTCCCCTCCCCCAGTTCACTGAATGATGATGTTTTGAGACAGGAGATCACTCTGCAGCTCAGGCTGGTCTTTAACTCTAGATCCTTTTCCTTCCTCAGGCTCTACAGGCATGAGATGGCAGATGGGAGCCTCCATACCCAGCCCAAATTTGATTTTTATATTTGAACATAAATCAGTCAGTGTGTGATAGGTTGAGACTTTGAAAGGGAGACAGCATAGCTTATTGAACAAAACAAAATCAAATGCTCACTAAAGCTTCATTTGAAATGCTTTTTCATTTTTACAGTGTAATGTGGCTGTAATTTATAGAGAAATATTTTTTAAATTATGTTATGTTTTGGTTTACAATTTAGAGAATCTACTTTTCATTGGAGCAGTATAGCTTTTATGTATTTGTGAATTGATTATTTTGTTGTTTTAATTCTATTATAGAACAGTTAGCATAAGCTTCATTTTGCCTAATAGATGCTTTGATTCTTACAGAATTTGCTTAAAATAGTGGAAAAAAATTTTTTTTTATAAAACACTTTCAGGTCCCCCGTTGTTATTTAACATCTGAACATATCTTTCTTAGAAGCACATGGTCTAATGTTGGCAGATTCTTCTAAGTCTCCTCGCAACAATCATGTATAAAGGATCCTAGGTCGTTCAGTAACTGCACTAAATTATGTGCTTCTGACCTCAGGCATTTTCATTTTCTTCAATTATTCCTTTATCTGCCTGGCTCATCAGAATAAGCATTGCTCATTCCTACTTTAGATTTACTTTGTTGTGCAAACATAGTGTCTGTTTTGCTGATGATATAAATATTTATATCATCCCAGACTGTTTTTATAGCTCTGTTTTACGTTTTCACAGTCATTATCTTTCTTTATTTAACACAAGATATGCGGAGTCATTTATAATTTATTGAGTATTTGAAGAGATGACAGTTCGCATGCTGTGTGTTACTCCTCCTCAGATCCAGGGAATGTCTGAGTGCTTTACCCTTCACAGGGAAGAGAGTGTCTTTTATACAATTGAATGAATATTGGGAAAACCGCGGTGGGGGAAGCAATTCTCAGAGACTGAAATCCAGCTAGGTTCACAGGGTGCATAGTGTGTCCCTTGCCAAAGTTCCAGGAAAACTAATGGAATTATGTCCATTGACCTACAGCATGGAAAGCGTGTAGCTTACAGTTTGTAATTTCAGGTTACTGACACCTATTTCCAAAGAATAAGATGAGCTTAGAATGTGAAAACTGTACAATCACCCTTCTAGAAGTCTTTACACATGAGTGAAGAAAACAGAGAAACCCCTTGTATAGAACATTCTGGAAAATGGGTGTTTTTTTTTTAAAAAAGATTTATTTATGCTTAAGTTATATGTATTAGTGTTTGTCTATATGGATGTCTTTATGTGTGATTCCCCAGTACTCACAAAGGCTGGAGGTGGTATCACATTTCTAAGCTGGAGTTCAGAGGGTTTGAGAGCCACGGTGTGGGTTCCTATGACTAAACCTATGTCCTCTGCAAGAGTAGCCAGTATTCATATGCTTTGAGCTACCACTCCTGCCTCTTAATAACATTTTCCTCTTTCATTTCTTTGGCTTTCTTATTTTGAATTGTTATATATTACATTTTAATATTACCTTAATTGGGTTTGTATTAGTCACTATTTATAACTTTTTAAAATGTTAAAGTGGTACATAACTTTACTTAGAATTACTATTTAAATTTGCTACACACCACTGTAAATATATAGCTGTCATTCACATTAATTATTTTAATAGAAAAGAAGGTTTCTCATAATTCTAGGATCATAGAAGGTCTTCTCTTGTCTGAATGAGTATGGTTGTCCTTGAAATTACCTGCTATAATAATGAATGAGAAAAGTTTCCATGAAGGGAACGTTATATATGCTAAATTATTTATCACCTCTTGTCTTGTTTTATGGTTATCTTGAGAGCATACTGAAGTTACCAAAGAGAGACATAAAAAGAAATTCATTTGAAGGGTAGTCAGTGTCTAGAGTGGGGCATGGTGGTACAAATCTGAAGTCCCAGGACTCAGGGGGCTTCAGTATGGAGATATAGAGCCAGCACTAGTTACAAAAAGAACATAAGAAAGAAAAGAAATAAAAATACATATTACTATCCAACACTCTTTTTATGTTCATGCCTTTCATAATGATTAGTAAGTAATTTCATGCCTTTCCCCCTTCAGCATGTGGAGAAACCCTACAAGAATCCAGTGGCAACCTTTCCTCCCCAGGATTCCCAAATGGCTACCCTTCCTATACACACTGCATCTGGAGAGTGTCTGTGACCCCGGGAGAAAAGGTAGTTGATATCTGAGGAGTTCTCTCCTTCAGTCTCCTCTAAGTAAAGCATTTCACTAGTTTTAAGCTACACTTTTTTTGGTTGATTTACCATTATTGTTCCTTATTATTATTTTGCTATACTGGAGATTGAACCCTGGGCCTCAAGCATGCTAGGCAAATACTTTACAGCCATGGCTACGGCTACGGCTATGGCTACGGCTACGGCTACGGCTACGGCTACGGCTACGGCTACGGCTACAGCATCTCTTTGCTTTCTATTTTGAGGTCTTTGTAAATTGCTCAACCTGTCTTTAATAAAAATCTGTAGCCCAGACTGGACTTAAATTCACAGTTCCTCTGCCTGTCAAGTTATTGTTTGAATTTGGCTCTTCAAGTCACATGGAATGACTATGAACACACCTATTAGCCTCAGTGTAACACTGAGTCACTGAGATTGCTTACCAGTTCTTCTTAGAGATGTTTGATGATTTTAAGTAACAGCATGGATACAGAGCTGTCCAGGTCTTGTGATATTCACAGAAAAAGTCTTTGAAAAAGAAATATAAATAATCTTTACTCACAGAAATTACCGATTAGTTGCATCAATAACCTCATAGCTCATATAGTTACTTGTAATTTAAGAATTGCGTGCCTATTGAAATACTATTATATGTTTTGGTAAAATTCTGTTTAGGTTACTTTAATAAGTTCCTTCTGTGTTATGAAAAACATTTTTTCTGATTATTTTCTTTGTGGCTTTTTGGGATTGTTTTGCCAAGTAGCTGTGGTGGGTCTGGCATTCACTGTTTAGCACAGGTTAGCCTTAAAGTCATGGTAACCCTCTTGCCTCTGCTTTCCAAATGCTACATTTATTTGTGTGAATCATCAAGCTCACTATAGTTTCAAAAACAAGATTTTGTAGGATTTGAAAACATTTGAAGCAAGAATAATAAAGTTACTTCAAATTACAGCAATGAATAACTGATATTTCCCCCCTCCAATCCTGTTAAAATGCATTAAATCATTAGTACTTAAAACTAATTCACTGTTCTTGTATGATTACCAAAAAAGTAACTTCAAAAATGTTTCCAGAAGAAATCAATGCATGATCTTTTCTTTTATTGTTCTTTATGTTATTTATGATAACTGGTGGATGTATTAAATTGTTATAAGTTATAAATTATAAAAATTAATTCATTTTAGACCATGTGTATTTTGTTTTCTTATAATATGTGATTCTATGCCTTTTAGACTTCTAAGTTTATAGCAGTCATATTTAATTTGTATTTTGTCAGTAAAAACAATGGAGACTGTAATGTCTCTCAAGTCCACTCACCTTATTCTAATCAACCAGTCATCTCTTATCTTGGTTAATATTACATTTTAATTATTTTGTCTCATTATTTTTCCCAACTAAAAATTATTTTAGCAGCATTTACATTCTAATTATAAAATATGCTTTTAGCATTCTTTTCTTGTTACTTTCTCTGTCATTCTTCACTTGGCAAAATAGTTTCTGACTAATGTCACCTTGGGAGAGACCAATATTTACAAAGAATAATCTCTGCTTTAACAGTATACTCTGCTCAATGATCCATGCAACGTTTTGTTCATCAGTCTTTTTGATTATATACCTAATCTTCTCTGCTGCTGTTTTTGGCCTACTTAGTAACACAGACTTCTGCCGCTGTTTGACATTGTTCTGTAGTTTTCTTAGTTGCACTTTAAACTTTACATTATATTTAAAATGAAGTAATCTCATTTTATATTTAGGTCATATTATTGTACATATAATAGATTATTGAATGCTTAGAATGTTATATCTTTGTGATATATTTATTTGGTTTTACTATATAGGGATTTTATATCTCTAGTCAGGGTTCACTTTAAAACTCTGTTTGAAATCAAGCATGAGAGTGCATGCTTTTAATCCCAGGTAGAGGTCAAAGTTAACTTGGTCTACATAGTGGGTTCCAGAACAGCCATGGCCATATAAAGACACCTGACCTAAAAATCCAAACCAACAAACAAACAAACAAATGAAATTGAACCATCTACTGATGCACCCACACTTTCTTTTGAGTAAGTGTGGGTATGCACATGTCCTGCTTTTCATGTGCATTCAATTTTTTTTTCTCTTTATTAGATATTTTCTTCCTTTACATTTCACATGTTATCCAGAGATTTTCCCTTACCCTCCCTCGTCCCCGCCCTGCTCCCC
>LR749546.1:3090565-3130565 GCA_902729485.2 Mus minutoides
TTTCTTTATTCCTTCCTTGACCAAAGTATCATTGAGTAGAGTGTTGTTCAGTTTCCATGTGAATGATGGTGTTCTGCTACTTATGTTGTTATTGAATAGCAGCCTTAGTCCATGGTGATCTGATAGGATGCAAGGGACAATTTCAATATTTTTAAATCTGTTGAGGGCTGTTTTGTGGCCAATTATGTGATCAATTTTGCTCCAAATGCAAGGGCAGCCACTTTCATGAAAGAAACTTTAGTAAAGCTTAAATCGCACATTACATCTCACACAATAATAGTGGGAGACTTCAACACCCCCCTCTCATCAAGGGACAGATCCTGGAAACAGAAACTAAACAGAGACTCAGTCGAACTAACGGAAGCTATGAAACAAATGGATTTAACAGATATCTACAGAATATTTCATCCTAAAACAAAAGGATATACCTTTTTCTCAGCACCTCATGGCACCTTCTCCAAAATTGATCACATAATTGGCCACAAAACAGCCCTCAATTTTTTTTAAACCTAGAGTGATGGCTTTATTACTTACATATAATTCTTATTACAGTGATACTTACCGTTATTTTTGATATTATAGCTTGCTCATATGTTGTTTGTTTTTTCTATATATGGATCATGAGTTTTCCCTCACAGAATTGAGAGTTATAAATTCATAATCTGTTCCTATCATTCTACCAACTTTTCTTTAAGATTAGATTTAAAGATAGGGACTCTCTTCTCCTGCCATGACTCTCCCTGAACACATGACTCATGTATTCCCATTGCATGTGTTCCATTTTTTCCTCTTCTCATTTATGTTTTTTTCCATGTGTTAAAGAAAACTTCAAAAAGAGAATACAAAAATTAAAACAGAACTCTAGAGGCCTTCAAATAAAAACATTACTAATATGTAACTAAATCTAGAAACAGAAAACATTGCTATGCAACTAAAATTAGGAGAATGATACAATATTTTCCAGGATGAATCACCATAGGTTCATAAATGTATAATTTTCACCAAATTCATGAAAAAAAATGTAATTCTAAACCTGTTTCCAATACATTTCTTGTTTGCTAACCAGACCAAGTTTCTTTCCAAATTTTATTTAAGATGTGCAGTGTTGGTCAAAGGAGGGTAACACTGTCTGAAGTGTCAATGTTGCTGGGTAAATTACATCTGAATCTAGTTTATAACATGAGAATCTTCTGGACCCTGGAGTGTATGGCTTTGTCCAAAGAGCCTCTTGTATCAATGAACTAACATGACCTGAGGCCATTGGCCATATCTGATACATCCAATTACAAAGAACATGTTTAAGTAAATTTGAAAACAACTTTTTCAATAGATAATTCTGAATATATAATTTATAATGATGTGTGAAAATTAGAATTTTATATCATATCATTCTCCTGAAGAAATATAATTCTTTAAATTCAAAGAAAAGTACGTAGCAGTTGAATTAGAAGCTAAGAAAATACTTTTTTTGTATATGTCTTAAAATAAAAATACAAATTAAAATATCCACAGATAGCACAAAAACTCAAAAGAATGTTGGTATTATTCACACAACAAATTTGTTTTTGAAAAATGACCCACAGTAAGGGTGAGCGCCACAAAAGGAGAGGACTGGAGCCGCAAAAACCCTTCTGGGTTACAAGTGCGGCTCCCTGTGTATTTGCCATGAAGTCACTGGCCCCCATGTGAGGGCGATGCTCCTCAAACAATGGTGATGTCTCACATTTCAATCATAAACCTTCACTGATAGAATAGGACTATATTGTCAAGTGATGGACAGGGTTTGAATTCTAGGAAGCAGAACTTGTGGTTATCTCTATGGAGACAGTGAGGAGCTTGTACTGCATCTGTATTATACACTGGTAGTCTCAGCAAGGACACTTCTTGGAGCATTGATCTGGGTGCATTCTGAAAATGGAAACTTGGGAATGAAACCGAACAAGAAAACAGGAATTTGGAAAAAACACTTCCAGTATAATGTGAAAATGAAACCACAACTTAAGCATCATATACCTAAATGTGTCAACTTTTAAAGATGAAATTATAGGTGGATGGGTTGCTCACTATAAGAACCTCACAAATAGATTCTGTTTTGTCCCTTTTCATTTTCTCCAATACACACACTTTGTTTTTACATGAGAAAATTCTTGTTTGTAAAATAAGGTCATAGTTATTAAAAAATGTGAATATAACTTAATAATACAAGACAAAGTAGGTAAGATGGCAAGTTGCATTTCATGACCATTTCTCACAATCAAAACCAAATTCCATCAGTTCACTACTATGTGTTGTAAGGCTTCAATCTCTCAGGGTAAGGAGATTCCAATTCAGTCTAAAAGTAGTCTTGGTGTTTTAATAGGTAAGCATGCACGGCTCAGAATTCAGCTGTGGTGACCAGGCAGAAGCATATAGTATTGATCTATCTGTCGCTTACAATTGATTGACCTTTGAACAAGGGCACATTGCTTATGTCTCAAATAGAATAGTCTCCCTTTTTTTTCTGTATAACCCATTTAAAATCTGTCATTCAAGTGTCCTCCTTTTGAAAATATTTAATCATCTGCCTATGCTCTGTACATAATAGTGATTCACATCTAGCATTTATATAGCCAAAGATATGTAAAGTGAGCAATTTGTGTGTGTGTACATGTGCACACGCATGTATATATATATATATATATATATATATATATATATATATATATATACATACATATATATGTGTATGTATACATATATACACACATTTCTATACATATACATTTCTCTTTCTCTCTCTCTCTCTCTCTCTCTATATATATATATATATATATGTATATGTATACATACACATTTCTGATCCTCTTCAAATAGATGTGTATTCTGATATATAAAATAAATATTTAGCCGGGCGTGGTGGCGCACGCCTTTAATCCCAGCACTCGGGAGGCAGAGGCAGGTGGATTTCTGAGTTCTAGGCCAGCCTGGTCTACAAACTGAGTTCCATGACAGCCAGGGCTACACAGAGAAACCCTGTCTCAAAAAAAATATTTGATGTCTATAATTATGATACCTTGTAACCCAGTAATATCATTGCTAAATTTTGGAAAATATCAGAGGAAATCCAAATACAACTTATTGTGGGTTCATAGTAGCATTCACATCTCATTGGAGGTCTGAAAATGACTGACCTATGGTAGTTTTTGTCAAGACTGTAGAGTGAGAAGGAACGGGAAAGGGACAATAGAAATCTAGTCACACCTGTGGACACTTTTAGGAATTGATGTTAACACTGGGTTTGTCATGGCACAGAAGCTAGTAATACCCAGGATGTCTTTAGTTAGGAATACACATACTTCAGATCATAAATATGAGTCAGCTAAAAGCATCAGAGATTTTGAACTTTTGACACTTGTAAACTGATGGTAGCCAGACTTTCCTAAAATCTACATGGTCACATAGCACAGCAAATGTTCTAGATGCATGAAAGTAAAAACCAAAGGGCAATAAATTTGGAAGTTACTGTGTCAGCTAGGAAATGAGAAGGTAACACCTTTCCATGTCAAAGGTCACAGGTGAGGCAGCATGTTTAGAGCTTCCATGGTAGATGGAAGTTGTCAATTAGCTAGAGAAAGAAACAGAATGCTAGTAAAGGAAACAAAACTTTAGTTAATACCAGGCAATGTCTGAATTTTAAGTAGAAGAATTCCTTTGAAAATCTAATGCCCACTTTACCACCATCTGCCATATAATTGAACCTCAAGAGAAGTTTGACCACTTTGGGTCACCTAACCTATAAGACAGAAGACACTTCAATGACAGTCCCATGGTCCTCATTCATTCTTGGGTTCTTTTATATCCCCCATTCTAACTGGATTGTTTTTCTATGAAACATTAAACTTAATGTCTTTTAATAAAACCTTTCACAGCATACATTGTCTTTGACAAGTGAACTAATGCTTTGTTTATTTACACTTCTTTTCTTTAATTAAAAATAGATTCTTCTCTATATACACCCTGACAACAGTTTCCCCTCCTTCAGCTCTTCATAGTACCCACACTACCTCCACTCTATCCCAGAACCACACTCTGTCTGTCTCCCTTCAAAAAAGAACAGGCCTCTAAGAGACAACCAAAGAGGACAAAACAAAATAGAAGATAGAACATGAAGACAAAGCAAAAGCCATCACACCAAGGCTGAACAAGGCAATCCAACAGAAGGGAAAGACTCCAAGAGCAAACAAATGAGTGAAAGACACACCCACTCCCACCCTGAGGAGTCCCACAAAATACCAAGCTAACAGCTACAACATATGTTCAGAAAAGCTGGTGCAGTAGGCCCATACAGGCCCTCTGCTTGCCACTTCTGTCTCTGTGAGCCCACATGCACCCTGCTTAGTTGATTCAGTGACTTATGTTCTCCTGGTGACTCCTAAGACCTTTCCTTCCTCTCTTCCACTGGATTCCCCATATTTGAGGATAGGGACCTAATGGAGCTCCTTTATTTATACTCTCATTCTATTTATTGTTTTTCTATGATGGGTCTACCTACCAGCTCCTGTCTGCTGCCAGAGGGAGCCTCTCTATTGATGAATAGACAAGGTACTGCTATATGAGTATAGCAGAATATCATTATGATTATTTTATNCCTAGTTGGCCATCATTGGGAAGAGGGGCCCCTTGGTCATGCAGACTTTATATGCCCCAGTACAGGGGAACGCCAGGGCCAAGATGTGGGAGCGGGTGGGTAGGGGAGCAGGGCCGGGAGGGGGGAGGGTATAGGGAACTTTCTGGATAACACTTGAAATGTAAATGAAGAAATTATCTAATAAATGTTGGAAAAAAAATCTGAAAAGATAAGGCATGACCTTGAACTTAGGTCTTTTGATGTACTATAGTGAATACTTTCTAATTTCAGAAGATAGAATATTGTAACTTTTGATATGAATATAACATTAATCGTCAATAGCTTCTGAGTTACAGGTGATATGAAATAGATAGCTTTACCTTCATCGGTTTACCATAAATATTCATTTTTGACAATGCAGTGCCTGTGATGGTTTGTATATTCTTGGACCAGGGAGTGGCACCATTTGGAGGTGTGGCCTTGTTGGAATAGGTGTGACCTGGTTAGAGTAGGTGTGTCACTGTGGTTATGGGCATAAGATCCTCACCCTAGGTGCCTGGAAGTCAGTCTTCCACTAGCAGTCTTTGGATGAAGACATAGAACTCTCAGCTCCGCCTGCGCCATGCTTGTCTGGATACTGCTATGCTCCCACCTTGATGATAATGGACTGAACATCTGCACCTGTAAGCCAGCCCCAATTAAATGTTGTTGCCTTGGTCATGGTGTCTGTTCACAGCAGTAAAACCTAACTAATACAGTGTCCAAACTGATATAGACAATATGGTAGAGAATTATTACAACTGTTTGCTTGTTTGTTTGTGAAAATAAGCTGCATATAGAATTTGTCTATAGAATAGTTTACTGACTTGATTTCTGACTTCAGAACTCTATTATGGAGGAAAATCCTATAGCCAACAAACACAGTGGATTAGATTTTCTTAGGTTTCCTCTGGCCAGAGTTCCGTTATCTATTATATTCTGTTGCTTTTCATTCTAATATCTGTCTCCAAAAGCCATTAAATAACATCAACCAAATGTACTTCATATATATGTTACCTCTCCTTATCTCTCAAAGGTGCCAATGCTCTTGTGATTGGCCTTTTAACAGTGCCATGGAATTTGTGTAAGTGGTAAGCATTGTCTTGATTGTGCAATCAGTCATACATTGATTCTTGCTCTGGAGACTTGCAGATATCCAGACCCTTGAACAGCTGATCTGCCTTTCTTCAAGACGCTTCACTGGGCAGCACTGTCAAACAGAGTCTTTAATGAGCAAACTCAGCTGCAAGCCTATCACTTAAATTGTGCAACTGCATCTCCTCACAGACCAGGAAACCTGAGAACTTTCTCCCTGCTTTGTCTCCATTTGTGTTGGGAAGGAACTGTGATTAATTTCAAATTGATGCTTATTACCACCAGGAATGAAATACTTCTTCTAATTCAGCATTCATTTATTATTCTTTGATAGGAACATGTTTACATAAACCAGTATAATAGAAAACAAACCATTGTTTACCAAGTGCTTTTGTTTTGTAAATCAACAAGGGATTCTTCTAGCAGCATCACTCAAAGGCAGGGATTTTACCTCCAGTCACAGCCCCAAGATTTGATTTTAGAAAACCTATCTTTATTACATTTTCTACTTCTAAAGGATTCTGTGTTTCATATTAGTGTCAGGCCGGTTTTGTTCCTCCATGGTGCTCGGAGCTTAAACTAGAAGATTAAAAACAAGATAGGAAACTCTTCTGTTCAGAATTATCCTCTTGTCTAGCTCTGTGTGTGTGTGTGTGTAGGGGGGCGCATCCTATGATTTCATGTATTAACTGTTTGTTAACAGTCTAGAGGCATAATTTTCAGTTTGGGTTGATGGTGATGATAAATGGATTTCCAGTTTAGCTGATTTCTTTAGGAGGGAAATTGAAACTACTTGGACATGATTGTAAAATTTCCTCTTAAGTTTAAGAGAGGCCACCCAGGAACTTCAATTATTACCTTTGTGCCTTTATCCCCCCTCTGCTTCTCTATAGTCATAGATTTCTCATACTATGAGGATGATCTAAGCCCTGTTGTCTGCTGTAGGTAGAATTTTTGTATTAATCATTTTATTTGTTTATATTTCAAATGATTTCCCCCTTTTTGGTTACTCACCCACAACTCCCTATCCCACCTCCCTTCCCCTTCCTCCCCTTTGCCTCTGTGAGGGTGCTCCTCCACCCATTCACACACTCCCACCTCACCCTCTAACATCCCCCTATTCTGGGGCATCAAGCCCCCCTGCCCTCCCATTAATGCCAGAAAAGGCCATCCTCTGCTATATATGTATCTGGCTCCTCCATGTGTACTCTTTGGTTGGTGGTTTAGTCTCTGGGAGCTCTGAGTGCTCCACTTAGTTGATATTGTTCTTCGTATGGGCTTGCCTTACCTCCAGCTCCTACAGTCCTTCCCCTAGCTCTTCCAGTGGGTTGTCCTGGCTCAGTCCAATGGTTGGCTGTGAGTATCTGCATCTGTATTGGTCAGGTGCTGGTAGATCCTCTCAGGGAACAGGAATATCAGACTCCTGTCAGCAAGCACTTCTTGGTATCAGCAGTAGTGTGGAGGTTTGGTGTCTGCAAATGGGTTGGATCCCTAGGTAGGGCAGTCTCTGGATGACCTTTCCTTCAGTATCTGCTCCATTTATTGTCCCTGTGTTTCCATTAGACAGGAACATTTCTGGGTTAAAAATTTTGACATGGATGGGTGGTCCCATCCCTTAACTGGGGGCTGTGCCTATCTATTGGAGGTAGAATCTACAGGTTCTCTCTCCCCTTTGTTGGGTATAAGGTTTATTTACAGGGATCTTGACTCCACACTGTGAAGGTGTGCACTCAGGATGAGTTTTACTATAAGTAGTGCTTCCTTTGTCTTTTCTCCTCTTTTTGTGTATATGATGTGATATGCATGAGTCACATGTATGAACTAGGCATGTTCATATACATATGTGCACATGCATGCAGAACCAGAGGTTAATGTCTTCCTCCATTGATTCTATCTTATACATCAATGCAGCATCTCTCAGTCCAATGCGGAGCTTACTGGTTTGGATAACCTAGCTGGCCAGCTGTTCCCCGTCCTTGCATCCTAGGAATCCCTAGGATGACAGGTGGGCTGCTATGCTTGCTTGGCACTTAAGTGGGCACTGGGGACCCAAACGCTCGTCCTCATGTCTTGCTGCGTGTTTTGCTCTTTATCCAATGTGTGATCCCCCTAGCCCAGTGATCAGTTTTCTTTTCTTTTTTCCTTTCCTTTTCCCCCTACAAGATAGTGGGTTTTTTTTTAAATTACCTTTCTCCATAAAGAAATAGGATTTTCAGATACTATAGTGTTCAAATTTCAATTTCTTAAGGAAGTGCCATTACTTTCCTAATGGGTGAACAAGTTTACATTTTCAACAGTATACAGGGTTTCTTTTTCCACATTCATACCTAATTTTTAAATCTTTCTGACTTTCTCTAACAGTTTTTCTAATAGATGTGAAACAGTATTTCACTGTGGTTTTAATTTGCATTTCTTGGATTATTAGTGTTATTGAACATTTTTATATCTATTTTTATTAAAAAGATATTTTTATATAATATACTTTGATTAGTTTCTCCTCTCTGAGCTCTTAGATCCTATCTACTTCCCCACCAAACCGAATTTATACCCTTTCTTTTATCTCCATCAGAATATAATAGACATTAAAATACTAATATTAATAATATTGAAATAAGAAAAGAGGGAAGCATATTTGTTATCAGCATTGGCAGGATAATCTGAATATGGTTGTAAGCTGTTTCTGTCTCTCTGTCTGTCTCTCTCTATTCTGTCAGCTTTCCCACTCTCACTTAAAGTTTCTTTGAACATTGTTATAAACCATGGTTTTATAGGAAGGCATTTCAAATATTCACAATTTACTGCTTTTGGCTAACATCCATTTCAGTTTCTAAAGAACAAATTTATTATGAGCCTAAAACCTATTAGATGTATTTAAAGTACTAGAGGATTAATTGAGCTTTTGAATATACAAAATGGTTTTCAAATAATTTGACATCACAGAAGTACAAGTCTTATTTTAATTCCATTGTACTTTTGGTATAACCGAGGAAAATAAGTTAAAGCTTTGAAAACTGAAGAGTTTTATGAAGCCATGAGAAAAATTATCTTTTCCGGGACTTCTCTTTATTGTCTTTATAAAAAGCATCATCATTCCAAACAATGGGAAGAATAAAGGGTCGTGCACAAGGTCGTCCAGCTCGGAAGCTTTCGCATGCATGTTCTTGGATCTGGAGAACTGCTGTGCCATCTGCCTTTAGTCACACTCAGAGGGGTAGATCTGAATGTTAGAGCTGTATTTAAACATTTCAACACACACAAAGATATTATGTTCTGGGAATACAGCACATGGTGTTTATTTTTAACATAATTATACTTGTCTTGGTGAATGTCTTTGAAATAAATTATTAAAAAGAAGTCATTCGTGGAAATTATTCATGGTTCAAACCTTTTATCCTAGGAAAAATTCAAAATAAACATTTTGAATAAAGGTTTCTAGTTCTTTTAGGACTGCTTCAATTAAAACTATGGATTTCAGATTAATTGCTAAAGTGCTTTCTGTACCCAGTGGTTAATGTTTGCAGTTACTTTTATTAAATATTAATCAGGATGCAGATGTAGGATGGCTTGTTTGGTAAAGTGCTGGCTTGAGTTTGGATCTCTAGACAAAGCTGAGTCCAATGTCAGTCAAAGCAAGTGTCCCTGCAATCCCAGCAGAGGTGAAATGAGAGACAGAAATGGAGGCTTCTCTACAAGTTCTTGCCAGTATAGCTTACCTGGCAAAGTTCCAGACCAACCAGATACCTTTTCTCTAACACAACGTGGAAGATACTAACACTTGAGGTTGCCCTCTGATTTCTAGACACATGCTATGAACATGCAATACCTACACACTTACATGCTCTCATACATGTGAGTGCTCACACACATGCAGACCATATTAATGAGAATAAGAACATGCGGTTTCAAGCTTTTAATTACGTTGCCCGTGCTCTATGAATATAGACAAAAAGAGTCTTTTATTTTTATTTTTATTTTTTTTTACATTCCCTCTTGGAATCAAATCTCTATGTACTAATAGTCACTTTTCCTTTCTGTTCTTTGCAGATTGTCTTGAATTTTACCACGATGGACCTATACAAAAGTAGTCTGTGCTGGTATGATTACATTGAAGTAAGAGATGGTTACTGGAGGAAGTCACCTCTCCTTGGTACGACGACATTACTCATCTTCTCTGTAACTGTATCTCTATTCTATCTATGGTTGAGGCAGACACTGTTCCAAAGAGCTATCAGTTTCAATCTGTATGTCTGAACTTGTTTATATTTTCAATTGTATGTTTTTTCAACCATACCAAAAACTGCTCAAGGTCAAACAAATGAATAGATTGATTCACTGATTTAAAATAACTTAAATATTGGGTAGATTATTTGATCTGAACACAATGATTAAGCATAGATTCCCAAAGATTATGCTTATTGATTCCACACAGCATTTATCTCCGAATTTGAAATTTAAGGGTAATAGTTTTGATAGGTTGCATATGTATATGGTGTGTGTGTGTGTGTGTGTGTGTGTGTGTGTGTGTGAGTGTCTGTGTGTCTGTGTGTCTGTGTGTGTGTGTGTGGTCTCTTTCCTAAGGCAGGAGAGTGAGTTATCAGGTCCATCTTTGATAGTTGCCTTCCTGTGACTAGTGAATGCGCTCCTCCTATAAACATCTCAGATTTTTTTTTCCCTTGGAGAAGAGGCATTTGTATTTATGTCAGTAACTGCAGCTTAGATTGGTGTGCAGGAATGTCTGATCCCATCTTGAAACCACAGACAACACAAGAAGCTTTCATGAATCATTGCTTGGAGGTGGGAGGAGCTGTGACCCCCAAGCACAGGCTCACAGCTCCTCCACCTTGGTGTTCTTTCCTTCTCAGACTGTGGCAAACCTTCACGTTTAGCCATAGCTTAGCCCCACTGAGGTTTTGTCCCGTACCGATCCAGCCTTAATATCTAAAACCTACTGAATGGACATTGCCTTACATGATGTGGAAACTACCTTAGCAAGTCTGTGCCATCTTTGGAAATACTTCAAAACATGAACAAAAAAGGGTCAAACTGGTATAATACTTCAACTCAAGGAAAAGAAAGCACTGTTTTCTACATCTAGTTTCTCAGCCTGTGTAAAACAATGTATCACAAGTGTAGTTGGAATTCCAAGGAAACACTTCAGTGGCTTCCAGTCAGAGAATCCAATCTGAATCTACATTCAAGAAAGCACTTGGTGGGATAGCACCATCTGTCTCCCTGGTTCAGTGCAGAGGGGTCCACCAAACCAATTCACTGTGGTGCAGATATGTGTGAAATCTCTCCCAAGGGTTCCGTGAAAGACTGAGCTCTGAGTGAAATAGCTGTGATCCATATCAACTCACCAGGAAAAAAGGTACCACAGAGACTCTGGCTGCCACTTCACACCCTCTAAGATGGAGGATGCATTTGAACAGATTTGTCCATAGTTTGAATGCATGTAACAGTGAATGGAGTATGTCCTTTGCCAAGTCTCTTTAATGCATAGTTTCAAAAATATCTTTTTACGGACTGACCTTTCCTATGAAATTTTTTATTCAATTTAGCTATATTTTACTTTAAATTTATGGGTATGATTATTTTTCAGCAATACACAGACATGCATAGTAATGTTGGGAGCTTCTGTTCTGTCTCATGTCAATCTGAGCCAACAGTGCATATGTGTTTACACATTTTGACTATAAATGTTAGTAAGGCCTAATAAACAAGAAAGGAGACCAGTGAAGGAAAGACTAGGTCTTGGTGAAGAACAGAGACTGGACTAAAGGACACAGGGATTGAGAGGAAAAGAGACAGAAGGGACAGGGATACACAGGAGGATGGGGGAGTGGGGAGGAGTGAGATGAGACAGAAGTAGAACATACTAAACACACTTCATTCAAAAGTGCCACAGTGAGATGTAGTAGCTGTATGCTAGCTTAAAATCAAAACAATTATAAGAATGGTTAAAAGTATAGTATGATTGTAGAGTTATTTTATAGTGTGTGTGTGTGTGTGTGTGTGTGTGTGTGTGTGTGTGTGTGTGTTGAAGGATCTATATCATATAGTGAGCAATGAGCCCATGGAAGGATGATGTGGGAAGGAAGGACTAATTCTATGACTTTACGCATTGTCTATTGTCTCCTAATAATTCACATATATGTATACAGAATATGATCAGCATTCAGAATCAATTTGATATAACTATTCAGGTTATAATACTACAGACTACAATAGCTTTTTCTGAGCTGGGGGTGTGTTAATGTAAAGCACCTGAGGTGTCTTACACTTTGTTGTCATTAATGTTGTCATTACCTTGATGAGGGGAGAAACTTCTCTTTGTGTTTGAATCAAATTGTACCCTTCTGGGGGTGATCACATTGATAACTGCTCTAATTTCTCAGGACAACTTGAGACTTTTTCTATCCCCATAGGGTCTCAGCACCACCTTGAAGCATCATGTGATCTTTTATGAATTTGGGGGGTTAACTCTTAATTCTTTACATGATAATGATATGGGTGTCAGTTGACAGAGGATTTTGAAGTGGTCTGAAGAGAGTGCTTTATTTAATTACCTTTATTAAGGTAAATTTATGGCTCTAAACCCTGGTTATCAACCTTATTATTGTTGTGGCTCTTTAATACAGGTTCTTCATAATTTTCATTGCTACTTCATAACTGTAATTTTGCTGCTGTTATGAATAATAATGTAAATATTTTTGAAGCTTGAGGTTTGCCAAAGGTCTTGTGACCTACAGTTTGAGAAACACTACTCTAATTGCCAGAGATATAAGCCAAATGCATGCATATATATATATATACCTTATAGCTAGTGTGGAGCACTAGTCTTTAATTCAATGCACAGTGTGTAATTTAATACATACTACATATTCATATTTAGGAGCCTCTCTTTATTCTTTAATTTCTTTTAGGTAGATTCTGTGGGGACAAAGTGGCTGGAGTTCTTATATCTACAGACAGCAGAATGTGGATTGAGTTTCGTAGCAGCAGTAACTGGGTAGGAAAAGGGTTTGCAGCTGTCTATGAAGGCAAGTCACATTACATTTAAGAGGTCACTTCATTCCCCGCATCTCAACAGAGATGTTTCCTTTGGTTTCATTAAAAGAATGTGGAAAGCTTATTTTTGCAATAACATAATTTTAATAAGCCAACATGTGGATGTTCCCAGGATGATCTTAATAAAAATACTTGATAAATTTAAGTGACAAGAACACGTTTTCTAGTGTAAATGATACGGTAATAACTCAGGAGAGACAAAACAAATGGACAACAGTTCTTATGTTTGTTTTATGGTGCTGTGGAGTGCTAAGAAAAATTAGAAATTTTCTTTGTACTGATTTTCTTTAAAAATCGGTTTGACTTCTGGAGTGGTGAAGTAGCCCATTCTAGGGACCTGTACAAAGGGTGATTGTGTTACAGTAATGAAGCATTCTTTGTCAAAATGGGAGAGTCAGCATGTGAGAAAGAATGTATTACATGCTTTTGTTCTATGTTTCTTAAAGACAATGAGCTGGCATCCAGCTCCAGGCTGTACACTAGCCTTTTGGGGCAGGTTGTGGGTGTATAAATCCCTTTTCCATACAGGAGATTAAGTAGTTTCCAAGGCAGGAGATTCCTACTTCCCTTAAAATTTTAAGTGGGAGATTTTGTTTTAAAGATTCACCTCCTAGAGAGGGAGAGGACTGCTGGACAGACCCATGGAGGCTGCATACCACTGCAGTCAGAAGCTGCAGCGTTTCTGCCCAGAGTCAATCTTCTTTGCTAATAAGCTCTTTTACCTGTGTGCAAAAGCCCAAGAAATCTCCATGGGGAATCACAGAACAAACTCAGTGAACAATTGTTCATCCCATAATCTTGGTAGCACTACAGCTGTCCAGCTTTGGTTTTCTTTATGGCATGGTCTTTGCATTCTCATAGAAACAGACCTTAAATACTTTGAAGAAAAATACAATGAAATGGCCTGCTAGGACTTATTTGTTTATTTGTTTTGCCTTCCTCAGCGATTTGTGGAGGGGAGATAAGAAAAAATGAAGGGCAGATTCAATCTCCCAATTACCCCGATGACTACCGCCCAATGAAGGAGTGTGTGTGGAAAATAATGGTGACGGAGGGCTACCATGTTGGACTGACCTTTCAGGCATTTGAGGTAAAGTCTTTCAGGAAAATTTCATGGTGACATGTTCTCTATAAATGACAGCAGCATTTAAGGGTCTCCTCATTAAGTCAGCAGAGAATCAGCCTTTTAATCAGCGAAAAAGCAGAGGGAAGCCTATAAAATGTAACATCAAGAAAGAAAGTTTTTTTTTTTCCTTTTCACTTGTTACAGGCATTTGCAAGAAGATTAAAGTGAGTTTATATTAACTGTGCTATTTGAATTAGAATGTTTGAAGTGTTGATAGCTTTTGAAGCTTTTTTTTTTTTTTTAAGCAAATGTATAGGCCTCTGTCATAAGACTGCTTGGAGGGTCTATTAAATCACCGAACCTTTATTTCCCCTCTAGAGGTTTCTTTTTATGTTGTTATGGAGGACATTCTTTTTAGCTTTTATATGATCACAAAACTTGTTTATATCGAACATAATATTCTAAACATTCTCAGAAGCTTTTAACTTCATGAAAAGTTACTTGTCAGTGCTTTGGGGAGAAAGCTTGATGAATAAAGCAGCTGCCTGAGGACCTGAGGTCTGATTCCCCAGAACTCACATAAAAGCTAGCAGGTAGGGAGGCCACCTGTGACTCCAGCCCTCCTGAAGGCAAGCTCTAAGAGGAATATCAGCCATCTTGGCTCTCCAGAGTCCCTAAGCTCTGAATTCAGCCAGGGAAGCTGCCTCAATAAATAAACTATGAAAAACAGAGTGATACCAACTTCTGGCCTCTACGTGCAAACACAGCCAAAAACACACAAGTGCCCATTCACATGTGAACACACATACAGATAAACATAAATATCACACACACACACACACACATACACAAACATGTACCAAAACCTGACTGTGAGACTACTAATCAAGATAATTAATATACTTTTCTTCCTCCCTTTCTTCCTTACACCATTACTCTCTCTCTCTCTCTCTCTCTCTCTCTCTCTCTTCCCTTCCTCTCTCCTCTCCTTCTCTCCTTTTTTCCTTTCTTTTCTTCCTTCCTTCCTCCCTTCTTTCCTTCCATCTGTATTACAATAAAAACCAAGAAAAGAAGCAATTAGAACTAAAGATATGGTGAAATGATTTTAAGGACCTTGAAGCATGCTTTGGTTAGTCAAAGAATTTAGAAAGTAAGAGCTCTAAGTGATGTGGGAAAGCCTAGTGCTGTGTTTTGGGCATCTTTGTCAAATGTCAGATGACCATAGTTATGTGAATTCACATTTGAGTCTTTTATTTTTTCCACTGACCTAATCTCTGCCTTTGTGCCTGTACCATGCGGGTTTTTTGTTTGTTTGTTTGTTTGTTTGTTTTTTCATTATAATTCTGTAATGAAGCTTGCAATGTGGTATGCTAATCCTTTGGCATTACGTATTTTGTTCTGGGTTACTTTGGCTGCCTTGGATCTTTTGTGGTTTCATGTGAATTTTAGAATTCTTTTTTAAAAGCCAGGTGTGGTGGCCCACGCCTTTGATCCCAGCACTCAGGAGGCAGAGGCAGGCGGATTTCTGAGTTCGAGGTCAGTCTGGTCTACAAAGTGAGTTCCAGGACAGCCGGGGCTATACAGAGAAACCCTGTCTCAAAAAACAAAAAAACAAACAAACAAAAAAAAATTCTTTTAAAATTTTTGTGAAGAGTATCATGGTGATTTTGACTGCAGTTCACCAAGTGTATAAACTGTTTTTGATAAGTTGGTCACTTTCACGATATTAATTCTACTAATTGTGAGATAGGGTACCTTTCCATTTTCTAATTTATCAATTTCTTTCTTCAGATATTTATTAATTTTTTGGGGGGGGGGATTTGAGACAGGGTTTCTCTGTGTAGGCCTGGCTGTCCTGGAACTCACTTTGTAGACCAGGCTGGCCTTGAACTCAGAAATCCGCCTGCCTCTGCCTCCTAAGTGCTAGGATTAAAGGCATTCGCCAACACATCCGGCTTTAATTTTTTTTTTTTTAATTAAAGAATTTGTCTACTTTCTTGGATGGGTTGATTTCTGGATATTTTGAGGCTAATGTGAATGGTAATGTGTCCATGAGCTCTTTCTTACAGTGCTTGTTATTGGTATATATAAAGGCTAATAAAATTTGTAAGTTGATTTTGTATCCTGCTACTTAGCTGAAATTTTAGAATTTTCTGATATTATATTTGGGATCCTCTGTGTATAATAGTGTAGAGTCTACACATAGGGGTACTCTGACTTCTTTGTTGCCTATTTGTATGCCTTTAATTTTCCTTCTCTGTTCTCTTGCTCTATCTACAGCTTCCAGCAGTTGGAGTCTCAGAGATAATCAAGGGAGCTTTTATCACATACTAAAGAAACATACAACATTATAAGAGAATACTTTAAAAACCTATATGCTGTTAAGCTAGAAAACTGAAAATAAATGGATGAATTTCTAGATTTGTCCAAAATTTGTCCAAAAGATAAAGGTTAAACTAAAGAGATGTCATCATCCTAAACAAACCTATAACAAACAAGGGCAGTGGGACAGTCAAGAGTCAACAGGAGAAATCTGTCCAATCTACAAGGAACCATAATCAATACTTAAAGTATATAAAAAAAAATAGAGACAGAGGAAACACATCTAAACTACTACTAAAACCGTATAAAAACTCAACCAAAAAATAAAACTGTAGGCCAATATCTCTGATGAACAAAGAATCAAATATGTGCAATAAAACAATGCTGAATAATAATACTGAATAATAATAATAATAATAATAATAATAATAATAATAATACTGAATACAATTTTATATAACAAGAGTTATATAAACGATCCAGCCAAACTGGCTTTATGCTAAAGCCAGTTTTAAATTAATTTATCTCATTTTGTACATTCTTTCAAAAGTGCTTCTGGTTTTCTGTTTTTTATCCTCCATAGAACTTTTCTCCTTCAGATAAAGGGCTATTAGATTGACATCTGTTGTAAGCACTCACTAACTGTCTGTCACTTATACTTTTCTGTTAGTGTGACATTGTTTTACGGATCACATTGCTACTTGCTTTATTATGTAAATACAAAAAGCTGCATACATTTATTAAAGAACTAAACAGCTTTTTTTTCTTGAACAGACATCAGAAGGGTGGCCTGTTATCCCATTTGGAAAGCGCTATGTTCCATAAACTTGTACTCTCAAAATATATACCTCGAGACCCCACCCACAATGTTGATTTTAAGATTTGGGGTAATTAGAAATGATTAGGTGGAGTGTCACGAATGGCCTCTGGGCCCTTGTGAAAGAGATTTAGGAAGAAGACTCACTGGATAGGCATCCTTTACAAAGAACATCATCATCAGCTAATGAATATGTCAGTACCTAACTATCAGCTTGTCAGCTTCCAGAACTGAGAAGAACAGTTCTGCGGTCCACAAAAATTGTATCCTGAATAGGCCAACACTGGGAGTTTTTTTCTTCTGCTACTGAATATATTGCCTCTTAATACCAACATAATAAAGTTTGTATGTGAATATGGAATTAATTTGTAACACTTAAACTCCTTTCATCGGCAGTATTATCAGTAAAGGATCTTCTAGTACTGTTTTATTTGAGTATTTTTGGCGTGTACCACTGAAGCAGAGGAAAAAATTTGGAGACTGGAGATGTTTACAGGAAAAGCTTCAAAGAAATGCCAATAAAGCAGAAAGAAGTTAAATAAACCCAGAGCTTAGTTTTGTTTAGAGTGAAATCCCCACATGCATTAATTCAAGTGGGATTAAGTTTGAGGGACTTGTCAACATTGCTGCACACCCTGGTTGGATGAGACTTCCCTTATGTAAGCCAGATATGTTTAGCAGCCCTGGCTGTCCTTGAAATAAGCTTCAACACTCTTAACAGTGTATGAGCCTTTGCCTTGCTGTTGTGCTTAGCAGAAAGCAATTATTTTGTCTCTTTAAATATATTTCATTAGCTTAAAGTTAGTGAATATGCTTTGTGAATGTACTAATAACCCAGGATAGAAAGATGTGCTAATAGGTTTATGGTTTTCTGCTGGTCATTTACTTACTGGTTCGGAGTGTTCTGAATATGAATTGACTTACTATTAATCAAGGTTTCTTTACCATTTTTGTCAAAAGAAAAAAGAAGCCCCAAACCCTAAAATAAGTGTATATACAAAATAAGTGTATATACAATTTTGTTATATTATCTATAATATGGTATCATTTTGGTTGCCATGCTAGTATCTGATTGTGTTAATTATATTATTTAACTAATACTTTAGACCTTGATTTATGACATTTATGAGATGTCATTATTATATCTACCTCTACCTCTACATCTCTACCTCTATCTCTATCTATAACATTTACCATCATAATCATTTTTGGATGAACCATTCAGTCCTGAAATCATACAGACAGATAGCATTATAAGACTAAACATGTTATATTTAGGAATATATATATATATATATATATATATATATATATATATATATATATATATACCTGCAATATCAATTAGAAAATGAAGACAGGGCCATGAATTTCATTGTTGGTGTTACATTTGTTTTGAGACAGGTTTTTTTCCATGTAGCTCTGGCTGTCCTGAAACTCACTCTGTACATCAGGCTGACCTCGAACTGGGAGATCTACCTCCCTCTGTCTCTGCCTCCTGATGCTGTGACAACAGAGGTACCTCACCATGGCAAACAGGTGGGAGGGGCAATGAATTTGAAGGAGAGCTGGGAGGAATAGATGAAAGGCTTTGGAGAAAGGGGAAGGAACAAACCTTAGAATTACATTACAGTCTCATAAATACAAATAAAGAAAATAAAGAATTTGTCACAGTGTTTTGAAGTCTCCAAAACTCTTTTGGTCTTGCAAACTAAAATTGTGTTCCCAGGAAGTGGCAACTTCCCTTTCCTTTCACCTCCAGTCCCTGCAAACACCAATTTTTACAGTGTCTATAAATTGGAATAGCCTAGTATCACATGTAAGTAGAATGATTCAGAGTTACTTTTAGCTTATTTCACTCACCATATAGTCTTCAAGTTTCATCCATAACAACAATGTTTCATTCTACTTACAGGTTAGATCTTCTTTGTCTATTCATACATCAATCGATGGATGTTATTTACATCTTTCTACTATTATCAGTCATTTAGCATTGAACATGGACATGCAATTATAAACATGTTTATGTATTTGTGTGTGTATATAATGTATATGTGTATATATATATATATATATATATATATATATGTGTGTGTGTGTGTGTGTGTGTGTGTGTGTGTGTGTATAATGCATATGTGTGTGTGTGTGTGTGTGTGTGTGTGTGTGTGTGTGTGTGTATGAACACACATACAGCCAGGAACTGGGTAGACCTTGATCGTCCTTGTTCACTTCCTGTGAACCCTCCTATAAGCAGTCACCAGGAAACTATGGAAAGAGTGGGGGTTGGATGCCTTTAGTTCTCACTAAATAGAAACCATTCACCTTACCCTTGGTTCCTTCATAGCAGCTGTTGAGAACATGAGCCTCTTAAGTTTCCATGTAGCACTGAGCTTTTTCAAGGCTCTGAACTTGCTACCCCTTCTTTGTGGATTTGATCTCCTTCAAGGGCTGGTTAAATATCAGCTTTTGAAAAACATGTTCAGCATTAATGTTTACTTTCACCATGGTCACTATGGATATTAGATCTGTTTACATTATAATAAACCTGCCAGATTCACAGAGATTTTATGCTCTAGAGCCCTTAAAGTCTGTAATCAATCAACAATGCTGTTATCAAAACACATTCATCTTATGTTAATTGTGTGTGGCATTGCATCTAGCACCTAGCTCTTCAACTATCTATGCTTGATCTTGAGAAGAAACTGCCGTTTTCTCTTTTGATATATTTTTGCCTTTATTTATCTTTGGCTTTCTTATCTTTTTCATGGAACTTATGGCTATTGGCTTTAACATCTGTGGGCTTGATGTAGGTATTTATTCTTTTAAATCTATGTGTATGTATGTGAGCCTGTGTGCATGTGTTCAGCACACAGTTGTAGGAGCCTATGTTCCTTACAAGAGGGAGCTGGAAGCCATGGTGTGGGAGTCACAGGCAGCTATAAGCTGCTGTGTGGATACTGGGAGCTGGAACAGGGTTCTTTGCAACAGCAGTGAGTGCTTTTAACCACTGAATCATCTATCTCTCCATCTCCTTAATTCACTTTTTAACTTCTCTAGCAATATTTAGATCCATCCTACATATTAGTTGATAAAGTAACGTAACATAGCTAAAAATATAGAATGCAAGATATAAATCAATCACATTTTCACTTATGCTTGATTTTGTTACCCCCAAGTTGATGAAGTATAGTTGTAATTAGGGTCAGTGAAGGAGATTCATTGCACAAGCTTTATATGCAGATTAAACCTGGAAAAGTATGTAAACACCAGCATTCCATTCACTGATAATGTCTCTGAATGCAATAGATTTATGTGCATGAGGAACACTCCATATGCTATGTAACTGTAAAAGTTTATTATGTGTGAGTGAATTTACATTTCTATTTGATTATTCATCAGTACTAGATATATATTATATAGTATGTAGACACTGTCGGATCTTAACTAGGTACTGGTAAAAATATAAATTATGAAGTTAGTGTTTTTATGAATATTTCTCTGAAAATATACTTTTGTACATATAACTACTCAAATTTCTAAATGTAACTAAGTGAACAGTGAATTTCCTATAAATTAAAAATTGAAGTGATTTTGGCTAAAAGTTAAAAAAATATATAATGAGTTTTATTAGGATACAATCAATTCTCTTTTCTAAAGCACAGTGGTGAATATTTTTAAATTTTCAAAAGTGCCTGTGTTGGTTTAATCCTGATAAGTACTGATTTTGAAAACAGAATTTAACCTATGGTTAAGATTATTTGAATTTGACATTACTAAATTTTAATCTACATGACTTTTAATGTGAAACAACAGGAATTCTGAGTTTGAGGCTGGTGTGGGTTACAACATAACTAGTTCCAAATTAATCTGTGCTAAGATTATCAATCAATCAATCATACTCAATCAATCAATCAATCAATCAACAAATGTGCCTCCTTTCTGTTCACCCAGGCTTACGTTGATGTACTGTTTCTAAGATTTCTAAAGAAGAGTAAGAGTTCCTATGTGTGCACCGTATCTTTAGCTCATTTTTAGTAACATGTTTTCCTTTCTGGGGTTATTTTCATGTTAATACCTTAGTGCTATGCCACCAAGAATAACCTTCCCATTCCACTTGTCTTATTAATATCTATTAATGAGACAAATAATTTTTACAATTTCCCATTGTAGATTGAAAGACATGACAGCTGTGCTTATGACCACCTAGAAGTTCGAGATGGAGCCAATGAGAACAGTCCTTTGATAGGACGGTTCTGTGGTTATGACAAACCTGAAGATATAAGGTCTACTTCCAACACCCTGTGGATGAAGTTTGTCTCTGATGGGACTGTGAACAAGGCAGGGTTTGCTGCTAACTTTTTTAAAGGTAATCTGCGACAGCTTAGGTTTTGGGGGTGGTGAGGTATTCAGGGCATTAATCTTTGAGTCTTGGCAGAATTGGATTGGAGGTCATTGAAAGTTGAAGTATGTCCTAGTGTGTATTACTAAGAAAAATAAAACCTATATTAATGCAAAGTTGCATCAAACTTACATGTAGGACACTCATAGTCACTTATTTGAAGTGTATCATGTTTGAACAAAAATAGGAAGAACAAATACACTTTCCTCTGCATGGACTTTTATAGGATTTTTTGTATGCTAAATTCACCAGCAGATATCTAAGTGTTTTCATTATTTAAATAGCACAGTTCATTGTCAACAAGAGTTGCTCAGGAATTTGCTATATAAATTGAAAGGAAGATAAAACTATCACATCAGCTATATAAATTCATTAAAATATATATTTACATGGTAAATTTTTTCTGAATATGTCATATGTCACAATGGTAGAAACATATACTTAATGTTTTTCTGATGCATGTTTCCATAAGGTGTTTGTATTTATATAACCTATACTCATTTATTTATGAAGAATAAAATTATCGAATACCATGTCTGTGCAAATTTAAAAATAATGCATATTATATCTGCATCAGAGAAAAATTGGACTGAAGTTTATCGTGTATTAATATTTATTCATTATATAATATAAAATTTATATATTTTACATATATTTTATACATTAAACAACATATTATATTTATATAAATGTATGTTCTTTTTTATGTACAATTTGCATAACTTTTTATAAATTAATTTATTTCTACACTCCATATTCCATTCCCCGCCCCCCCATCCACCCTCTGACTGTTCCACATCCCACACCTCCTCCCTACCCCATCCCTTGTCTCCATGTGGATGCCCCCACCCCCCACCCCACCTGAACTCTAAACTCCCTGGGGCCTCCAATCTTTTGAGGGTTAGGTGCATTATCTCTGAATAAATGAAGACCCAGAATTCCTCTACTGTATATGTGTTAAGGGCCTCATATCAGCTGGTGTATGCTGTCTGTTAGGTGGTCCAGTGTTTGAGAGATTTTGAGGGTCCAGATTAATTGAGACTGCTGGTCCTCCTACAGGATCACCATTCTCCTCAGCTTCTTTCAGCCTTCCCTAATTCAACAACAGGGGTCAGCTGCTTCTGACCATTGCTTGGGTGCACATATCTGCATCTGACTCTTTCAGTTGCTTGTTGGGTCTTTCGGAGGTCAGTCATAATAGATCGCTTTTTGTGAGTACTCCATGGCCTCAATAATAGTGTCAGGCCTTGAGACCCCCGCTTTGAGCTGTATCCCACTTTGGGCCTGTCACTTGCCCTCCTTTTCCTCAGGCTCCTCTCCATTTCCATCCCTGTAATTCTTTCAGACAGGAGTTCATAGATGTGACTGTGGGATGACAACCCCATCCCTCACTTGATGTCCTGTCTTCCTGCTGGAGGTGGGCTCTATAAGTTCCCTCTCCCTACTGTGGAGCATTTCATTTAAGGTCCCTCCCTTTGAGTCCTGAGAGTCTCTTACCTCCCAGGTCTCTGGTGCATTCTGGAGGGTCCCACTAACCTCCTATTTTCTGAGATTGCCTATTTCCATTGTTTCTTAGTCTGCGTATTTATATTAAAAACACTGAAGCATGAAGAGTTCTAGACAACTACAAAATTTCATTTTTTTTTAAAATTTATAATCACTACAGCTTACTTTTTGGTGAAGACATTTGTTTAAATCATTTGTGTGGCATGTGGTTGTGTACATGTATTTGTGTGTTTGTGAGTGCATAGGATGGAAATTCAACCTAGGTTTTCATATGCAAATCTTATGTTCTCATATGCAAATCATATATTCTGCTAGTCAGCTGTGTCTTCAGCCTCTAGAAGGATGTTCTGAGATATAGTTAACAAATTTTGCTGTGATACCATTAAGTGTTGCTGTTCTTTTTCAACTTAATTCCCAAACCTCTCTGTGATTTAATAATCTCCATTGGCCCTTAAGTTCAGAAACAAAATGTGTTGTGTGTGAGATAAGATGATCTTCAGTTGTCCCTCCATCAGGTAGGTATCTGGTCTCTTGTTCTATGGTTTAGGTTGTCATGCTATTCTTTCCTGTGTCACATAGTCAAGGATTAGAACCTTTGCTAAGAAATGAATTGCCCGCTTTATTAAGAGCCATTAAACATCATATTTCAGTCCCTATTTAAGTCAACTCCAGTGGTACTGTATCTTCCTTGATTTTATAGAAGAAGATGAGTGTGCCAAACCTGACCGAGGAGGCTGTGAGCAGAGGTGTCTTAACACACTAGGCAGCTACCAGTGTGCCTGTGAGCCTGGCTATGAACTGGGGCCAGACAGAAGAAGCTGTGAAGGTAGGGTCTCTCTCTCTCTCTCTCTCTCTCTCTCTGTCTCTGTCTCTCTCTCTCTGCCTCTCTCTCTCTCTCTCTCTCTCTCTCTCCCCTCTCTCCCTGTTTCCTTCTAGCTATCTCTCTCTACCTGCATTTTCTCCCATAGCAACCATGGCTGACACGAAAGCTCACCTGCTCTCTGGCTATTGACCTCCATTCTTTGACTTTTGGTTATGAAGCATGTATGTGATTTGATTACAGCTCTACTTTCCCTGGCACCTTGATCTGTGTGCATCCACACCCCCCCCCCATTATTCCCCCAGTCATGTATTCTCTTTGCCTGTATCTGTACATTCAGACGTCCCTTCTGTCCTGTGGTTCTGTAACATTTGTCTTTATCATTTTCTTGACATATGCATAGACCACACATGTTTGCTTGTTACACTAACCAGCCCCAATTTCACCATCATATCCTCAGAACCTACCACAGACATAAGCATTTAGCACAAATCTAAACATATTTTATGCAATAAAAATTATTATGCAATGACATTTTTGTGGTTATTTACATTTTGTCATTGAGATTTCACATGAGGGTTTATGTATAACATTTTGTTACCAGGAATGATAATTTCACACAGGCTTCATTCCTCAGAGTAAAGCCAGAGCGTATTGGCTGATCTCCTTCTCTAACTTCAATTTCTCTCTCATGATCCCTGCTGTTTCACCTTCACAGATATTCACCATATATATGGATATATACATATATATCCATATAATATGTTTATATATAATATGACATATTTATATAGTTTATATATATTTAATTCAGAGTCTTACCACCAAAGTGTAAATCTCATAAAACTAAGCCCTTTCTATCTACTGTGATTACATATAAACACCAAAGGCAGTAAAATTCTTTGCTTCATGTTTGATGATGTCTTGCTGGCTTTTTAAAAAATGACCCTGCTTCCTTATTTCTTAACAGTCTGAATTCTTTTTTGGCTCCCACGTCTCTATCCTACATATTAAACTACCAACCTCTTCTCTGTACTGGGTGCCAAAATCATAATGACATAGAAAGTGTAGTATTTTTAAAGAGCACATTGTATATCGATCCTAAAAGAACACGACTCTTATTAACTATTCTTATTTCTATCTGCCTCTCTAAGCCAGAGCCTGACATGTCATAGGCAGTGCTTTACCACTGAGCTGCAGCCCCTAGATTAATATGACTATTTCTTACATGTAGTTCCTAGATTAACATGACTATTCCTCACATGTAGTTCCCCGATTAACATGACTATTCCTTACATGTAGTTCCTAGAAAAAAAAATCTTCTCCTCATCAAATACCCAGTACAAATGAGAGTATGAGTTGCTTTAAACATTTACTAACATTCTATGAAATATACACGTACCCATGTTTACATACACATGTGAACATACCTATGCTTACATAAACATGTGAATGTTCCTATGTTTACATAAGCATGTGAGCAAAACAGCCATCTCCGGCAGCCATCTCAGGCAGCTCTTGAATATCCTAGGAAGCAGTTATGAGCTGCTCATTTTATTCAACTTGTCTTGTGATACTCTGACTTTGGTGATTTCAGTAGGAACAAAGAAAGGAAATATAAGGTGTCCATTCTAAGAAGATCATTAAATAACAAAGAAAATGAGTTGTTAAATAGAATGCTTTGGAATAATATGTTATTTCAGTCATTTTATCTTTCTTCCTAGTGTACTTCAAATAGTCTTACTTAACTTGGAATAAAGCATGGCAACTTGGAATAGTGGGTTTGATCTTATTTATCAGAATATTGTGTGCTATCTCACTATCTATCATCTATCTATCTATCTATCTATCTATCTATCTATCTATCTATCTATCTATAACCTATCTATGTCATCTATCTATGTATATATTTATCAATCTAACATCTCTCAATTACTTATCTATTTCTATTTAGCTATCAGCTATCTCTCTATATAGCTGCCACAATATCTTATTTGCCACAATTATACTAATTTCACAAAAATAATTCTATTTAAAATTTCCAGACATCACATATTGTAAGATATTTTTCATGCACTTTGAAGAAAAGGAAACTTGGACATGGCTTTATATTATTCTTTTAAATTTTGAAGCAATTTAAAGCATTGTACTGTGGCCATAATTTGTTTTGTCCCAAGCTGTTGATTAGTAGCGATGAATGGGGTTTGATGATAAAATTCTTTAAATAAAGCCTCAGGACAGAGCATGCAGCTTCTAGGACTGACAACTAGAAGCTGCTTCACATTAAATGCAGCGATGGCGAAGTGGAGGTGCTCAGAAGGGGGCACCTTTAGTAAGAAGCTCTTTCCCCTTCTCTTCCAGCTGCTTGTGGAGGACTTCTTACAAAGCTGAACGGCACCATAAGCACCCCAGGCTGGCCCAGAGAGTACCCCCCAAACAAACACTGCCTGTGGCAAGTGATTGCGCCAAGCCAGTACAGAATCTCCGTGAAGTTTGAGTTTTTTGAGTTGGAAGGCAATGAGGTAAGTGAGCTGTGTTAAAAGTAAGTTTATCGTGTTGTGAGAACCCTTAAGGGCAATCTGACAAGCTTAAAAGAAAGAGGAGAACTCCATGTGTTTATGCAAATGTCCTCTTCCTTACCCCACAGTTCCTTTCTGCAAGTACTTAATGGTCTGTTTTAGACTGTAGGGAGCACCTCAGCAGTCCCTGCCAAGGTGTCCTACAACAATCAAGTTGGGGACCTGGGAAGCTATTAGAGGCAAAGAAAGGGGAACAGAGGAGAAGAGAGAGGAGAGAAAAAGAGAAAGAGGGGAAGAGGCTGGCTAGAAACAAGTGGGAAGAGGTAGGAGAGGGAGAGGGAGAAGAAGGGAAGAGAGAGAGAGAGAGAAGGAGAGAGCCTGAGCAAAAGAGCGAGAGAAGGAGAGAGGGAAGGAGGGAAGGAGGGAAGGAGGGAGGGAGGGACGGAGGGAGGGAGGGATGGAGAGAGAGAAGAGAGAGAGAGAGAGAGAGAGAGAGAGAGAGAGAGAGAGAGAGAGAGAGAGAGAAACAGTCCTTATAGTGAGCCAGGCTCCTACCTGGCTATTGCTGGGTAACTGTTGGGCAGAGTCTATAGGAAATGCTAAGACAGTTCTGCTGGTGTGGGATTTACTTAGATTTGTGTGGGACACTGAAAATTACCAGAAGAAAATTTCAGTTAATTTGATGTCCAGTATTTAGGATAAGCTTCCATATCACCTAGATATTTATAGAAAAATCATAAATAAAAAACAAAAACAGATTAAATCAGAACAAAAATATCCACCTATAGGAAAGATATGGTCTACTTTTGGATATTAGTATGTTTTTCAGATGTATGTAGTTTTTCATTATGAATTATGTTTGTGATTTATATACAAAAATGTTAATTTTAACCTAAGAAATTATAAATTTAGTGGAAATTTGTATTCCTTTTCAAAATATAGCTTACTGGATTGAAAGCCCAGTTTTTTGACTGATGACTAGATCGGAATTTGTACTGTCACTTATTTGGAAATGTCTGTGGTTTATCTATACATATACCAAATACAGGTGCATTCCGTGCTTAGGAATGATAACAAGGAAATGCCCATTGGATTTTGGATTTACTGGATTATTTTTATGAACAAAGTTATAAGTACCTTTGATGGCTCAGTTTTCTACTAAGACCCCTTTCTGATTCCTTTCTACATTTCTACATTTAAATTTAATTAAATTATTTAATTCTACTAACTATAATGAATTTTTTCTGCATTTATATTTAATTGCACATGATTTAATTGCACTAAGTATAATGAAAAGTTATTTTGCCTTTACTTGTCAAACATGCAATGAGAAATGTATGTGTGTCCCTGGGCTTTTGTTAATTGGTTTTTTTTTTTTTTTTGTAGATTTATTCACAACTTTTTGCCGTATTTATTTTTGGCACTTGTTCTTTCTTCTCCCTGTCCTTTTACTGCTTCTTAAATATTATTTGTTTCCAGTAATTCAATTTGTAGTTATTAAGATACTTTTATGTATATATAAAAATCCTTTAGAGACTTTGAGGTAAATTTGGTGGGTGAGTTTTGGGTAGTTAACTTAGGCATTTTAGGGAAATGTAGAATCACAAAAATTACTTGGCTTGGTTAAGTAGAAAGGTGATTTGGTAAAGTGCCCATTGTACAACCATGGGGACCTGAGATCTATACTCAGCACCTACAAAGAAAGCTAGGCATGGTTGTCAGTGCTCAGGATCTCAGCACTAGGGAGGCCAAGACAGGCAGGAGGATCCACAGGGCTTTTTGGGTGTTCCATCTACGCTAATTAGTAACCCTTGGGCTACACGAGAAACCCTAAAACAGAATCATAAAAGGGAAGTCGACAGCTCATGAAAAATGAGAGCCAAAGTTGACATTTGACCTATAAATGTGCATGGACACCTACAGATACAATCATGTAAAAATACAGACAACACACACACACACACACACACACACATACACAAATGCATATGTACATGCATACACACACAAGTCAATATGTTGATTTAGATTATTTTCCAATGTCATGTGTAAAAAACAATGGGAATTAATTAATCCTTTAGACATATTTAATCCATGTGGCATATAAATTTTCCTTATCAATTACCTCAAATCAGGGTGAACACTGAAATGAAGAGATTGATATTTTTCATAAGACATTTAGAAAAAGCTTTTACATGCTGGGCGCTATTTTGAAATGAGCTTTTCTTCCCAGTCCGTGATTTAATATTAACTGAGTTTTGAATTAGCTCTATGAACATAATTATCACTTTAGCTATTGGTTGTGTCTGGAGAGACATTTTGAATTGACATATGGTGTGAGAAGAAAGGAGTTTGTGTGCAGGAGGAGGGAACAGAGGTGGTTCCATACAAATGCAGCTTTGTTTTCTAGAAAGCCTATTCTCTTTGTAACGGCCACCATTCACAGAAGAGCTGGCTGTAAACTGCTTAGCATATGCCAGAATTCTTAAACTTATAATGGTGTTTTTGTGTGGAAAGCTATTTCAACATTCTATGTGTTTCATAGCTTAATAACTTAACTCTTCACATTAAGCCTAAGCAAAACATTGACTTATAAAATAGAAGAAAAAGTCAAAACTTCATTGATTTATTCCCTATACTCATGTCCCATAGGAAAGTCAATAGCAAACACCTTCAGCATCTGAGACTTTCGTTTAGAATGGAATTCTCTCTAAACAAATACCACAGACTAACAAAGTATTAAGAAAAATTACTTCACTCTTTCTCAGTAGTAGTTTGTTTATTTAGCACCTAATTAATATCACATACAAAAAAAAACCTCCTCCCAGTGATTTGCGTTGACATACTTCGAAGCACGGATCATGCCCCAGGGTTCGATTGTATGCATTGTTAAACTTTGCTAATTACACGTTTATATAATAAAAGTTTTTCATGCACGATGAATTCTGCAGAATATTCTCTGTGCGAGCTTGGGAAGAGTGTGCTGTGGAAACATCTGTTAGAGGCCATAAAATTGCTTAAGAACACTTGGCATTCTGCTGAGTCCTTGCGTTTTTCACGATGCTAGGTAAATAAATCAGACAAGCTTACTTCATTTTGTCACAAATCCATGGCTTATTCCACTAAAAGACTTAGCATTTGTTTACAATCCTGTAGATGTCCTATGAAATTACCTACAGTACCTAACCCCGCAGGAAATGAAGGAACACGAGCCTTCTAGTTAACTTCTAGTTAAGACAGGAACTTATTACCACACTCTGTGTAGCTTCACCTTGGACTTAGGACTGGTGCTGCATGGGGCAGGGTATCATGCTTCCAGGACACAGCACTGCTCTAAACCCCACTGCGGACTGTGGTTCAACCACAAGCACACGAGATCAGTGTGCCCCTGTATATAATATATAAAAGAAATCTTAACACAGAAAAATGGGGGGCTGGTGAGATGGCTCAGTGGGTAAGAGCACCCGACTGCTCTTCCAAAGGTGATAAGTTCAAATCCCAACAACCACATGGTGGTTCACAACCATCCGAACTGGCTCCCTCTTCTGGAGTGACTGAAGACAGCTACAGTGTACTTACGTATAATAAATAAAATAAATCTTTAAAAAAAAAACACACAGAAAAATGTTTTTGTTCATTCCCAAAATAGGAAGGATGACTTCTGTCGATAGTTGTCATTTCAAGAAAAATGTGTCAAGCAGCTTTATACATTCATCATTGGTGTCAGATGTGACAAATGCTTTCTTAATTCATTCCAAGATTTAAAAGAAATATAAATAGAAGGCAACAACTGGCCAATTATTTTCTGTCTAAGATACTGGCCTTTCAACCAGTGCTCATTTTAATTCTCTTCAGATTTTGGTATTTTTTTGTAAGACACATGCTGTGAGTCCTACAATGAAATTGACCAAAGCACATGTCTCTGGGAGGTTTTCCACAGTAAACTTTGTGAACCTTCATGCCTTCTGTACCACAGTTGATTCCTGTTGGATGTTTTTTTTGTTTTGTTTTGTTTTGTTTTGTTTTCCCTGAGTTAATCCCTGTAGTACTCCAGAGGGACTAATGAACTAAAACCATAGCAGGTTTCTCTAACATCAATGTCAATCATGTTGTTCTCTCTAATTGGTGATCACGGCAACCATGTTTGTTCAGGTTTGCAAATACGATTACGTGGAGATCTGGAGTGGTCTTTCCTCTGAGTCTAAACTGCATGGCAAGTTCTGTGGCGCTGACATACCTGAAGTGATCACTTCCCATTTCAACAACATGAGGATCGAATTCAAGTCGGACAACACTGTATCCAAGAAGGGCTTCAAAGCACATTTTTTTTCAGGTATAAGTGTGCACATGATGTATGTACAGGAGTTTCTGTCTTTCAGTGTGTACTGCTTTGAACTGCTATCTCTTCTTTTGTAAGCGGAAAGCATGTGGAATGCCTGTGTTCGGTTTGGCAGCTCAGTTCATGCCAGTGTTAGTATATAAATTTTATGGATCCCAATGAAATTCTGTCCTTGAATAATAGCTCATATATAAAATTTAAACATGGCAAAGGCTGCTATGAGGACTAAAATAGTTTAACATTCTGACTATTCACTACATGTGTGTGGTAATAATGGCACCAGACTTTCCCAAATGGACAGATTTTCCAAATAACATTTATTGGCTTAGTAAATGTGATTTCATTTGAGCACTAAATTTGTTTTCCTGTTTTATATTTCTTTATTATGTTAGGCTAAAATTAATGACATATTTTCTCTAGTTTCTACAGAAATCATTGTGCTAAGTATAGAAATATAATTTTTATAAATTACATTTATATAAATTTTGTAGCTTTCCATAGAAATATGGAAATGTAATATAACTTATATTTTGTATAAATATAACACTATCTAACATTTAATGGGTTGTGACTGTGAGTATACTTTAAAAGTAATTAAAAGTACATTTTTACATAAAAAGCTAAAATGTAAAAAAATGTAGTTTTTATAAATATATATATAAACATGAGCAAATCATATTCTCTCCATTTTAGACTCACTTTTCACAAAACCATTCTTCTGTCCTTTAAAATAGGGTTGTAATAAACCTTACCATAGAACTCTATTCTGCCTGTGTAGCTAGTAACCCATTTAACACAACTGAATCCCAATTAAGCTTTAATAGTAGGTAATTTAGATTGAGTTAATTTAAATTCTATTTATGCCATCTTCCCTCTGCTTAAAATGAGTGAGATCTACAATGTCCATGGTCTGCCTGAGTGTTCAGTGTAATTGAAGTTAATGGTTCACAAGCTCTATTGAGTTCCATGTCGCCCTATCCTGCTTCCTTGTTCTCCAGCCTTTCTCTCAGATTTAATTACCTTTTAAAAATTCTTTTGAATCATTGATTTAGTATTTATTTTATTCAAAGTGGAATTTTAATATCCTGCTCTAGTAAAAGAAAGACATTTTCAGACCTACCTATTTATTTTGTAGCTGTTCTATATCTTGAATTTTTTAAGTGGTCCAGTGGTTAGATGAGGATGAGAATGCCTACCATAGTGCTATCTAAATATTTATTATAAAGTTAAATTTATGAAATGAATGATTTTTTTGTAAACCATTCAAAATATCTGGATTCTTTACATTACTTTAAATGTACACTTTATGTAAAAAGTCTTTAAAAGATTTATTTATTATTATTATTTTTATTTTATTAGATATTTTCTTTATTTACATTTCAAATGCTATCCTGAAAGTTCCCTATACCATCCCCCCTCTCTGCTCCCCTACCCGCCCACTCCCACTTCCTGGAGTTTCCCTGTACTGGTGCATATAAAGTTTGCAAAACCTAGGGCCTCTCTTCCCAATACTGGCCGACTAGGCCATCCTCTGCTCCATACGCAGCTAGAGACACGAGCTCTGGGGTTCGGTTAGTTTAATTTATTAGCCAAACCCTGACTACTAAGTATGCTTATCTCTATAGAGTCTTTAAGTTGAAAATTCACTTCATTCCTTTTGGCCAGGCAATGCTCTGTGAACAGTAGCATTGATGTATATAAAATAACTTTGTTTCACTTATGACATAGATGTATGAGGGCACACAGCTGGTGATCTGGTACATGCAAGCATGTGTGCTCTGTGAGCTTTGTGAAGTAGCAGTATCCCTCGGCAGCACCCCAAATCAGTAATTTTCTATCATGCAAGTTCTCTGATATAACTATGTTCATAAAGCAACTCTGAAATTAGTATTTATGTCAATCCTCAAATGAAGAATTGTGGATATATAAATTATATAATTTTAGTTAATTTTGAAAAATTTTATACAAGATTAGTATGTAGAGTGATGTTGACCCATGCTCAGCAGAGGAGTTTAGAAGATTGGAAGTGCACCCAGACATTAAATGTTGGTGTCTAGTTTTGCTTTGATTTGGTTGTGACTGTACCCTGGCTTTTCCCACTTGAAGTAAGAAAGTATTTTTTTGGTGCTTACAATTAAGAGACTGAATTTTAAAAGACTTGATTTTTAAAGAGATTTGGGTATTATAAAGGGTATTAATGTGTTGGAATTTGTAAATATGGTAGAATTTTAAAAGTTATTTATATTTTTATTAAAGGTCTTAGGGATGAGTAAGAAAGGAAGGGTTGTAGGTTAGTAGCAATGTGTTTGTGTGTCAAGCTGACTAGGAGTCTGTTGTATTGGCTAGTTTTGTGTGCCAACTTTATACAAGCTACAGCCATAATAGAGAAAGAAGCTTTAGTTGAGGAAAAGCCTCCATGAAATCCAGTTGTAAGGCATTTTCTCAATTAGTGATCAATGATGGAGGGTCCAGCCCATTGTGAGTGGTGCTATCCTGGGCTGGTGGTCATAGGTGCTATAAGAAACAGGATGGGTTAGCCATAGGAAACAAGCCCATAAGCAGTATACCTCCATAGCCTCTGTCCCAACTTCTTTCTACAGATTTCATCCCTGTTTGAGTTTCTGTTCTGACTTCTTCCAGTGATGGATTTGTAATCTAGAAGTATAATCCAAATAACCCCCCTGCCCCCGCCCCAAAATCAAGAAGCAATGGAAGCCCTAACTCTTCTTTGTATACATTTGTATGTGTTCATCTGCAAGCTGAGACATCTGGAGTTAAATGCACTGCTCCCTATCACAGAATATAATCTACTCCTTAGTTTATCTTGGTCTTCTAGCCATTTGCTTAACCATAAGAGCTAACCAGAATCTTGGCAATTGGCATTAGTAACCTCTTACACTAAGTATCCTTAGGACATGAGGGAAAAAGGCAACCTTTGTTTCTTACTAGGTAGCTACTTGGTAAAGTCCGAGGTAACTTTTTGAGAGAAGAAAATTCTAATGCTCTCTTTGGGGTTTATGGAAAGTTCTTAGACCATATTACTATCATTAGTCCAATACTTTAACATTGGAGGAGTTAATACATTTTCATGTATCAACTCTAGTTAATTATAGGAAATTAATCAGAGGAATTATAACTTAATGGATTTTATGTTTGATGATCTATGTGTGTCTTGAGAAGTACATGTTATAGGGTAACTCCATTTAAGCTATTTTTATGTGTATATATGTACATATCTTAAAAGGCTTCTACAATAGTAGGTTTCTATATGTCCTTTTCAAAGTTGCTTAGTGCTAGTTATTTCTCTGTATACTCACTCCTCTACCCAACCTTACCAATTTGCATCCCATTTAAAGTGTCTTGCTCCATTATTCTCTTTCCCCTTTAAATCACGTGCATTACAGCTTCCCTTCCTCAGATAACCATGGACCCTTACTCATTCCTTGACTGCTATGGGACATGTATATCTTAAAACACACTTCAAATGTCAGGAATAATACAGGAAAAAGAGTGAAGAGAATGTAAGAGTCAGAGGCAGTAGAGAACTATAGCAAACATGTTTTTTGCACATAACAGTGTAGTTGTATGTATGTATAAGCTCCCAGTAGGTTTGACAGCATGTACAACATCTGTATAAACTTAAACCACAAAAAAGTCCCCACGCGGAGGAGGGGCGTGGCCATCAAGCCCCACCCCTTAGTTGAGGAGTTCATGGAACAGATGACTGCTATAGAAGAGCTTTTCTTAAACATGTGGACTCTAATAGGCTGCCCATACTGCCATGGATGAACCCACATTCATGAACATATGGGCAATGTTAAGTGGATTCCATGGGGATTTCAAAAAGACAGAGACATAGGAAGTCAGAGGAAAAACTGATGGAGGGATATAAAAGAAACAAGAGGTAAGAGAATGGAGTGGATTTGATCCAAACCTTTAATATTCATGTATGAATACTAAATGGAATATTTCTAAATTGCTCTCAGATTATTTTTTCCTTTTTTTTAATTTTTTTATTAGAAATTTTCTTAATTTACATTTCAAATGCTATCCCAAAAGTTCCTTCCCCCTCCCCCCGCCCTGCTCCCCTGCCCACCCACTCCCACTTCTTGGCCCTGACGTTCCCCTGTATTGGGGCATATAAAGATTGCAATACTAAGGGGCCTCTCCTCCCAATGATGGCTGACTAGGCCATCTTCTGCTACATATGGAGCTAGAGTCAGATTATTAATAAACATATTTCCCCTAAGTCACTCCTACCAGATAATTATTGATGTATTGAAATCAAGAAAACCGGATTGTTTTAAAACTACCATAGTTGTGCTGAGAAATTTCTAAGCGTGGTTACACACATATCTTAGGAACTTGTTTAGTCTCTGTTGTGGTTGTAATAGTGTCTTCCTATACCTCTCATCTTTATTCAGACTGCAGACAACTTAAAACTTATTTCCAAAAAACTGGTAGTAAATGCTAAAGATCAGTTGAAAAATAAAGGTTCTCTTTCTTCTACCAGAAGTTTCTATTCCAGCACAAATAAGATTGCCAAATGCCCCAACACTAACAAACTCAGAACATCTCAGAAAGTCACTCTATGCCAAACATCAATGTTCTAGAGCCTCAGTTGATGCCATGAGCAAATGTGCTCACAAATCTAGCCAATGTCTAGCAGTAGTACTTTCAGAAACACAATCCCCAGTCCAAGACTACTAGACAAACAAAGGGTGAGTTAAACTAAGGCACTATAAATCTTATTTGCTTTATGTTGCAAACCAGGAAATGTGTGGCTTATTTTATCTTTCCTCAGAGTTAACCACAAAGAACTGAATCCATTCTGATATCGTTTGTTTTAAGAACTACTGTCTAAACAGAGCTTTATATATTTGCCAGATAAGGATGAGTGTTCAAAGGATAATGGTGGCTGTCAGCATGAGTGTGTCAACACGATGGGAAGCTACACGTGTCAGTGCCGGAATGGATTCGTGTTGCATGAGAACAAGCATGATTGCAAGGAAGGTATGTGAAAAATAATCTCTTCTTGACAACACCTCAGATCTCACATGGGATGAGTAAATGTGGTTCCCATGCTGTTAACCACTTCTGTGAATGACACTGCTGCTGACAATACAAACCTCAAAAAACAAAACAAAACAACAACAACAAAAATAAACAACGAAGGAATTCCACACAGTGCTTACAGATTCAAAGGATGCTAGTGGACACCCCATTAAATGCCCTAAAGGTTTTGCAGTTCACACATGGATGGCATTTGGCTTAAATTTATGTAACACAGAAGCTGCTGCAGTATCATCTGTCAGACAAAATTTCACCGCATGGTTCCAGGTCTTTGTAGAGCGATTTCGTTACCCTCTCTGCATATAAATCCCTCTAAAATGGTTTATATTGGGTGTGATATTTCTCCCTGAATATGACATACATTTCCTACATGAGTGATGCCCCTTTGAATATCCTAAATATTAAGTTCAAATAGTAGATTTTGTGCCCTCTAAAGTTTTAAGCAAGGGTTTAGGGGAACAAGCATACTAGTAGTATGATAGAAAGTTAGATTTTGTTACGTGATTCTGATTCTGGCGCCTGGGAGTTAAATGGGCAGGCTTTTTAGTTGTTCTTCTTCTTCTTAGTTTTTTTTTCCCCCTGTGGAATTGCACACTTAGATTAGAGGCAAGCTTCTCCTGAAAGGAAAAGTATTAAGAAAAATTTGTACCTGTCATCATCAGTATATAAAGGTTAGAGGAATCTTTCTAAAATCAACGACCCTGTGAGGAGAATTTGTATATATCTTAGAAAGATACATGATATCCTTATGGTCCTTGCTTTCACATACAGTCACACATCAAGGATTTTTTTTTCTTCCTCTTCCGTGAGGTAATGGCATTGTGCAGAACCATGTGGAAGTGAGGACTTTTGCTTGCTACATTTATTCACAGGATGTTTATAACTTGGTGGAGCGAGCTACTAAATCAAAGACTGAGACAAAAGGCCCAGTAATTTTGTAGACATGAAAAGTAATTCAAAGAAAGGAAAACAGCTTTTACAGATTACATGTGGAATCTGTGCTCAAATGTATTCCTGACAGTAGCTTTCTGGAACTTATTGTATAGAAAACTTCCTGTTAAACAGAATGACTTCCAGATAGTCCCTATTGTGGTTCATTTTTATTGCCAGGAAAGGGGTTGAGTTTTCCTCTACTTGTGTTATAGAGTATGCACCTTGTACTGCCTAGCAGGGAGAGCCCAAATTGACATGGGCTGTTGCAGATCCTGCAGATCTGATGTTTTGTTGGGCAAAACCCAAACATGGGCAATAGAAGCCAGGTGTCAGTCAAGAATTTTATGATTTTTGCAGTTCTGGGCCTGATGCCTGCTAGATAAAGTTATTGTCTGGCTACATAATAATTCTTCTTTTCTTTCTTTCTTTCTTTCTTTCTTTCTTTCTTTCTTTCTTTCTTTCTTTCTTTCTTTCTTCTTCTTCTTCCTCTTCTTCTTCTTCTTCTTCTTCTTCTTCTTCTTCTTCTTCTTCTTCTTCTTCTTCTTCTTCTTCTTCTTCTTCTTCTTCTTCTCCTCCTCCTCCTCCTCCTCCTCCTCCTCCTCCTTCTCCTCCTCCTCCTTCTTCTTTTCCTCTGTTAAAAATCAAGATCTTCCTATAAGACTATAGAGTGATATAGAATGTCTTTTAGGAAGGGAGGAAACTATCATGACAGCAATAGAAGTTATCTTAATTTAGTTTGTGTCAGACTCTGCTGGAGCCTTGCAATGAAAGAGATGTGTTGTCTATATAAGAAAGAATTTCCCAAATATGGTCTTATCTAAAATGACACCAATTGTTAGAAACATGACACAATATGATAATTTACTGGGACACTCAATGAAGTTATTTTTCACCTTAGAGATTCATTCCACCAAAAGATATTTGGACTAATTTATTTTGCCAGCTAAAATGGCAATGTAGACATTTATAGGAGTGGATATTTAACTTTAGGAGAGAAAATATTAACACATGAGTCATAGAATGGTTTAACAATGTTAATTATTATTAAGTAATGTTGCTGTTGACAGAGAAAAAGAATGGGAAATGTCACATTCCATTGGCTTTTCTTTGTGGTGACATGTATTTTCCTGAGATGCAGTATTGATATGGTTGATTTCCAATGTACATTGCTCTACTGAAGACTGATGTCCTATTCAATAGTTTAAAATGGAAGTTCATATTCTTCTAGACATTTGTGTGGTTTGTGGCAAGTATATATTGCCAGAATTTCAGACTACAAACATTGCCTGGTTATGTTCAGCAACAAATTTTCTACAGCAGATGAAAATGGCAACATTGGATACTGTAATGTTTAGCTAGCCTGCAGGGAAACCTTTCAGCAGAGAAGGGGCAAATCGGCTGCATGTTTTCTGGCCTAGTTCTGCACTAGACCTCCATATCAACTCACACTATTGTTATTGTCACAGCCGAGTGTGAACAGAAGATACACAGCCCAAGTGGGCTCATCACCAGTCCCAACTGGCCAGACAAGTATCCAAGCAGGAAAGAGTGCACATGGGCGATCAGTGCCATTCCTGGCCACCGCATCAAATTAGTAAGTAATCCCCTTCCTTTGATTAAGCTGATTGTCCATGTCTTTCTTGACTAACCCACAGAAAAAGAGGAAGAATGCTTAATTTAACTGACTTGAGTCAATTTTCCAGGCTTTCTCTTCTACTTACACAAGCCCCATGCTTGAATTCTCAATTCAAGGTGAAAGCCATGTCCTCCCAAGCCTCTTTAAATGGTGTTATTAAAATTGCTTTAAGCATTAGGATTTTCAGCCTAACATTACAGGTAATTATATTTACAAATAGAAGAATAAATGAAGTAATTTTTAAAAAGTTAGAAGTTCATCTGGAAAACAAGAGACTATTACTTCACCTAAAAAAAGGTATTATTCTGATTGTATAAATTGTATTTGCCTCATAGACAAAGTGTGGCTTTTAAAACTAAAATCAATTTTGCTTTGTGGTTTGAAGAATATTAATTTATGCAATCTATAGCTCTTCTTGTAAATTTTAGCTATTTAATGTATAAGTGCTCTGCTGCATATACATATGAATGTTAGAAGAGAGTATCAGATCCCCATATATTGAGAGCTACCTTGTGGGTGCTGGTAATTGAACTTAGGACCTCTGAAAGAGCAGCCAGTGCTCTTATCTGCTGAGCTATCTCACCAGCCCCAATCTATATAACTCTTGATAATGGAATTCTTACATATTTATATCAACTTTATAATTATATATTACTATTGTATTACTAATTCAAATAATGACTATAAGTTACTCTTCTCTCCTATTTTCTTTGAGTCTTGAATTCGTGTCTGGTCACCTAAAAGGAGTAAATTTTTTATAAGGCATAGATTCTATATATTATAAAAACTTAGAAACTAAACTATGACACATATATTAGTGTAAATATTTGTCTACTTATGTGTATACAGAGGTAGTTCATAAGGCTTCCTTAGGTCACAGTATAGGAGACACTATATTAAAGAGAAGAAATACTTAAGAAAGAGACTACTGTTCTGGGTAGTTCACAGGACCAACCCAGCCAAAAGGATTATTGTAAGATTCACCACTTTAGACTCTTCCTGTCTGTGGAGGGTTTTTTTAATTTGTTTGTTTGTTTGTTTGATCTATAAAATGAACTAATTGAAATATGACACTATAATGCAGTCAGAAATGAAAACAAAAGAGTGATTTGCTATCATGGAACTTTCTCATTTGCCATGTCTGTAAGGGAGCTTCCAGAACGGTCGCATCTCAGTTACTCAGATGAAGGATGTTAGATGCTGAGATGATTGTATGGCTCTGTACTAGGGCAGATTAAGGTTTTACTCCTGTCCAAGGTGCTGATTGACAGAATGATCCTTTGACACCAAATGAGCTTAATAGAAAGCTATTCAGTTAGCAGTATTGGGAATAAGATTTTTCTTGAACACATTTACATATAGAAATCAAATGTATTTTTTCTGGCTGAATTCTAACCATTCTCTTTGAGGTGCTACATTGTATGTTCTTCATAGAATAGAGGCAGCCTCACTCTTAATATTTCATTGGACATAGAGTTCTAAGACGATTGTATTTTTCTTTCTGTACCTTTTCAATATTTCCCCATTGTTTTCTAGATATTATCGTTTTTATTATTTTGTTGAAGGATGAGTCTTTAATCTTGTATACATAGTAATTAATTTTCCTGTTGTTACCTTCAACATTTTCTCTTTTAAATAAAAAATTTAAAAGTATAGTAGTTACGTTTTCTGTGTGTGTATAGTAGTCTAATTTGTCAAATTTATTGTTCAACAAACTTCTCTCAATTTCTTTCCTCTGTGTGTGGCACCTGCCACTAGAGTC
>LR749546.1:3135565-3211829 GCA_902729485.2 Mus minutoides
CTACTGACCTACTCTGCCAGTGAAGACCCATGTCCTAAATGTCTCACAATCTCCCCAAAATAGCAGCACCAGTGGGCAACAAGCACGCAATCATCAGTCCGTGAAGGACAGTTCAGATACAAAGCGCAATGTGCACTTGTGACCGGAAGTCTAAGCAGGATTTCTAAAGCTATTCCTATTTCTGAGGCGCTCCCCCATTAACTGTATGGCCTAGATTTTCACTCATGTATCTGAGTACCTGTGTTTTTATGGCACAAAGGCCAGATCCCTGGGGTCTCTAGCTGAAGTCGTCTGACCTATGGAACTGCATACAACTTACTTCAGCATTTATTTTTGTAATAAGAACCCTCCCCCCTCATTCTCTGCAGTTGATCTAACAAGCTGCTGTTTATTTCAAGTGGAAAACTCACTAATAGTCTAATGAATGAGAGCTGCTCAAGTCCTGTATTATAGAGTATTAGCTGTGGAATCACTGAGTAATTTAGCTCTTTGTCAACTCAGGCTGATTCTAGTAGCAGTTTGGTGGAGAGCGGAAGCCACTTGGCTCTCCATAAGTGTTTGTATGGCCCATGGCCTGCTAGGTCAAAACCACTGTTAACTTAGTTCTGTTAAACAGATGCTATTATTCACTCCAAACATCCTGAATGTCACTAGAGGGTGAAATAGTCACTCATTTTCCAATGAAGCAGTGATTGGGCTGAACACATGCAGTAAATTAATTCTGATCTGCTTTTAGCCATTTATGGGGTATCCTTTACAAAACCATTACACCAATCCTTCACAAAATGTTCTCCTCCTCATGGGAGATTCTTAATGTTTTCTCTGTTTATAGAAAACTAACTGTGATTCACAACCAGACATGATAATTACTTGACATGTGTTCTAGGAAGGGTTTCTGTCACTGTGATGAAACATCACTCAAAGCAGCTTGGGGAGGAAAGGGCACATGTGAACTTTCAACTCCCAGGTCATCATACTCCATCACTGAGGGGAATGTGGCCAGGAATTCAAGGCAGGAATCTCAAGTTAGGAACTAAAGTTGAAGTTGTGAAGTAGCTAATACTGCTTACTGGCTTTCTCCTCATGGCCTGCCCAGCCTGCTCACTCATAGCACACAGGACCACCTACCTACACAGGGGTAGCACCACCCACACTGAGCTGGCTTTTTCCACATCAACAATCAATGAAGAAAAAGCCCTACAGACTTGCTTTCAATCAAGTCACATGCAGGCCTTTCCTCAACTGAGATTCCTTCTTCCAAAACCACTCTAGTTCATGTCAAGTTGACATAAAAGAAACCAATACAACATACAATGGTTTTCAGACACTGGTTTCCCGAAACAATGTTTTATTATCTTACGGTAACATTGTTCTTGTAATTCGGAGGCTTGGTTTCCTGCTTAATAAGGATTTTGGCTATAGCTGAGCCAATTTTTCTCTTAGTGGTTTCTTACCAGTTCCATGCTGATTCTAGGAATGTGGATGTGTGCCCAGTTGTAACAGGCTGATTGAATAACATCTCACAAAAAGGCATGAAACCAGAAAGTTTGATTGGCTACATCAACAAAATTTTCAGGGTGAGATGAAAGTGGTGGTTATTTAGGTGAATAAATTGACTGATGCAATCAAGCTTCTAGACACCAACTGAGGCTCTTCTGTATCCCGTAAACTATGTCTACCTTATTGTACTCAAGCCCTAGATTATAGAGATTGACAAATTTAACTCACAGCATGACCCCTTTTAGTTACTGCCCGCTTTGCTTGCTGCACTGTAGAGTGAATAATTTCTGTTACGGACTTCCCATTCACTATGTTTCCATATGCAGTTCTGATTTCCAGTAAGATTTTTTGTGCTATTGTCAATCTTATTTTTTTTCTATGAAGTGAGCATTACTCTTGCCTCATAATATTCACAACAAGCAATCTCATGTTCCTTGATACAGTATTTTTGTTAACCATTCAAGTAGTATGTAATGTAATAACATCTACATTGTCTTACTTCCTACTTAGTATAAATTGCTTCATTCATCTTTTCTCTTCCAAAAGCAGAAGGTGGATTCCAGCTTAGTGTGGGATATGTATAATGTATGTCTTCATTAAAATGAAGTCTTCAATTAAAATGGCAACTGTGATAACTTTCCATAATTGCTTCAGAGAAAAATTATGCACAAATATACTGCAAGGATTATGGTAAAACTTTTGATTGATGCATATTTTGTATTTCTTAACTTCATACTTTTTAGCTTTGCTCTGTAGACTTAAGTAAGGATGATGGGTTGGTTTGGGTTGGTTGGTTGGTTTTTGTTTGTTTTTCTTAGACATATGAAGTTTCCAAAGAAGAAAAAGAGACAGTTAATTAGCTGTAGGAATTATGAATTAGTAAATACTTGGACAATAATATTTTCAGGCCGTTACAGTTAACCTTTCTTGGGGCTTTAACGTGTCATATGTCTAGTGAATTTTTAGTTTCAATTTAGTAAGATATACATATAACATTTCTGTAGAGGTCAAGCAAGATTTTTTTATTAATGTTTTTATTTATTCACTTTACATTCCAGTATCAGCCCCTCTCATTGCAGTGCCCCTCACAGAGCTACCCCCACTCCCCCTTCCCTTCTCCTCTGAGAACAGGGATCCCCCCATATCACCCTACCCTGGTACATCAGGTCACTGCAGGACTAGGTACATCCTCTCCCACTGAATCAAGATAAGGTGGCCCAATTAGGGGAACCGGAACCACAGGTAGGCAAAAGATTCAGGCCAGCCTCCAGCCAGTTGTAAGGAGACTTGTATGAAGCCTAAGCTGCAGTTGTGCTTCATATGTGCAGGGGGCCTAGGTTCAGCCCATGCATGCTCTCTGGTGATTCAGACTCTGGGAGCCCTCACAAGGGCCATGTTAGTTGACTCTATTAGTCTTCCTGTGGTGTCCCTATCTTCTTCAGGTCCTCAATCCTTCCCCTATCACTTCTACAAGATTCCCTAGCTCCATCTAATGTTTGGCTGTGGGCCTCTGCATCTCCTTGTATAGGCTGTTGTGTAGAGCCCTCAGAGGACAGTTATGCTAGACTCCTGTCTGCAAGCATACCAATATTATTAATAGTGTCAGAGATTGATTCTTGCCCATGGGTGGGTCTTAGTTTGCACCAGTCATTGGTTGTCTAAGCTCTCTGCCTCAAGCAGGATATTTTTAAGTGGTACAAAGAACAGCAAAACATGGCAAAGTTGCCATGGTGCCTTAGTGTAAGTATAGCATTTAACAGAAAAAAATAAATTTATAATATACTACCTTAACAGAATGTTTATTTTAGTGTTTTAGAATACTATGGTTTCTAAGATCAACTAAAATTATATACAGTCAAAATTCTCTTTTATTGGCCTACAATTTATATTGCCTGAAAACATTCAATATGATATGCAGAATCTAGCCAATAGCATGTGTATATGTAAACAAATGTGTATGTGTGTGAAATGAAGGGGAGGGAAAATATAAGGAGATTTAGAAGGACCGAATGCAGGCAATGGATGTGAATCGTGAAGAACAATGTGAAGCTAATAGTCATTCTAGTTCCAATTTTGGCATGGCTAAGTGTATAAAACTGCTTCAATGCTGAAAATGTAAGATTTAATGTGTAGCTCCATAGCTCCCATTCTGTATGTCCATTCTCATTGTATACAAGGTTTTATTCTGGTCTATAGTCCTTGCAATTGGTTATTTTTGGACTGTAATTTTTCAGATTTATTTGCAAGATTATTTTCTAAGTCTATAAAATTAAAAATAGTTATAATGGTTGAATATATTGTAATACCATGCTTAGTCATTTCATATAAGGCAGCTTTCCATACTTTAAAAAAATACCAGAGATAATGAAGTTATAAAGAGAAAAGGGTTATCTTGGCCCATAATTACTGAAGTTTGAGTCCATGGCTGTGTTATTTGGCTTGTGAAAGAAAACTTAATGGTGGGAGTTTAAGATTCAAGGGAATACTCTTTAACCCCTGGGCAGGAACAACACACAAGAGGCTGAAGGAATTGGCATCTTCTTAATGACCTAAAGGCCTCCCTGTGAACTGTTGCTTCTGGAATCTGCACAACTGCACAGTTTGGTCTCTCTGAGCTCAAACCTTTGACAAGCAGCTTTTATAGGATACCTGATCTCTGGATGGCATAACAGCTACACTGACACCTTGTGTTTATCTTTATGCTTTCATAGGAGGTCAACACCTCATAAGCCTTTCAATTATGTGCTCCTTGGATTAATTCCTGTGTTTACCATGAGCAAATTTTATTGATAGTTGATTTGTCCCCTAGAGAATATTTTGAATGATTTGTTGCTAGAAAAAAAAATTTCTTTCTTCTTAAATAGGCCTTCAATGAGTTTGAGGTTGAGCAACATCAGGAATGTGCATATGATCACTTGGAAATTTTTGATGGAGAAACGGAGAAGTCACCAATCCTTGGCCGACTATGTGGCAGCAAGATACCAGATCCCCTCATGGCTACCGGGAATGAGATGTTTATTCGGTTTATTTCTGATGCCTCTGTTCAAAGAAAAGGCTTTCAAGCTACGCATTCCACAGGTCAGCAAATTATCTTTATGCTTTTCTTCTAAGAAAATGGATTTTAAAAATTAATATTTAAATTAGCGTATGAACTAAAAGTTCCGTGATTTTTAATGTATGTATGTATGTATTTATGTATGTATAAATATGTGTGTATACACATAGATATGTACATATGCATATATATGTATGTATGTGTGTGTGTGTATATATATATATATATATACACATATACATATATATGTATGTATATATGCACATACCACTGTATTCAATGTGTTTTCCTCTCTTTTATATCTTTATGTTGGGTACGTTGATATGCCTTATTAATAGAATTATCTCAAGCTACACTTCTATTGCTGTGATGTAATGACTTGACAACAAGCAACTTTGGGTGAAAGAACATTGGCTCACAGTTCCATGTTGCAGTCCATCATTACTGAGACATCAAGGCAGTGACTTGAACAGCTCGTTAAATTCCTACTCCAGAACAGAGAGAAGAAGTGAATTCATTACATGCTGATTCATGCATGGCTGGCCTCCTTTATATAGCTAGGCAGGCCAGGATCCCCTGTCTAGAGGGTAGGGCAAACACAGTGAGCTGCATTTCCCCATATCTATTAATGTAAATTAAATATCCCCCACAGACAGACCCAGGTCCAACCTCATCTAGACAACCCCCCATTGAGACTGTCTTTCAGGTGATTCTACATTGTGTCAGCTGCCAATTAAAAGTAAATATTACAGCTGGCAAAACATCACTCAAATGTGTCATATGGAATATTTGGAAGCTATCTTGGCTACTTTGATACTATTGCTGAAGTTGAGGATTCATGGAAGAAATATAAAGCAAATAATAATAATAATAATTAATAATAATAACAAATCAGTTAGATTTCCTATCAGTGTAACCTGAGGATGTGGAAACATTTCTAAATATTTGTATAATTAATCTTATAACTAACACTACTAGTTTCACAGATATGTTACTTTTACAGATAGGAAGCTATACCTTGCTATTAAAAACCTTTATTTCATCTACTAGGCAGCCTCTTTTTTAAGCTAGCTTTTGCCTTAATACATGTTTCATAAAGGGTTTTGGGATTTATTCTTTGTTCAACATATTGTCATTACTCTTAACTTGTATTTGATATGTAATATAATCTTTTCCCTAATCCTGATTTTTTGCTATTATGCAAAAGTTTATTTAAGAAAACTATAAATATGTAAAGGTAAAATAAGTAAGATGAAATTATTTATACAATGGGCCAATTTAAATACATGGTCTGTAAAATACACTAAGGAATATTCCCTTTTCCTTTCAGATTTTAGGGGAAAAAGGTAATCATAGATATCTGTAAAAGTGATTGAGCTGATAGTGACACCTGGTGGCCATAATGAAGTATTATACAGAACAGTGTAAGAGTAATGCATTATTATACAGAGCAAAGTAATACATATGCGAAGTAATTTAATACAATATTTGTCATATTTTCTTGGCAATTGTTTTGGTTTTATTTTTTCCTTTAGAAATCTGTATGTGTTAACTATTTTATTGTAAGGTATTTTTTCTCTGTGTTTTTATTTTACTACATAATTGATTTACTATTAACTCTGAGATAGTAGGAATTGTTAAAATAGTGGTATGCTATTATTACTAGACTATGAGACAATTAACTTTTATTTAACTATTAATTGTTAGACTATTAACATTAATGGTAGTTGATTATTTCTTTTAACAGTTGTTTAGAAAAATTAAGCTACAGATATTTCCTATTAATTTTCTAGACAATTGGTATTTTAGATACAATCCTGTTAATTTGGCAAGTACTTAAGCTGTGGAAAAATTGGTATCCCATTACGCCTTCAGAATTTTTCTGATGATACAAAGTTGGTGGTTTTTAAATACACACATGCACATACACACACACCCACACACACATGTACACACATGCATACCCACACAGGCACGCACACACACATGCACCCACTCACTCACACACACATATACACATACACATACACATATTCACACACATACACCCACACACAAATGAATACACACACTACACACACATTCACACACATGCACACACTCACACACACGCACACACATATACCCCCACACAAATGAATACACACACATACACACAAATGTCCACACACATAAACACATACACTTGCACACATACATACACATGCAGACCCATGTCATACTCACACATATGCATGCACACACACACACACACACACACACACACGTACACACACAAATTGTCTTGAGGTTATTGGCAGTTATAAAGCCCATAACCCCTCTAGAGTAGTTTGTGACTTCTACTCTTGTGCTCTATTACTTGTTCATCATGAAAACAATTTACATCACTTCTCTCAAACTGATGATCAGCTGTATCATCTCCATTTTGCAGATGAAGAAATTGAATTTGTAGATGGTTAATTAATTTGCAAATGTTTGCAACCCAGTATCTAATCATGGATTTACTCAAATTTTGACCAGCTCCAAACCTGATGTATCCCTCTATAGAATGTTCTATCCATTTAAAACTGTAGAATTAAGACAGAAATGAATACAAATGTCATCACTCCTTGAAGCAGTAGGTAAAAACTACTTGTTGTTTAAATTACATAAATGAGATGGCAAGCTTATCTTAGTCTCTATCTATTCAAGTATCACAGTAACTAACCTCAATCAAGTGTTAAAGCAAATATGGAAATTAGGTATTATTCACTTGGTTCTGTCACTTGAAATATGAAGACTCTGAAGCTGAAACTTAAATATCAACCAAAGTGCCACAAATATCAGTGATAATTGCAATTAAAATCTCAACTTCCCCACTGTAGTTATTTATTCTGATTGATATTTCTGCTATGGTTTGCATGTTTGCCTTTCCCGTTATTTATTTTATCTATCTATCTATCTATCTATCTATCTATCTATCTATCTATCTATCTATTTATTTTGGCTTTTAAATGAATTATCTTGAAACTTTCTGTGTGGATTTTTTTTTCTGTGCTGTTGCAAAATATCACCTTGCATAAAGTAGTCTGCATTTCACCTGCTGGATACATCTTCTTAAAGAACATTCTTTCTATTAAGTTTAGTTGTTATATAACTTCCCATCAAAATTTCCCACTGGCATATGCTCAGTGTAACGGGTTAGTATTCTTAGGGGAAAAACAAGCCAGGGATTTATGGGAAAAATACAATGAAAATTCCCATAAGTTAACAGCTCACAGTGTAAGGTAAACTAAAATCCAAACTGGGATAACATCTGTTAACTTCATCACACGTGTAAAACACTTTTATATTGCTTTTCTCCTTCTAGAACAAATGCAATAGGCTTGTGGCCTCAATATATATCTTAATTTAACTAAGTGAATTTATTTTTCTATACACAATGTCAACTTTGGTTCCAAAAGAATTTAAAACTGCCAATTGCAATGTTATTGATATGTAGTTTGTTTCTTTTGTTTTGTGTTTTTTACAAAGTGATGCTATCCATACAATGGATGTGGATGTTGTGAGTAAGAGAACTTTGTTTTTCTCTGACAGTTAGTTAAAATTCAAGTTCAGTTTAATTTAGTCCAGTAGTTAAAAGAAACAAAGTGTGCAAAAATGTGTATTCTGTAAGATATTATGATTTCAAAGAAGAAGAAGGAGGAGGAGGAGGTGGAGAAGGAGGAGGAGGAGAAGGAGAAAGGGGGGAGAGGGGTAGGGGGGAGAGGGAGAAGGAGAGAGGAGAAAGACATATTTAATCTGTGGGTTTGCCTATCTGCATGATTTTTCTCGAGTATTAAAGATTTTATGGTTTGTCAGTGACATTTCAGACTCCAATACTATGTTATCATGTCCTTTACAGAGAAAGTTGTTCACGTGGAGGTCAATTGAATTAGAATGGACTAGTAAAAGCACTTATAGGTCAAATTACCAGATGCCTTCTAGAATCTTATACTACCATGAAACAAATAAATATGTCTTTGCAAATTAATGTGATATCTACTACATAGTTTCTCTTCCTGAGTCAATTTTCAATTTCTCAGACATGTGGATGAGGCTTTGGGACCTTGTAAAGCACTGCTAAACAATTGAGTTAAAAGTACTATTGCTAACATCTTCAAGACTGGTTTTATATATTTTGGCTTGATAACTAAATTCAAACATGTATTGACAATATTTTAACTATATAAATTATCTTTTCTGGGAAAGTGTCTAATACTATGTTGCTTTGAGTTTGAAGAACGAGGAGAAGTAAAAAATCAGTGAGATGCCTCACAATATATATTACTTTATGATGGTTCACTCTCAGGGCATCCATGTTTTACACCACTACATACATAATATTCCAATGATTAACAAACTATCACCTGGTGGACTGAATTTCCTCTTTGGGCTTTAATGATAAGAACAATTATTTTTACATTCATTAGTAAAAGCAGAAATCTATGGGCATCGAGGTTATGAGTAGACCTGGCGATATGAAAGAGTTGATTTTAGTAGTATTTTACTCTGTTCTCAGACCTAAAGCCATATGACATTTAACAGAAGCATGAGATGACAACCTTGTTATGCTAAAATTCATAAGCCTTTAAGTGTCTTTCCACTTTCTGTTCTTTTTTTCCCCCTACCTTAACTCTCCTTCTAAAACTGGAATGACAGATGACTTCTTGTGAATCAGGCATTCCAAAGCATCATACCCCATGTCTCATGCCACCCACTCAACCCAGTTCTTCCTGACCCATGGAGCCATTGTAATTAAAGTGTTGACAGACTTTGAAACTTGAAAACCATTTATCAGTTATGTCATGCTAACTGTCATTTTAATCAGCCGTGATTAAAATCAGGAACTTCAATCTACTAGTTCACACAATTCTACTTTGAAATCATAAGTATCTCTACAATTCTTTTCTTCTTAATTCAATGTGGGGAACTGCTTGGCCTGCATGAATATATGTGTACCACATCCATTCCTGGTGCTGTACAGGCAGAAGAGGTCATCAGATGCCCTAGAACTGGAGTTACAGAAAGTTGTGACCCATTTGTAGGTGGTGAGAATTTAATCAGATCTTCTGGAAGAGCAACCAGTTATCTTAACTACTGAGTCCCAAATAAGATGTGTTGTTCACATTATGTTTTACAGGTCTTAATCATACATTTCCTTTCAGATAGAAAACAAATCTAAGGCTATTGTTATTTTTTTCTGTAGCTTTCAATAATGCACCTGAATATTTTCATGTACTCTCATAATCTGAATAAACTATTTAAGATAGCTTTTATCTACGAGTCCTGTACCATTAAATTTTATGTACGGTTTGATCATCCATCTTCCATATACACCATTTAACATGAGCATTGTGTGTGATCATGAAATGAAACTGTAGAATCTGGAATGTAACTCAGTGGTGGGGTGCAAGCTTTGCATGCAATGCTCTTTGTTCTATCCTGGATTTAGACTTATGTAATCTGACTTTTAAGGACTGTGGCATGTAGAAAAGACTATTTTCTGAGAGTTGTATAAGAGTTACTCTAGGGAAGAAGAGTGTTTTGCTTCCCATGTATGATGCTGGGTGAATACAACCCCAAATCAAATGAAAATTCCAGTCTTTAGGGATAGTTTCTTGACTGTGTTGTCTGATGGGTACATGTTTGTAAAGTATTTATTTATCTATGTCAGAACATTGAGGAAAAAGGCTTAGCTAACTGAGAAAGGCATTCTTAGAGATAGAAGTACAAAGCTCAAGGGTTGATTGATACTATGCATTTAGATATAAGATGATAGATATAAGATATAGGATAGATATAAGATAAAAGATCTGTACTTCAGATTCTGAATATTAATCTAAATCATTACCAACCAGGTTGCTGGGGAGATGGCTCAGTCAGTAAATTGCTTACCTCCCAAGCATGAAGGCCTGAGTTCAGATCCCTAGTATGAAGGTTAAATAGCAGACATTGTGCTACACAGTTCTCTAATTAGGTACTGAGGAAACAGAGAACATATCAGGTCTGCCAACCACACAGATATTCTGGCTAAGTCAGCCAAATTGATGAGATCCAGGCTCAGTACATGATACTGTTTTAAAAAATCAGGCATAGAACGGTTGAGAAAAACAGCTAAGTGTTTTTCTCTGACTCCTACAGTGTGTACACACATGCATATTCTCACATATACAAACAAGGTGAATAAAATAACACACCCCTCCCCCAAGCACAATATAGTTTAACAGCACAAGTTGAAATAAACTGGTTATTTCATAAATGTTCCTGCTGCCCAGTCATCCTCACTAAGGGTTATCTTATGACCAACAGTGACTTGGTATGATGTGTTTTCATACACAGTGGTTTAGCATCCCACATCTTAGAACTTTTGTTTTTTTTCTGGGGGCAAGGATCTCCTGGTATTAGCTTTGAAATCCTTAGTTCTGAGGATTGTCACAGACGCTTGGAAACTTCCCAGGTGTTGGTACACACTCTACTTTTCCCCCAACCTTTTTACATCTCATTTTTTATCTCTGTGCTTACAGGTAGGTTTGTTGTTAGGCTGTTTTAGCCTCCTGGTGCTTCTATTTGATCTATGCCATAGTAAAATGAAACCTCTGACTACAGTGAACTATTAAAAATTTTGGGAAACATCCCTTTCTCTGAATTAGATAAGCTAAGAGATTCTATTTCACAGCTTTGTTTCTTTGATGTATTTTCTATGAGTGATGACAACAGTGTGCACAACTGACTTGCATTTTCCTAAATAACTGAGACTAAAATTTTGTTATGGCAAATACTTCAATTATACCTGGACTGATTATGTAATAAATTACATATTCTTTTGCTGATTGTGTAAGATAATATTACTACTTAAATAATATTATTGTACATTCATAATAATGTTATACATATTATATAAAGTTCTATATAGCAAAAATATACATAAGTTTTATATGCTTTGATAATTTTTCAGATTATTTTCATGACTGAATTCTAGGTTTTGATTATGAAAAGAATGATTTGAATCTAAAAACATTATTAGGTGTATCTTCTGTAATTCTATTGAGCAAATTTTGTGACAGGTACTTTTCTAGGTGTCTTTTGTGTATTGCATTTTATAAACACACAAAGATTGGTGCCATTATTATATGTGCTTTGTCTTTGGGGAAATGAGGATCACAGAGATAATCTTGATTGCTCATAGTCTCATAGTTAGATGTTTAACCTAGTTTCCTAAGCTAGACAGGCTATGTGTGGTATTCCTGACAATACATATGACATGGTCTGATTCTCTAGTCACAAATACAAACCTCATCCAAGATGTGGAAACAGGTGTTAGAGGTTGGATGGACTCTACTGAAACAGAGGCTGGACAGTGGAGGCTCACCAAGCTTATTCATTTCTTTCCTTGGGCAGAATGTGGTGGTCGATTGAAAGCAGAGTCGAAGCCCAGAGACCTGTACTCCCATGCTCAGTTTGGTGATAATAACTACCCAGGACAACTGGACTGTGAATGGTTGTTGGTATCAGAACGAGGTTCTCGACTTGAATTGTCCTTCCAGACATTCGAAGTAGAAGAAGAAGCTGACTGCGGCTATGACTATGTTGAAGTCTTTGATGGTCTCAATTCAAAAGCTGTGGGTCTTGGTAGATTCTGTGGATCAGGGGTAAGTATGCCACCAACAGGAACCCATAGTCAATTAATGAGAAGCCTGTTAATCAGTGGTTGGTGTATATATTTACAAACTAGAAATATTTTTGAAATAAAGTCATATGTTATGATTAACACTGGCTTGGGGCTCCATCCCATAATCAGCCTCCAAAATCAGACACTATTTCATATGCCAGCAAGATTTTGCTGAAAGGACCCTGATATAGCTATCTCGAGAGAAGTTATGCCAGTGCCTGGCAAACACAGAAGTGGATGCTCACAGTCATCTATAGGATGGAACACAGGGCCCCCAATGGAGGAGCTAGAGAAAGTACCCAAGGAGCTGAAGGGGTCTGCAAACCTATAGGTGGAACAACTATATGAACTAAACAGTACCCCCAGAACTCGTGTCTCTAGATGCATATGTAGCAGAAGATGGCCTAGTCAGCCATCATTGGGAAGAGAGGCCCCTTTGTATTGCAAACTTTATATGCCCCAGTACAGGGGAAGGCCAGGGCCAAGAAGTGGGAGTGGGTGGGTAGGGGAGCAGGGCAGAGGGGGGAGGGTATAGGGAACTTTCAGGATAGCATTTGAAAGGTAAATAAAGAAAATATCTAATAAAAAGAGGAAAAAATAAAAAACAATGGCTCAACAAAAATAAATGAGGCTCACCTACCTTCCTATTTCTCCACATGTAATGAGTTTACATTATCATTTATGTGAACATATAGACTTAGCTGTTCCAGTTTCTTGTCACTTTCCACATTCTAACTTTTCATTGTACAGTGAATATTTAAATGATTAATAATCCAAAACCAACATATACAAGTACAGAGCCTTGACAATGTTGTTCCTTCTGAATTTAAAGCATAAGAGAAAAGAAAAAAAAATCCATTACTTCTCTAGTTGACATTCCATTCTTTGATGGTTCAGAGGTTAAGAGCATTGATTTCTTTCCCAAAGTTCCTAAGTTCAATTCCCAGCAACCACATGGTGGTTCACAGTCATCTGTAATGGAATCTGATGCCTTACATGCATGGTGAGCACTCATATACAATAGGGTAGGTAGGTAGGTAGGTAGGTAGATAGATAGATAGATAGATAGATAGATAGATAGGTAGGTAGATAGATAGATAGATCGCTCTGGTCAGAGTGGCATGACCAGCTACTAGTATAGGCCCAGCATTGCAGAATGCTTCTCCACTGCTCTGCATGCAGATGTACAGTGCAGAGATAGGTAGGGGAGAGTGCACATGAGAAGCTAGAATGGAGACACTCTGATTTTCTCTTTTTCGCCCACGACCGACTACATTCAAATTTAGACTATTCGCATGTGTATTTTGCTTGAAATGACAATAGCCTCAACTTTCTGAGTGTTATCTTCTATCTATGAATTAAATAATACTAATACTAATAATAAATAATAATAATAAATACCCAACTTCTACCAAAATAACGCATGTAATAAAACAGCTTCATAGAATATTTTAGACTATTCAAATGGAGAAAATGAAGATTTAGATTCCACAAGTGGCTCAGTTCACAATTGCCACTGAATATCTTTTTTACTGTTTTGCAATCTCTCTTTTTTTACAAATAAATGAAAAGAAGATGGGTTAAAATTTTTGAAAAAAAATACCAAAATCTTAATGAAAATTCTGAAATTTAAGTTTGAACTAACATGTCTTCAAAATATGAGATCTTGAATATGCCATTTCTTCCCTAAATCTCATGTTTGTGAGAATAAATCCAACAGAGTAGGATTTATTTGCTAGGTCGTTGGGTGGGGTACATGGTGAGAGCACGCACATGACATGGAACAGTGGCCCAGTCTCCTCTCATGCCTGCTTTATTTGCTTTTTCTTTTAGCCCCCAGAAGAAATCTATTCAATTGGAGATGTGGCTTTGATTCATTTTCACACAGATGACACTATCAACAAGAAAGGATTTTATATAAGATATAAAAGTATACGATACCCGGAAACGATGCATGCTGAGAACTAATGCCGACCCTCCCTCAGAACAGAAAGGAATGTGCATATGGAAAGAAGACATTTTTAAAATCGACAATATTAATACAATTGTTTTATATAATGAATTTGAGCAAAAGAAACTTGCAAGGTTAGAGTTATCTCTGAAGTGAAAGAGAACGTTCCAGAAAACCTGATTGGCATTGCAAGGATGTTTGAAAGTCATGCTTATTCAAGGAAGATTAACAGCTTGAAATAGATGCTTCACATTTTGGACAGTTCATTTAATGAGCTGTGATTATCTGGAGTGATTTCTTGACTACTTTTTTAAGATCTGGGGACGTTGAAGTGATCGGGCAGATCAAAGCTTGGAGACCCATTTCTTGGGTCTTAGTATGTTTGCTTAGACTCTTTGTAGGTCACACACAGTGTAAACCAAATTCATGTAAGGTGATGTGGAATAGTGGTCTTTGGAAGGTGGTTCATCATTTAAATGTAGGTATGTGCTTGTGTATATGTTCACACATGCAAGTGTGTGTGTGTGTGTGTGTGTGTGTGTGTGTGTGTGTGTGTGTGCGTGTGCATGTGTGTGTGTGTTTGGAAACTGGAATATTTCATCTTCATTATTTTCAAATGCGGGCCAGCTTAATCTGTTCACACAAATGATTTTGTGACCACTTCATTGTATCTATATCTTGCGAAGTTTGAAATATCTATAGTGTCTATAATTCAGTTAATCTCTAGATATCATATTTAATTACTGGATGATACCCAGTTCACTAGTAAACTCATTTCTCTCTGGGGAAGTGCTGAATAGTCACACCAAATTCAAGAAACTCACCATGTCTTATAAACCTTTAAGATAAAATTCCAACGAGGTGTGTGCAGCCATCTTCCAAATGACTACCTGGATGTTCCTTATTCCAGTTACTACTGCTGCTATGGTCTTTCTTTATTGTTAATGTGTTGATATGTTATTATTATGGTTATTGTTATTGATGTTGTTACTATATTTAAAAATGATGAGATGAAGTGGAATTAGAGTTTGGGAGAAATGAAATCTCTCTCTTTTTTGTTCTCTTCTTGAAATTCAGTTTCAAAAATACAATATTGGGTGGCAAATGATTTGTTTCTGACATATTTCCTATGGTGCTATTCCATAAACATCAAAACAGCAGCAACAATAAGTTTCTAACTTTTGAGCCAAATGCCTGTGTACTATGAAAGCCTCTTTCTATGTGGCTCGCAAAGGAGACTTGAGACTTTTTAGATATTTCAAGAGTGTATCATGGCAAGGACAAAGCTTGTCCTGTGGGACAACACTTCCAATGCCTTAGAATTCCTGCACATAATCAGACAAATCTGCTTAAAGTCAAACCTCTTGAGGTATTGACCATCATTGCATATGTTAATCAGGAACTCCAAGAAGAAAATCCATTTCCATAACAGATATTGGATATACAGATACATGTGTACATCCAAATCTGCTTTTGTTGTAGAAATGTAATTTTAGAACAAACTTTTGCTTTATAGCGCTGTGTGTTTTTAATATTAATGTATGTATATGTGAGACTCTGAGTGAGGGAGTGTGCTAGAAGGTGAAGAGCTATAGGTGGTTGACAAATTTAATTCTGTGTGCCAAGTTGTCCTAGAACTGTGTAGGAAGTAGTGCTATGCTAACATTTCATGGACATATTATGGATAATTCTAATTACCATCAGTCATATCAAAGAAAGGCTCTTTCCCTTAGACAATCTATTTTGAATTTTTATGTTATTGTGAGTTGCTGTGCAAAGGAGCTTTTTTCCCCCTCTTAATTGTTCATGAACACTGATTGTCTGAAAAATGAGGTATATTTCTTTATTTTTACAAAATTAAACTCTACATCTAGATATAACAATTTTACTTTTCTCATTCTTCCCTTGAACAATCTTTCTCTACTTAAGATGTGTGAAGTGTAAATACAGTTTTGGAACCAGTGTTTGGATCTCACTGAATGTGGCCTTCAAACTATGTTAACTGTTGCCTCTACTGTAGACAAGCCACTCTGTGTGAAATTATGTGTTTCGGTAACTTCTTCCATATTTTATCTCTCATCTCCAGCTACCCAAGGTTTACCCACACTGAGGGGAAGAAAAGAAAAAGGTATCCACCCAGAAAGTGTTTCGCACTGTTCCAGGCCTTGTGTAGGCAGTAGCAAGCTTCTAAACTCTGTGTGTGCTTCTTTTCAGTGATGCTGAATTAAACCAGGCAATGATATGAGACCTAGAGATCTCATGTTGCTTCCCAGGGCAACAAATGAACTTAGATATAGAAACTCAATCTGTGTGCTGTCAAAATCTGTGCTTATTTTACAAAACACAGTAGATTTCATTACAAGACACTTGAGCAGTAGAATTTTTAAATGGTGAAAAGTTTCTATTTAAAGCAAATTCCAGGTTTAAATCACAGACAGTTAATAGTTTATGGGAAACATTTTTCTTTCAGCAACAGCATGAAAATCAGAAGGTCAACTACACATAGATGTCCTTACACACCAAAAGTATTACTAAAAATGACAACAACCCTAGAGTTTGGTGTAGTGAGCATTTTATTAAAATGAATATATTAAATTATTTTAAGTATCATGGTAGGAAAATGTAGCTGATTTAGGAAATAGCCCCAAAACCCCAGTTGATCTACTAGGCAACATGAACTGAGCTTGAGATAACTAGGAAATTATAGAGAGTGGGTAAAAGTGTATTGTCATAACTTTAGGTCATTGATGAAAATAATTCATTTTTATTGTAACTTATTTCAGAAATTATACAGTACCACATATTATTTTTAAAACTACTCAACATTTGTCTTAAATGTGTTGTGAAGTGAAAATAGAGACACCATCATTATTGTTTTTCTCATAAGTATTATTGTCCTAGGCATGTTATTAAATTAATTTTGTACAGTGTTTTATACTTTTACAGTATGGTGGTTGTGCTTTATATTTGTCAAGGTTCTATATACATTATAATTCTCTCAGTACAGAAAAGAAAACTAGCTTTATATATTATTTTATTATAAGTTTATTACAAAGAGAAATCTAGTTTAATAAAGAGACCACTTTTTATTTTTATTCAAATAATGGCACAAAATGACATTTTAAACGAAACACATAAAGGATGATAAATTCAGTGAGCAGGAAGCATGGCTGAATGCCAAACCTGATGATGGAAGTTGGCTTCTGAAGACGTCGTGGAAGAAGGAGAGAAATCACTTCTAAGACTTGTCCTCTGATGACAATGCATATACTTCTGCATGGGTGTATCTGTATGAAGAGGTTAAGGGGGCTGCATCTGAAAAAATGAGGATAAAATATTGTAGTTTCCAAACACACACACACAAACACACACACACACACACACACACACACACACACACACATATTTTTAAAACTTTTAAAGAAGTAGATAGATGAGAACCAGGAATTCTGCATCTATACCTCTACTGGTCATCTGTTGCAGGAAATATTAAAGAAGAAAAAAAACAGCATGCTGCCACTCTTGTGCCTGCCATTCTCTGCCCCATGGGGCTGGCCTGACATGCATTGGCAGACATTGGCTGGCCTGTTTTTATCTCATGGAGGCTCTGACTCAGAACTCCAGAATCTCTCCACCCAGCTCACTAGGTTCCCACTGGTGGGTCATTACCATGTCAGCCCTGTGCTTCAAATCCCCCAGGGTCTTTGAGGTACATCTGGGAAACCTATACTTTACAGCCATACTGTTCTCTCTTGAACCCATATGAGCTGCCACATGAAGGAAAACATAACACAAACTTCGTTTAGAAACAATGAAAACTCAATCACCGGGTGCAACAACTAAAATGATAATCTTGTAAGACTTATTAAATCTGATTCCTTCTGCTATCCTGGACTAATTTTAATGTAGCATTTTTGTCACATTCAAATTTTGTTCGTGCTTGTTCTTAATCTATGTGGTTTTAATGAGTGTTTAATTATGGGATATTTTACAGTAAACTTCAAATGTCAATATTTTCTGCTCTGTTGAATTTTCCATAATATTTAAAAATTTTTTCATGGAGTTAAAATTTACTTTAAAAACCTATACTAAATTTTATTTTATTTTTTTCTCTTCTTTTTTATTAGTTTCATTATTTACATTTCAAACGTTGTCCCCTTTCCTACTTTCCTGTCTGAAAATCCCCTATCCCCTCCACCTCCCTGTGCTTCCCAACCCTCCCACTCCTACTTCCTGGCCCTGGCATTCCTCTACACTGGGCATCAAACCTTCACAGAACCAAGGGCCTCTCCTCCCACTGATGAACGACTAGGCTGTTCTCTGCAACATATGCAGCTAGAGCTATGAGTACTACCATGTGTATTCTTTTATTGGTGGTTTAGTCCCAGGGAGCTCTGGGGGTACTGGTTAGTTCATATTGTTGTTCCTCCTATGGGGAGAAAAAATCCTTCAGCTCCTTGGGTCCTTTCTCTAGCTCCTTCACTGAGGACCCTGTGCTTTGTCCAATAGATGGCTGTGATCACCCACTTCTGTATTTGTCAGGCAATGGCAGAGCCTCTCAGGAGACAGCTATATCAGTCTCCTGTCTAACTCTTTTTGGCATCTGCAATAGTGTCTGGGTTTGGTGGTTGTTTATGGGATGGATCTTCAGGTGGGGCAGTCTCTGGATAATTACTCCTTCATCTCTGCTCCAAATTTTGACTCTGTAACTTCTTCCATGGGTATTTTGTTCCCCATTCTAAGAAGGATTGAAGTATCCTTATATTGTTCTTCCTTCTTGAGTTTCATGGGTTTCGCAAACTGTTCCTTGGATATTCTGAGCTTCTGGGCTAATATCCACTTATCAGTGAGTGTATATCATATATGTACTTTTGTGATGGGTTACCTCATTTAGGACAAAATCCTCCAGATCCATCCGTTTGTCTAAGAATTTCATAAATTCATTGTTTTTAATAGGTGTGTAGTACTCCATTCTGTAAGTATACCACAATTTTTTTGTATCCACTTCTCTGTTGATGGACATCTGGGACCTTTGCAGGTTCTGGCTACTATAAATGAGGCTGCTATGAACATAGTGGAGCATGTTTTCTTATTACATGTTGGAGCATCATCTGGGTATATGCCTAGGAATGGTATTGCTGCGTCCTCAGATAGTACTATGTCCAATTTTCTGAGGAAACACCAAGCTGATTTTCAGAGTGGTTGTACCCGCTTGCAATCCCACCAGGAATGGAGGAGTGTTCCTCTTTCTCCACATGCTCATCAGCTTCTGCTGTCACCTTAGTTTTTGATCTTAGCCATTCTTACTGGTGTGAGGTGGAATCTCAAGGTTGTTTTGATTTGCATTTCCCTGATGACTAAGGATGCTGAACATTTTTTAGGTGCTTCTCAGCCATTCTGTATTCCTCAGTTGAGAATTATTTGTTTAGCTCTGTACCCCATTTTTAATATGGTTATTTGGTTTTCTAGAGTCTAACTTCTTGTGTTCTTTGTATATATTAGATGTTGGCCCTCTATCGGATTTAGGATTGGTAAAGATCTTTTCCCAATCTGTTGGTTGCCTTTTTGTCTTATTGACAGTGTCCCTTGCTTTACAGAAGCTTTGCAATTTTATGAGGTCCCCTTTGTTGATTCTTGATCATACTGTACAGGCCATTGCTGTTCTGTTTAGGAATTTTTTCCCCTCTGCCTATATCTTCGAGGATCTTCCCCACTTTCTCCTCTATAAAGTTCAATGTCTCTGGTTTTATGTGGAGTTCTTTGATCCACTTAGACTTGAGCTTTGTACAAGGAGATAAGAACGGATCAATTCATGTGCTTCTACATGATAACCACCAGTTGTGCCAGCAACATTTATTGAAAATGCTCTTTTTTTCCAATGGATGGTTTTAGCTTCTGTGTCAAAGATCAAGTGACCATAGGTGTGTGGGTTCATTTCTGGGTCTTCAATTCTATTCCATTGATCTACCTGTCTGTCACTGTACAAGTCCCATACAGGTTTTTATCACAATTGCTCTGTAATACACCTTGAGATCAGGGATGGTGATTCCCTCAGAAGTTCCTTTATTGTTGAGAATAGTTTTCACTATCCTAGGTTTTTTCCAGATGAATTTGGAAATTTCTTTTTCTAAATCTATGAGGAATTGAGTTGAAATTTTGATAGGGATTGCATTGAATAGGTAGATAGCTTTCCATAAGATAGCCATTTTTACTATATTAATCCTGCCAATCCATGAACATGGGATAGCTTTCCTTCTGAGATCTTTGATTTCTTTTTTCAGAGACTTGAAGTTCTTATCATACTGATCTTTCACTTCTTTAGTTAAAGTTACACTAAGGTATTTTATATTATTTCAGACCATTGTGAAGGGTGTTGTTTCTCTAATTTCTTTCTCAGCCTGTTTATACTTTGTGTAGAGAAAGGCCACTTATTTGTTTGAGTTAATTTTGTATCCAGCTCATTCACTCAAGATGTTTATCAGGCTTAGGAGTTCTCTGATGGAACTTTTGGAGTCACTTATGTGTGCTATCATATCATCTGCAAATAGTGATATTTTGACTTCTTCCTTTCCAATTTGTACCCCTTTCATCCCTTTTTCTTGTCTAATAGCTCTTGCTAGGACTTCAAGTTCCTCATTGAATAGGTAGGCAAAGAGTGGGCAGCCTTGTCTAGTCCCTGATTTTAGTGGGATTGCTTCAAGTTTCCATTTAGTTTGATGTTGAATACTGGTTTCCTGTATATTGCTTTTATTATGTTTCAGTGTGGGCCTAGAATCCCTGATCTTTCCTAGACTTTTATCATGAATGAGTGTTGGATTTTGTCAAATGTCTATCTGTATCTAATGAGCTGATCATGTGGTTTTTGTCTTTAAGTTTGTTTATATACAGGATTACTGCCAGGTACTGGACTCATGTTGTCCCTCAACTCACAGGTGAATCAGGGTTCTGGTACTCAGGTGTGCAAAGAGTCAGGGGTGAGTGACAAACAGACTTGAACACAGGGGAGTTTTGATCTGAATGTAATTTCTCAAAGCAAGCATCAGACTTATAATATGGAAGAAACACAAGGAAACCAGGCAATACATCAGCCAAAGTACATCGAGATGCATAATGGCACTTCATACAAAACAGAGAAAATGCATACATAAAACCTGACAGGAACCAGGCAGTGTTTACAACTGAGATAAGATCAGCCCTATCTAAAATCAGCTATTCACAGGAGCCAGGTGAAAGGGCTAATACACCCAGGTGCAATTCTAGTCTATTGTTTGACCCACCACCAGGGGTCCCTTAGTAAATACCTAATTATGCTATTCTTCTGGGCCTAGTGAAAAACATGTGCCAAAGAAGTTCTACTAACTCTTACATGAATAATATAATACTCCAGTTGTTTCTTAAACCACAAACCACCATCTTCTTCTAATTACATTCATGTCTGTAATGAGAATTTTAAATATACTATTTTGAACAAGCCCTGAATTTTCTAGCTCCTATCCAGCAAACTGCAATGCCTGATTTCTTTCACTGTCTATCAACACTGGAGGCATTACATCTGAATGAGTAGCGTTACCTGTGATATAAAACCGACTATTGAAAGGTCAATTCTGGAGCATTCATGCCACAGGATGCCAAGGCTACAGAAGAAAAGTTTCCATGAAACTTTTTGCCTTGGGCCTGCATCCAAGCTTTTTGGCTTACCACACAGACTTCACTGGAGTGGGTGCGGCAGATTACATTGATGGATTTCCCTATATGGAACCATCCCTTTATCCCTGAGATGAAGTCTATGTGATCATGATGGATGATCGTTTTGATGTGTTCTTGGATTCGGTTTGCAAAAATTTTATTGAGTATTTTGGATCAATATTCATAAGGGAAATTGGTCTGAAGTTCTCTTTTTTTGTTGTATCTTTGTGTGGTTTAGGTATAAGAGTAATTGTGGCTTCATAGAACAAATTGGGTAGAGTATTTTCTGTTTCTATTTTGTGGAATACTTTTAGGAATATTGGAATCAGGTTCTCTTTGAAGGTCTGATAGAATTCTGAAATAAACCCATCTTGTTAAGGACATTTGGGGGGGGGGGGTTGGAACACTATTAATGACTGTTTCTATTTCTTTAGGGGATATGGGAATGTTTAAGTGGTTGATCTGATCCTGATTTAACTTTGGTACCTCGTAATTGTCTAGAAAATTGTCCATTTCATCCAGGTTTTCCAGTTGTGTTGAGTATAGGCTGTTATAGTAGGATCTGATGATTTTTTGGATTTCCTCAGATTCTGTTGTTATGTATGTCTCACTTTTCATTTCTGATTTTGTTAATTAGGCTACTGTCCCTGTGCCCTCTAGTTAGTCTGGCTAAGGATTTATCTATTTTGTTGATTTTCTCAAAAAACCAGCTTGTTTGTATAGTTCCTTTTGTTTCTATTTGGTTGATTTCAGCCCTGAGTTTGATTATTTCCTGCTGTCTACTCCTCTTGAGTTAATTTGCTTCCTTTTGTTCTAGAGCTTGTTGGTGTGCTATCAAGCTGCTAGTAATTGCTCTTTTCAATTTCTTTTTAGAGGCACTCACAGCTATGAGTCTTAGGATTGCTTTCATTGTGTCCCATAAGTGTGGGTATATTGTGGCTTCATTTTCATTAAACTCTAAAAAGTCTTTAATTTCTTTCTTTATTTCTTCCTTGACCAAGGTATCATTGAGTAGAGTGTTGTTTAGCTTCTTTGAGTATGTGGGTTTTCTATTATTTATGTTATTATTGAAGACCAGCTTCAGTCCATGGTGATCTGATAGGATGCATGGGAATATTTCAATGTTTTTGTATCTGTTGAGGCCTGTTTTGTGAGTGATTATATGGTCAGTTTTTTAGAAGGTACTATGAGGTGCTGAAAAAAGGTATATCCTTTTGTTTTAGGAAAAATATTGTATAAATATCTGTTAAATCAATTTGCTTCATAATTTCTTCTGGTTTCACTGTGTCTCCGTTCAGTTTCTGTTTCCAGGATCTGTCCATTGAGAAGAGTGGGGAATTGAAGTCTCCCACTATTATTGTATGTGGTGCAATGTGTGCTTTGAGTTTTAGTAAAGTTTCTTTAATGAATGTGGATGCCCTTGAATTTGGAAGATAGATGTTCAAATTGAGAGTTCATATTGGTAAATTTTACATCTGATGAGTATGAAGTGTCCCTTCTTATCTTTTTTGATAGGTTTTGGTTGAAAGTTGATTTTATTTGATATTGGAATGGCTACTCCAGCTTGTTCATTAGGAACATATGTTTGAGAAATTGTTTTGCAGCCTTTTACTCTGATGTAGTATCTGTCTTTGTCCCTGAGGTGTATTTCCTGTATAGAGCAAAATGTTGGGTCCTGTTAAGTAACAAGTCTGTTAGTTTATGTCCTTTTATTGGGGAATTGAGTTCATTGATATTAAGATATATTAATGAAAAGTCATTTTTGCTTCCTGATATTTTTGTTATACTTGGCATCCTGTTCTTGTGTATATCTTCTTTTAGGTTTGTTGAAAGATTACTTTCTTGCTTTGTATATGCTATAATTTCCCTCCTTATGTTGGAGTTTTTCCTTTTTAATCATTTGAAGGGCTGGATTCATGGAAAGATATTGTGTAAATTTTGTTTTATCATGGGATACTTTGTTTTCTCCATCTATGGTAATTTAGAGTCTTGCTGGGTCTCCTAGCCTGGGCTGGCATTTGTGTTCTCTTAGGGTCTGTATGACATCTTTCCAGATTCTTCTTGATTTCATTGTCTCTGGTGAGAAGTCTGCTGCAATTATAACAGGTCTGCCTTTATATGTTACCTGAATCTTTTCTCTTAATGTTTTTGTTTGTTTGTTTTTGTTTGTTCATTGTTTTGAGACAGAGTTTCTCTGTGCAGTCCTGGCAGTCCTGGAACTCACTCTGTAGAACAGGCTGGCCTTGAACTCAGAAATCTGACTGCCTCTGCCTCCCAGGTGACTCTTAATGCTTTTAATATTCTATCTTTGTTTAGTGCATTTAGTGTTTTGAGTGTTATGTGTCGGGAGAATTTTCTTTTCTAGTCCAAACTATTTGGAGTTCTGGAGGATTTTTGTATGTTCATGGGCATCTCTATCTTTAGGTATGGGAAGTTTTCTTCTATAATTTTGTTGAGGATATTTACTGGCCCTTTAAGTTGGGAATCTTTGCTCTCTTCTATACCTAATATCCAAAGGTTTGATCTTCTCATTGTGTCCTAGATTTCCTGGATGTTTTGAGTTTGGATCTTTTTGCATTTTGCATTTTCTTAGATTGTTGTGTCCATATTTTCTGTGGAATCTTCTGCACCTGAGATTCTTTCTTCTATCTCTTGGATTCTGTTGTGATGCTTGAATCTATGACTCCTCATTTTTTCCTAGGATTTCTATTTCCAGAGTTGTCTCACTTTGTGATTTCTTTATTGTTTTTACTTCCATTTTTAAATCCTGGATGATTTTGTTCCTTTTTTTTTCACATGTTTGGATGTGTTTTCCTATAATTCTTTAAGGAATTTTTGTGTTTTCTCTTTAAGGGCTTCTACTCATTTACCTTTTTTCTCCTGTATTTATTTAAGGGAGTTATTTGTGTCCTTCTTATAGTCCTCCATCATCATCACAAAAAGTGATTTTAGATCCATATCTTGCTTTTCTGATGTGATGGTGTATCCAGGACTTGCCATGGTAGGAGAGTTGGTTTCTGATGATGCTAAGTAACCTTGGTTTCTGTTGCTTCTCTTCTTATGCTTGCCTCCTGCCATCTGATTATCTCAACTGATTCATGCCCTGGATATATCTGATTGGAGCCTGTCCTTCCTATAATCCCAGTTGAGTCAGAACTCCTCAGAGTCTAGCTTTCTCTGTGATACTGTGATTCCAGGATCCTGTGATTCTGAGATTCTGGGTGTTTCAGAGTTCTTGGGATTCAAGCTTCCTCTGAGACCCTGTGATCCTGGTGTGACCAAGCTCCTGGGATCCTGGTTTCCTGGGATTATAAGGTCCTGGGTATGTCAGAGCACCTTGATGCGGTACCTCCTCTGGGGGATGTGGGGCTGTCTACTGATTTCAAAACCAAGGTAGAGTAGCACTGACCAGAAGGAACCAGAGCCAATGGTCAGGTGGGGTTCCTATGTCCCTGCTCTTGCTGGTCCCAGGCACTCCTGATTGTATTGGAACAGATGTTGTCTTCTACTCACCAGTGATCCTAAGATCTTGGGCATGCTAGGGTGCCTGTGGAGTGGAGAGTCCTCTGGGGACTGTGGGATTGCCCACTGTGTTCATGGCCAAGTTGGTCCTGGGGCTGCTGCCTACCCCTAAATTTTATTTTTTATTAGAGCTACCTCTATGTGTTGCATCAAAAGAAGTTTTTACCAAAAATAATTATGAAAAGAATTGGAAGCTTTAGTGATGATAACATAAATTTACCACAGAGCTGAGTACTCTGCTAATAGATTGCTGGACCTTTGATATGTTTCAAGGAACGGTAATGGTTACCAAAGATATTAACCTTTGGTATTTGATTACAATGGAAATCTATTTAAAAAACATGTCATTAACATAAGAACTAATGATAGAAATACTATGATGCAATGTGACATACTATAGTCTCCAAGGACTCTTTTAAATCAACTTGTCTGCAATCTACTAGTTTTTATTTACATGCAATAAACACCTCCTGAGTTTATGCTGCCCATAACAGTTCAGGGCCTAATGCAAGAAATGCAAAACAATCTCAGAGCCCTGAGTATAATTCACTAAATATAACCATTTTCTCATCCTATAATTTACGTAAAAATGAGCAGAGTAGCTGGAAAGAACCCAGATGTCCCTCAACAGAGGAATAGATACAGAAAACATGGTACATTTACACAATGGAGTACTATTCTGCTATTAAAAAAATGAATTTATGAAATTCTTGGGCAAATGGATGAATCTGGAGGACATAATCCTTAGTGAGGTAACCCAATCACAAAAGAAGTCATTGGATATGGGGTCACTGATAAATGGATATTAGCCCAGATACTTAGAACACCCAAGATACAATCTGCAAAACACATGAAAATCAAGAAGGAAGACCAACGTGTGGATACTTCATTCCTCATTTGAATAGGAAACAAAATACCCATGAAAGGAGTTACAGAGACAAAGTTTAGAGCTAAGATGANGACACTATTGCATAGGACAGCAAGTGTTTACTGAAGGGACCCTGATATAGCTGACTCCCACAGAAGTGGATGCTCACAGTCATCCATAAGAGGGAGCACGGGGCCCACATTGGAGAAGCTAGAGATAGAACACCAGGAGCTGAAGGGGTCTGCAACCCTAGAAGAGGAACAACAATATGAACTAAACAGAACCCCCAGAGCTCGAGTCTCTAGCATCATATGTAACAGAAGATGGCCTGGTCGGCCATCATTTGGAGGAGAGGCCCCTTGGTACTGCGATCTTTATATGCCCCAGTACAGGGGAACACCAGGGCCAAGAAGTGGGATTGGGTGGGCAGGGGAGCAGGGAGGGGGAGGGGGGAAGGGACTTTCGGAATAGCATTTGAAATGTAAATTAAGAAAATATCTAATAAAAAAATGAGCAGAGTACAGCAGAGTATATACTGACCTTCAACTTAAAAACACTTGTGAAAATAAGTTTGAATTTTAAATAAATTGGACACCCCCAAGTTTTAAGGCAAAAGCTGAACCCTAAAGGTATGAGTATAAAAAAATGAAGCATGTACCTAGGTAGTCTTCAGGATGGTGCTAGAGTGAATATGAAGTAAGAGGTGAAATGTGTTATGTGTCTTATTTTTATACAATGCAAGTCCTGACTTTACCATTCTTTTTGCCTTCAAGTTGCTTGGTTTGTCTGTAATACCCACACAACTGAAACATCATTTCTTTAACATTTCAAATTTTTATCTACACTCAACTAAAGCTGACAATTAGCCATATCACACCAACATTCTCTAGTTTAAACATGTGCTCAGACTTCAGTACGTTTTGTAAATCATATTTTTATAGACATTCTGTAGTGCTTTGTTTGAATAATATCAAACGATGATAATTTTAGTCATTAGCTCAATAACAAAAGCTAAGAATGGATCTGTCCAAAGTGTTACTGGAACTGTTTTCATTGAGCAACTGTAGAAAATTAAAGAACATTCTTAATAAAATGAGAAAGTGAGCATATAATCCTTCATAGTGTTTTTATGTAACAAAAATCAAGAGCCAGTGCTAATAAAACAGTCAGAGGGTTTAAGGTGTTTACTTCAAGAAAATTCTTTTATCTAAGTAGGGTGGATTGCTTAGAAACAAGGGAACTGAAAGAATTAGGTAATAAATCTCATTTCTTAAAAAAAAAATTCTAAAAGCACCTAAATAGGCATTTTTTTCAAGGGCTATAGTAAAACTTTAAGTGCCTTTTAGGAAAGGTTATCTGCAGGGCTCTAATAAATGTGCCAATTATACTTTTGTACTGCCTATTTATTAGTAATCTGAATTTCCTGAGACTAAATGATTATTCATACTAAGTCATGTTATTTTAAAAAACAAAAGGCACATATTTGCATCACATAATTTGTTGCAAATATATGTTCTGTTTATTTATTAGGTTAGCAAATATTTGCTTCCATTTAAAGTAAAATTGGTTAGAATCTCTCCTCTGATGAAGCTTAAATTTGAATTAGAGGGACATGTATTTATTAAAAGTGATCTGCACATTAGCATGTAGAAGAATGTGAATCAATCCATTCTTTTTTTTTCAATTTTTTATTAGATATTTTCTTAATTTACATTTCAAATGCTATCCTGAAAGTTCCCTCCCCCCTCCCCTGCCCTGCTTCCCTGCCCACCCACTCCCACTTCTTGGCCCTGGCATTCCCCTGTATTAGGGCATATAAAGATTGCAATACCAAGGGGCCTCTTCTCCCAATGATGGCCGACTAGGCCATCTTCTGCTCCATATGGAGCTACAGACACGAGTTCTGGGGGTTCTGGTTAGTTCATATTGTTGTTGTTCTTCTAGGGTTGCAGACCCCCTTCAGCTCCTGGGGTTCTTCTATCTCTAGCTTCTCAATTGTGGTCCCTGTGTTCCATTATATAGATGACTATGAGCATCCACTTCTGTATGAGACAGCTATATCAGGGTTCCTTCAGTAAACATTTTCTGTCCTATGCAATAGTGTCTGAGTTTAGTGACTGATTATGGGATGGATCCCCCGGTGGGGTAGTCTCTGTATGGTCCATCCTTTCGTCTTAGGAATCGATCCATTCTTATCTCCTTGTACAAAGCTCAAGTCCAAGTGGGTCAAGGACCTCCACATAAAACCAGAAACACCAAAACTTATAGAGGAGAAAGTGTGGAAGAGCCTTGAACATATGGGTACAGGGGGAAGAATTTCTGAACAGAACACCAATGTCTTGTACTGTAAGATCAAGAATCGACAAATGGGATCTCATAAAATCTCAAAGCTTCTGTAAGGCAAGGTACACTGTCAATAAGACAAGATGGTAACCAACAGTTTGGGAAAAGATCTTTACCAATCCTACATCTGATAGAGGGTTAATATATACAAAGAACTCAAGAAGGTGGACTCCAGAAAATCAAATAACCCTATTAAAAATGGGGTACTGAGCTAAACAAAGAATTCTCAACTGAGGAATACAGAATGGCTGAGAAGCACTTAAAAAAATGTTCACCATCCTTAGTCACCAAGGAAATGCAAATCACAACAATCCTGAGATTCCACCTCACACAAGTTAGAATGGCTAAGATCAAATATCAGGTGACAGTGCATGCTAGCAAGGATGTGGAGAAAGAGAAACACTCTTCCATTGTTGGTGGGATTGCAAGCTGGTACAACCACTCTGGAAATCAGTTTGGTGGTTCCTCGGAAAATTGGACATAGTACTACCTGAGGACCCAGCAATACAATTCCTGGGTATATACCCAAAAGATATTCCAACTTGTAATAAGGACACATGCTCCACTATGTTCATAGCAGCCTTATTTATAATAGCCAGAAGCTATTATAAATTATAAACCCAGATGTCCATCAATAGAGGGATGGATACAGAATATGTGGTATATTTACACAATGGAGTACTACACAGCTATTAAAAATAATAAATTTATGAAATTCTTAAGCAAATGGATGGATCTGGAGGATGTCATACTGAGTGAGTTAATCCAAATTACAAAAGAACAGGCATGATATGCAGTCACTTATAAGGGGATATTAACCCAGAAGCTCAGAATACCCGAGATACAATTCAGGAACAACATAAAACCCAAGAAGAAGGAAGACCAAATTGTGAAAACTTTGTTCCTTCTTAGAAAGGGGAACAAAATGTCCATAGAAGGAGTTACAGAGACAAAGTATGGAGCAGAGACTGAAAGAATGACCATCTAGCTGGGCATGGTGGTGCACGCCTTTAATCTCAGCACTCAGGTGGCAGAGGCAGGCGGATTTCTGAGTTCGAGGCCAGCCTGGTCTATAAAGTGAGTTCCAGGACAGCCAGGGCTATACAGAGAAATCCTGACTCAAAAAACAAACAAACAAACAAACAAAACAACAACAACAACAACAACAAAAAAGAATGACCATCCAGAGACAGCCCCCACCTGGAGATCCATCCCATATACAAATGCAAACACTTTTGTAGATGCCAACATGTGCTTACTGACAGAAGCCTGTCATAGATGTTTTGGGAGAGGCTCCACCAGTTCCTGACAAATACAGAGGTGGAACCTCGCAGCATACCACTGGACTGAGCACAGGGTCCCCAATGAAGGAGTCAGAGGAAGGACCCAAGGAGTTGAAGGGGTTAGCAGCCCCATAGGAGGAAAAACAATATGAACTAGCTAGTACCCCCAGAGCTTCCAGGGATTAAATCATCAATCAAAAAGTACACATGGTGGGACTCAGGGCTCCAGCTGTATTTGTAGCAGAGGATGGCCTTGTGGGTCATCAGTGGGAGGAGAGGCCCTTGGTCCTTTCAAGGCTATATTTCTTAGTGTAGGGGAATGCCAGGGCCAGGAAGCAGGAGTGGGTAGGTTGGTGAGCAGGGGGAGAGGATAGGGGACTGGGGGTTTTGGAGCAGAAACCAGGATAGGGAACAACATTTGAAATGTAAATAAAGTAAATATCTTATAGATCACACACAAAAATTATAATCTACCCAACTTGGAAATTGCACAAATGTGCCTTGCTATCATTTTGGTGAGATTTTAAAATTAACGTATCCCTATTTGGACACCAATATTAACATATACATTCTTTCCTTAGCCTTGATTTTACATCAGACTTTTTAAATGAAATCAGTTGATTTATAAAAACATATATTTTCACATCAATTATAGTACTTCCAGTCATCTAAATTGCTTATTTTCAAATTGGATAATAAGTGACCTTTGTAAATACAAATTAAAAGTAGTGGTATATGGACTGTTGTCCCTGTAATGCATGCTCTCAGGAGAGTAACTCAGGAGGATATTAGTTCAATAGCAGCCTGGACTACATAGGAACACCCTGTCTCAGAATCAGACAAACAAACAAGGCACCACCCAGTACCAGCCCCAACATGAGTGATACATTGAAGATTTCATTAGAATCCACATTGAAACACTTGAAAGACAGGATCATGATGAATTACCAATTAATGCATCAAAATGAAGTGTTCCAAGACAGAAAAATGCCTTGTGGATTCTCCTTCCTATTTAATTTACTTATTTTAGTGTTCTTTGAAATGGACCTGGCTCTCCCTCATGAATACTAGGCAAGTTTCCTACTGTTGAACTCCATCCTCATTTCCAAGAAATATTACTGAAGTCCCAGGGGTGTCAGATTGTGAAAATCTTGCAAAGCATTCTAGAAGTGCAGCATGCTTGCAGAGTAGTTACTATCTCAATCACAGATAAATGTCAATGATTGCAATACCACAAAAAGTGATATAAAATGGTTAAGTGAGAGTAATACAAATAATAGATCCCAAATAATTTAAATAGTAGAATAATCACATGATGACTGGAAAGAAAGTATTCTGAAATTATTAAAGAGAGGAGATGAAAAATACATGAAAATGTATGATGGTTTTAATTCCAAGATTTTATAAACAACAAATCAAGCTTGTTGAGATAAAGAAACACAGTAATTAAAGTACAAATTCAGATTAGATACAGCTGGTAGTATGATTCATAGGGTGGGGGGACAAGTCACAGAATATAACAGAAATCCAAGACTAAATGGAACAGAATGTGAACTTTGAATACATGTTACAGGAGTTAAGGAATAAGAAAAATACTGAGTGAAGAACCCATATTTAAATATCCAAATCTCAAAGCATCTTGGAAGGCATTTGGATAACCCACCTTGAAAATCAGAACACATTGGGAAGACAGGATAGACTCAAGAAAAGTGAGATGAAACTGAGCTAAGCCTGGCATGCAGTACTGAAGGTGCTCAACACACAAAAGAAGAAAAATCTTAAAAATAATTTTAAAAAGGCTTTGCCTGAAAGGAACATATTTTTATAAATATAACAAGTCTTCAAACGTGAAAAGATGTCATATGATATATGTGGAATACATATTATATTATATTAATTATATTAACATATTAACATCAAACACATAACTTATTACTAATTATTAATATACATATTGTATATTATATATACACTTTATTTCTCTAGAGAACTAATACAGAGACTCTATAGTGGTAAAATAAATAACAAATTAGGGAAATTTAAAACCAATTTATAGGAATGCAAAAACTAAACTTTTAAATATTTTAAGTTGTCAAAATCATAAAATATAATCCATGAAATAAATGAAGATATTTAGATTTCAATAAGAATAACATCGAGATTGAAAGAGTGTATAATGTGCATTCCAGACAAATAGTTTACATTGATGTCATATAAAATTCATATTTTATATGAACAACCCCCAATAAAGGGTAACATCTCAGATGATTGAATAGAATCCTCATATTTGGTGATATCTAAGAATTTAAAAGATCAGAATTTGACAAAATCTACCTACAGATAAAATATACCTTGGTACCTGCTTCTGTTCTACAGGCTATGAAGAATACAGATAAAAGCCTGTTAGTGCTTGAGGAATAGGAATTAATATGGGGAACTCTGTCTGCTGTCATGTAAATCCTAGCATATTATTTGTATTTTCCTCAAAGGAGATAATTAATGTTATGTTATAAATAATAAATATGGAAAGGATTTGTACAGTTTACAAAAGAAGAAGGCAGAATAGCCATTAAGAACATAAAAATAGCCTTGGGGTAATGGAGAGATGACACACTTGTGAAGACAAGTCCAGAGACACATGCCCTCCCATGCCCACACTCTGACACAGACACACAGAGCCATCTAATGAAACAAAAACTTAATAAAAGCACAGAACAGGTTTGTATAACTTAGATATGTGGGCAACTTACATTTAAAAGACAAGCAAATTGTCCCAAGAAACAAGTTGGAGTGGCCATTCTAATATTGAATAAAATCGACTTTCAACCTAAAGTTATCAAAAAAGGCGAGGAGGGACACTTTATACTAATCAAAGTTAAAATCAACCAAGATGAACTCTCAATTCTATGTTCAATTCTATGAACTTTACCTGAAGGAAAGCCCATGAGATATTCTATGAATATCTATGTTCCAAATGCTACAAAAGAAACTTTACTAAAGCTCAAAGTACACATCACACCACACAAAATAATAGTGGGAGACTTCAACACCCCACTCTCATCAATGAACAGATCATGGAAACATAAACTAAACAGAGACACAGTGAAACTAACAGAAGTTATGAAACAAATGGATGTAACATATATCCATAGAACATTTTATCCTAAAACAGAAGGATACACCTTCTTCTCAGAACCTCATGGTACCTTCTCCAAAACAGGCCTCAACAGATACAAGAACATTGAAATAGTCCCATGCATCCTATCAGATCACCACACATGTAAATGAAGGAATGGATATGCCATACACTCTTCAAACCTAGACCCCCAAGTTAGAAGACAAAATTTCTTCCTCTGGTTTTCTAACCGTTTTGCTTAGTTTTATGATCAACATGACACATTCTGGAAAAGGGAACTGTGATTGAGATAATACCCACATGAACTTTACCTGAGGGCAAGCCCATGAGTATGTCAGCTATTGTAGAAAATAAACCAACTGAGCACCCACGTAGTAGACATCACTCAAAGCAACCCAGCTGCCAGGAGACCAAGTCAGCTCAGCTTATGGAACAAGTGGCTCAGTGACATCATTGAGAAGCTCAAAGATGAGGTTCTCAAGGAGACAGTAACTTCGCATCCTGGAGCTACTCTTACCACAGACATTGCCACTTTCCCTTCATCTGCCTTCCTCAGGGCCAAGGAAGACCAGCAAGATGGCACAGTCTGCATGGGCAAAGTCACCTTTCCATATGCAGTAGGCCTAGGACAGCTACACTGCCTGGTGCTGACCCAGGAGCAGCTTCACCAGATTCATAGACACCTCGTGTCCTAAGCACTCCTTCCCTGCCTTCTCTTTGGTAGTCCCCCTGGTACCACTGCCCAGTGCACAGCCAGCTCAGCCACTCCGGGGTTGAACCACATGCTAACCTCCTGAGTGGTTCAGCTTTGCCTGGTCTGGTCAGGGTCCTGCTACTTCCATAACCTGTGTTTGACCATCCTTGGCCTTTTCCATATTTGCTGTTTATCTGCTCCCTCTTTCCTGAGGAACCTCAGGGCATTGGAGGGGCCTGACACCCCCTCCACTAAAGACTGAGTGAGGTCTCCTTGACTGAGGACTTCACTCCTTGATTAAGAAAAAGGCTTAGCCCGCTGTAAGCAATGCCATCCCTGGGCAGGTGGTTCTGCAGTGTATAGGAAAGCAAACTGAGCAAATCAGAGGGACCAAACCAGTAAGCATCATTCCTTCCTCATCTCTGCTTCAGTTTCTGCATGAATTTCTTCCCTGATTTCTTTTTACTACAACTATAAGCTGAAGTAAGCCCTTCCCATCCCAAGTTGATTTCAGCTATGGTGTTTAACACAACAGAAAGACAAAGTAAGTAAGTAAGTAAGTAAGTAAGTAAGTAAGACATCACCTTAGCTCTTTCTACTTACAATGTTAGATCCTGATACTTAAAAAAAATAGAAACAAAAGCAAACCAAAAAATACATACTTTTGATGAATTCCTAATCAAGATATTGTATGTAATATGTATTTATGTAGGCTTGCAGTTCTCACTATGTTCCCTAGATTGTGAGATAAAAATTATATAATCTTATAAGTTAGTGTTCTGATATATAAAGTAGGTTAAGGGTCCCAAGATCTCATGGTGGCTATGATGAAGAGAGTCCATCTAAAGAGGAATGAATATACAAATTACACATTGAATTTTAAAAGGTGAGTATGGAATAGGGGAGTGGATCTAAGTGGAGATAGACCATGTAGTGGTTTAAATGGGTATGGCTCCCATCCACTCTTGTGCTTGAATGCTTGGCCAACAAGGAGTGACACTATTAAGTATGTCTCTGTTAGAATAGGTGTAGCCTTGTTTGAGGAAATGTGTCACTGTGGGGAGTGGGTTTTGAGGTTCTATGTTCAAGCTTCACCAAGTGTGGAAGAGAAAGTTAGTCCTTTCCTGGCTACCTGAGGATCAAGATGTAGAACTCTTGGCTCCACCAGATCTGCCCCACACATCCAAGATTACATCCATGATGCCAATGAACTGAACCTCTGAAGTATAAGCCAGCCTCAATTAAATGTCACTTATAAGAGTCCTGTGAAGGCTCTGTGATCCAGGGTAGAGGAATTGCGAAGGTGCTGAGGCAGGAGTGGGTGGGTGGGTGGGGAAGGAGGGAAGAGGTGAGAGGGAGTTTGTGGAGGGGAAACTGGGAAGTAGAATGACATTTGAAATATAAGTAAATAAAATAACCAATAAAAAATGAAAAAAAAAAGAGTTAACTTGGTCATGGTGTCTCTTTATAGCAATAATACCCTAAGAGAGCAGGAGAGTGAATATGGTCAAAATACAATCTATAAAATTAACCACAATTTTAAAAAGTAACCATAAATTTAGATTTTTTGGTATTGTAACTCAATATTGTAATTATGAATGTTCAAAATTAAACAAAACCAGCCAGTTACTCTTACATTAACTTACTGATTTTGTATTTTGATATAAAGCATAATTAAACAATTTGAACTTTAATTTGAAGTAATGGTGCAGTAGCTTTCTGAAAAGTTTGATAGCTTCCACCCTAAACAAACACCCAAGTAAAACAACATTTCTTTTTTGGATGTTTTCTTTATTTATATTTCAAATGTTTTACCCTTTCCAGGGGAACCGTTGGAACCCCCCCATCCCACCTCCCCACCCCTGCCTCTATGAGGATACTCCCCCACCCACCCACCCAGTCCAGTCTTCCTTCCCTGGCATTCCCCTACACTGAGGCATCGAACACCCTTACGCTCAACGGCCACTCCTCCCACTGATGTCCAACAAGGTCATTCTCTGCCACATATGTGGCCCATGCCCTGGGTCCCTCCTTGTGTATTCTTTGGTTGGTTGTCCATTCCCTGGCAGCTCCGGGGGGATCTAGCCTGTTTGTACTGCTGCTCCCTCCATGGGGCTGCAAACCCTCTCAGCTCCTATAGTCCCTTCTCCAACTCCTCCATCTGGGACTCCTGTGCTCAGTCCCATGGTTGGCTGCGAGCATCTGCCTCTGTAATTGTCAGGCTTTAGCAGAGCTTCTCAGGAGACAGCCATATAAGACTTCTGATCATCAGCAAGAACTTCCTGGCATCTACAATATTGTCCTGGTTTGGTGACTGTATATGGGATGAATCCCCAGGTTGGGCAGTCTCTGGATGGCCTTTCCTTCAGCCCCCTCTCCACAATATTTCCCCTTAAAAGCTGCAAATAGTTTTATCTTTAAAGGTCCTGAGACATCTATGGAAAAGAAAGCTGTCAAGGATGACCTCAGAATGGCTTTTCCATTTCCCTTCCAAATGTGAACTTGTTCTTAGAACTGGCAGAGAAACTATGTGCCCCTTCACTGATTCATTCTCATCAAGCTTCACTTGAGATCCACACGCTGAATCACTAACTTATTTAAATACTCACACAATAATGACTATATGGATTTTGGAAACTTTTAAATAAATCATTGTTAGTGGATTATAACTGGCTTGTAAACTGAAGGAATTAATATACCATAGAGGAAAAACCACAGTGTTATAGTTAATAAGAAATAGAGTATGAATAGTGGAAACCCCCTATATTGCAGTGGCCACACTCAGCAACTCTGCTCCAATAATGGCAGCAAACTGTGCATCAAAAGCTAAACTTCAGATGGAAATTCAAACTTTGAATTTGTATTTGAATTTTTGCAAGTTACAATGTTTTTGTTTTTCCAAGGAGTTGTGCTAGCTTCCAGGAAATAGCTTTACCAAATCAATAACTTTGAAGTTCAATTTTTTCCCATGTGTGTTTTTCTGTCCCGTTGGTTGGTTTTAAATGAGATCAAGATGATATTGGATAAGACAAGAGGAAAAACATGCAGATGGAATGGTGAAATCTTTCCTTAGCTGTTGTCTAGAAAGAGCAGAGATAAGGCACATTTATACCAGTTGACTTCAGGTCATTGTGGAGAGGGCACAATGAGTCTGTTTAGCATTGGTCTGTGTTTCAGAAGCACATATTCCATTTTATGATAATGTGCTTTTCAAAAGAGGATATAGCAGGTTTGAAAATTATCTGGGAGCATCACTTATTGTGTTTACAAATCCTGTATCATGCTAATTACATTTCTTAAACTGATTTTTTTTTCTATACAAAGGTTTTAGATTCTTGGAATCAGGACTATATTCTTTGATTTCCTATGCTTGTACAGAATTGCACAATAAAATCACACATATACACTGACTATATTGAGTCAAATGATAATGGGATTCATTTATACTAAATTTTACTAGCTTATAAACTAAAACAAAAATCTTTTTAGAAAATTTGCCTATAAAGTTATTATCATGTGAGCTATGATTATTTCTGAGTAACACTGTCATAAACTTATTAAATTGTGTGAGTATTAATAGGAAAAACTCACTATTTATAAGATGGTTTCTATTATTGTTCTAACTTCACAATTTTATTTTGTTTAATTACACTAGAGTGCTTTGAAATATTGTTTAAAATTAAAGTCATCTCTGTTTGCCTCTCTATTCATCTTATTGGTTTTTAGATAAAAAGGGCAAAATCAGTATGTGACTCTAACATAACTGTATAAGAACTTTCCCCTGAGATAATGTGGAAAACTTAAAAATTTAGTTTTTGAAAATATTTTTAACTCCAGTAGACCAAATAAAAAGAACATCTTTTTAAAAAAAATTAGTGTAGTTTCATGCTTATCTATCTACTGACTATATGCAGATGTATTTAATAAAGATAAAAAAGATAATGATGTGTTATATGGAGCCTAAACTGGCTATTCTTCTATAACCAGCAAGGCTTCCAGTTGTGGGACTGGGGCATCAACCCAGCCACAAAATCTTTGACCTGCAATTTGTTCTGCTTACAAGATATATTTGGGTAATTATGTCACAGACAACATGACTCCACATGAACACAGCCCACAGAATCAAATACAAAGGCTCATCGGGGCTCACAGGTCCTCTGTATATATGTTATGGTTGAGTGCGTAGCTTGGTGTTCTTGTAGGAATTCTAACACTGAGAGTGTGTGGGGATGTCTCTGACTCTTGCTGGCTCTTAGGACCCTTTTAGTCCTACTATGTTATCTTGCACAACCTTGATATAGGATTTTGTGCCTGGTCTTCCTGTAACTTGTTATACCGTGTTTGGTTGATATCTCTGGGATGCCTGTTCTTTTCTGAAGGGAAACAGAGGAAGAGTGAATCTGGAGGATATGGAATAGAGCTGGTAGCAATGGAGGGAGGGAAAACTGCAATCTGAAATGCAAAATGTAATATAGGAGAGAACAATTCAAAATGATTAGTAATATTAAATTTATAAATGTCTTAGTCTATTTGAAAATTTGATTTTTGCAAATTATATTTTTTGAGGCTGGACTTTAGAATGCATGTCTGTAACCTCCATATTCAGGAGTAGAGGCAGGTGGATCATGACAGGTTCACGGCTTCTCTCACCTGCACCCTACTGACCTGTAGAAAACAAAGTGAATTTCAGGCCAGCTAGAGATATATGCCAGAATTTATACTTTTGTTTGTTCTTTGGTTTCAAAATCTTTTACTGTTGTACTACATAATTTTATTCCTGGAAAACATGGATCAGAATCTCCCAGGGAAGTCTTTAAATCTGAAATGATTAGTAGTTTTTAGAAAACTGCTTGTTATTCTAGTTTAACTTTGAAAGGCTAGCAATGACTTTGTCATAGATTTTCAAACATTTGTTCATCTCTTTTAAGTTCTCTCAGGGTCGGACTTCCTAGACTGTCATGGAAAGCCAGAGTTAACTACTGTCTGGGAGTCCAGACTGTGGCGGGAGAGAGGTTTATTGATTTAAAAAGAAGAGGTAACATTTCCGACACCAAGTGAATACTAGCAGTTTGATCAACTTACAAGTGTGTTAGAGTAACAAAGGAGGTGGCCATGCATCTTTATACACACACAAGAGGTTAAATAGCTGTGATATGGTCCTTTCTAGTAATCTATTAAGGTCACTTGGACATTTCAGGCAAGGCCACTTTTACTTCTGTAGAGTTCAGCTTCTATGTATTTTTTTTATGTCAATTACTAGACTAATATTTTTCAAATATTTTTCTCTAATCTATGAACAATCTCTCCACTCTATTAATTGTTTCCTTTCCTTTACAAAAGTTACTCAATAAAATTAGCCTATTGTTGCTTTTTGCTTGATATTTAATGAGCAATTACTACTACTATTACTACTATGCTGACAATGACAAAGACGATGTTGATGACATGATGATAATAATAATAACAATAATAACTCAATTCCTAAACTAATGTTAAGCCATTTTCTGGCATAATTTTATAGTTTTTGGTCTTATGTTTAAATCCTTAATCCATTTTGAATTTGTTTTTCTCCATGTTTGAAATAAAGCTCCCATTTTATTCTTTCCACCACAGATGTCTGGTTTCTCTGGAATCATTTGTTGAGAAGTTGCTACATTTCCCATTGTGTACTCTTTAAATTGGTGGACAGCCAATTGGCTACCATGGATGTAGTTTTGTTTATGTCTTATTTTAATTATTCTAGTCCATTGTTGTCTGGTTTTGTTAGACTTTCAGTACATTTTAGTAGGTTTAAAGAAAGGTTGGGATGTCTTCTACATCTGATGGTATAATTTTATGGTTCCATATTCATTTGGATTATTATCTTATTTGTATTGAAAATAATGTTGGAATTTTGATCAAGATTGCACCAAATCTGCAGATCACTGTTCATTATGAGAAGCTAAATGCTGTGCTGAGTTTATGAATTGTTTTTTGTATTCTAAACCTTTACACATTTATTTATTAATTCTGTTTCTTTTGTTTTTTTTAAAGCAAAACCTTGATGATTTGTACTATATAAAATTATGAAATCGGTAAATAGTATCTATTTCATTTGTTCTTATTTTTTGAGCCTGCTTTGTTTTTGTCCTACTCAGTTGTTTTCACTTGCCTTGCAAGTAGCATGTTTCATGAACTTGGTGAGAATGAACACTCCTGTTCCAGACCTGATAGGATAGAATTTCAAATATCCATCTATGTATGTTGCTAGCTAGGGGCTTTTATTATTCAATGTTTGGAGTTTTAATATATATATTAAAGCCTAACCTATTCACATACCATTAATAGAGAATTTTAATTAAAATGACAATGAGATGGTTCCTTACATCTATTAAATGGTCATTGAACAAATACTAAGACAACAAAGAATGATACAAATATGGAGACGAAGAGCCATGTGCACACTGGAGATTATACATTTGCAAAGACATCATGAGGAGACATATGGAGTTTCCTTAGGGATCCAAAATTAGACTGTAAACAGGTATAAAATTGGTATATCAAAGAGATGCTTATATTCCCATGGCCTTTTTTATCATTGAAATAATCAAGCTATAGAATCAAAATGTGTGTACTCCATCCAATAATAAATGCAGAAAACATTTTACCTGCACATTGTATAATATTATTTGGACTTAAAACAAAATATTACAATGTAGGTGGAACTATAAAGCATTATGCTAAGTGAAGTTTCCATGCAGACAAAGACTCTATGTATATGTAGAATTTAACACAATTGAAGCCAAAGAAGCAGACAGTCAAATGGTGGTCATTATTAGCTAATGAGAATAGTAAATACAGAGTTCCTAATCAATGTGTTTCAGGATTTAGTTATTTAATATACTGCATTACAGAATGAATATAGTGAACAATAGTACACTTTTAGAAAAGCTAAGAAAAAATTCAATTCCTCAACCCAAAAACAAATGTTCAAGATAGTGAATGTTATTTAGCATGACATAACTATTTCATATTGTACTCATAAGTCATATTGTCATTTGTACTTCAATATATCTCACTATAATTTGTTAGTTTATATAATTAGAAAGATTAAAAACTAAAACTAGGTCAATTGCTACCCAAGTAAGATAGTCATTTATATTTAACCAGTCAGGTAATTTTTTCTACTTAATTCTCAATGTACCCTATAAAGCCCTGATTACTTTATGGAACAAAGACTTTAGAATTTCTTTTTGTTATGAGAGATGCTGTTGTGTACCAGTTTTCTCTGAGAGAAAATATACTACCTCACAGCAAAGCTCCCTAGTGTATAAGACAGTCTAACAGGAGTAGAGGTGGTGTGGGATAAGGTGGGGTAGGGAGAGAGATTCAGGCAGAGAGACATATAAAAACAAAGATGGAGAGACAGAGACATACACATTGAGAAACAGAGCAGAGACAGTGGGAGAGAGGGAGAAACAGTTCATTCCTCAAATAAGATTCTTGAGATAAAGAATGTTAATGGGTAGAGAGATGGCTCAGTGGGAAGAGCACTGGCTGCTCTTCCAGAGGTCCTGAGTTCAATTCCCAACAACCACATGGTGGATCAATATGATACCCTTTTCTGTTTGATGTCCTCTTTTTTCATGCAGATAATACATGCAAATAGATCACTCATACATGTAAAATAGATAAATAAATTTTTTTTAAAAGATAAAGAATGTTAAAAGAGAAGCAAAACAACAGGATGTTCTATAGACAGGTGAAAGATCCCATCTTTTGTGGGGATCCCTAAGCTAGGAAGGAAACAACTGCATAGTTTTAGGAAATCTCTGAAATTTACTAGATTCCTAGGCTCCTTCCTCTCTCTCTCTCTCTCTCTCTCTCTATATATATATATATATATATATATATATATATATGCATGCATCAAAATCTGCTGAGAGAGTCTCTCAGCCTGGCTGAGGTACATAGAAGAGGCTCGGTTCAGCAGAGAGGCCCTGGAAGAGTCAAGGCAACCCTCTTAGAAGAGGCAGAGATGAACCTTCTGGAAGTAACTCAGACCATTTAAGTTTGAAAGAGTCATTTTCCAATGTGTTGAGCAGCCTGCAATTTGTGCAGGGAGTCCTTAAGCTGTTACCCAAGCTTGAATGGGCTTTTGGTGATGCAACTGCCTATTAGGCATATCTGATCACCTCTCACCCAAATTCCTCAATGAAATCAACCTCATTCCTCTTTAAGAGCAGCAGGAGCTTTATATATCTGATAAAGGTATATCTTCAGCTCCTTTCTTTATTTTTCTAATAAACCTTTACACCAAGAAAATTTCAAATTTAAATTTATTTTCAGTAATTAGCATTTTTAAAAATTACATATGGATTGATAATTGTGTTTTTAAAATAAAAAAAACCTGGTACAATCATCCAAAGTGGCAAAATTCCAGGGGGGAAAAAAGCTTTTATAATTAAAATAATTTGAAACCAACTGTGAAAGTTTCAACAAGAATACCCCTTATAGGCTCCTGCATTTTAATGTTTAGCATCAGGAGTGCTACTCACTGTTTGAGAAGCATTAGGGGGTGTGGTCTTTTGGTGTAGGTGTAGCTTTGCCAGAGGAAGTCTGTCACTGTGTGTGTTGGGGGTGGGGGCAAACTTTGATCTTTCAAATTCCATGCCATGTCTAGTCTCTCCATCTTCTTCTTCTTCTTCTTCTTCTTCTTCTTCTTCTTCTTCTTCTTCTTCTTCTTCTTCTTCTTCTTCTTCTTCTTCCTCTCTCTCTTTCTCTCTCGCTCTTTCTCTCTCTGCAGATCAGGATATATCCCTCACTTACTGCTACAGTATCATACTTAGCATGATCTCTGCCACAATGATAACAAACTGGCCCTCTGAATCTGTCAGCAAACCCCCAGTTAAATGCTTTCTTTTATAAGAGGTACCTTGTGCCTTGGTCCTGAGTTTCCTCACAGCAAAAGAACAATGACTAAGTTACCAGCACATGTTCATATGGAAAAATGGTACTCTCAGTCTTAATAAGATAACTTCTTTTTCCAAGCAACAGTAGAGAATTCAGAGACCCATGGCTGCCCGAGAAGCTTAGAAAAATGACTCTTAACTCTCGGGCCCAAATTTGGTGACCAGTCCTACAGGCCCCAGAGGAGGCTCCACTCCCAGGCAATCTAGCACACTCAGGATCTTAGAATCCCAGGATCCCAGGATCCCAGGATCCCAGGATCCCAGGAGCTTGGTCACACCAGGATTTCAGGGTCTCAGAGGCAGCTTGACTCCCAGGAACTCTGACACACCCAGAATCTCAGGATCATAGGATCCCGGAATCACGGGATCACAGAGACAGCTAGACTCTGAGGAATTCTGACCCATCTAGCATTACAGGAATGACAGGATCCAGTGACATTTAGCAAGGGCAGGGAGCACTAGAGATAATCAGATGCCAGGAGGCAATCATAAGAACAGAAGCAACAGAAACCAAGGCTAATTGGCAACATCAGAACCCAACTCTCCCATCATAGCAAGTGCTGGATACACCATCACACTGGAAAAGCAAGATATGGATCTACAGTAACTTCTCATGATGATGTTGGGGACATGAAGAAGGACATAAATAACTCCCTTAAAGAAATCCAGATGAACACAGGTAAACAGGTAGAAGCCCTTGAAGAGGAAACACAAAAAATCTCTTAAAGAATAACAGAAAAACACGATCAAATGGACAAAGGAAATGACAAAACCATCCAAGATCTAAAAATGGAAATAGAAATAATAAAGAAATCACAAAGGGAAACAACACTGGAGTTAGAAAACCTAGGAAAGAGATCATGACTCATAGATGAAAGTATCACCAATATAATACATAATGATGGACGAGAAAATATCAGGTGCAGAAGATATAATAGAAAACATTGATTCAACAGTAAAACAAAGTGTAAAATGCAAAAAGCACCTAGCCCAAAACATCCAGGAAATCCAGGACACAATGAGAGGACTAAACCTAAGGATAATAGGTATAGAAAAGAATGAAGATTTTCCACTTAAAGGGCCAGAAGTATCTTCAACAGAATTATAGAAGAAAACTTCCCTAACCTAAACAAAGAGATGCCCATGAACATACAAGAAGCCTACAGAACTCCAAATACACTGGACCAGAAAAGAAATTCCTCCCGTCACATAATAATCAAAACACAAAATGCATTAAACAAAAAAAGAATATTAAAAGCAGTAAGGGAAAAAGGTCAAGTAACATATAAAGGCAGACCTATTAGAATTACACCAGACTTCTCACCAGAGACTATGAAAGCTAGAAGATCATGAGCACATGTCATAGGGACCCTAAGAGAACATAAATGCCAGCCTAGACTACTATACCCAGCAAAATTCTCAAATATCATAGGCAGAGAAACCAAGAAATTCTACAACAAAACCAAATTTACACATTTTTTCACAAATCCAGCCTTACAAAAGATAATAGATGTAAAACACCAACACAAGGAAGGAGACTACCCCCTAGCAAAAGCAAGAAAGTAATCTTTCAACAAACCCAATGTCACCTCTAACAACAAAAATAACAGGGAGCAAGAATCACTTTTCCTTAAAATCTGTTAACATCAATGGAATCAATTCCCCTTTAAAAGACAGAGACTAACAGACTGGATATGTAAACAGGACTCAGAATTTAGCTGCATACAGGAAACCTACCTTAGTGACGAAGACAGACACTACCTCAGAGTAAAAGGTTGGAATACAATTTTCCAAGCCAATCGTCCCAAGGAACACACTGGAGTAGCCATTCTCATATCAAATAAAATCGATTTTCAACCAAGTTATCAAAAAGGATAAAGAAGGACACTTCATACTGTTCAAAGGAAAAAAAAACCTACCAAAGTCAACTCTCAATTCTGAATATCTATGCTCCAAATGCAATGACATCCACATTCATAAAAGAAACTTTACTAAAGCTCAAAACACACATTGCACCCCACACAATAATAGTGAGAATCTTTAACGCACCATTCTCAGCAAAGGACAGATCATGGAAACAGAAACTAAACAGAGACACAGTGAAAATCTTAGAAGTTATGAACCAAATGGATCTAACAGATATTTATAGAACATTTCATCCTAAAGCAAACGAATATACTTTTTTTTCAGCACCTCATGGTACCTTCTTTGGTTGGCCATATAATTGGCCACAAAACAGGACTCAACAGGTACAAGAAGACTGAAATAACCCCATGCATCCTATCAGATCACACAGACTAAGGCTGGTCTTAAATTCAAACAAAAACATTGGAAAACACACATACACATGGAAATTGAAAAAGAATCTGCTCAATAGAAATTAAAGACTTTTTCGAATTTAATGAAAATGAAGCCACAAAATACCCAAACTTATGGTACACAATGAAAGCAGTCCTAAGAGGAAAACTCAAAGCTCTGAGTGCTGCCAAAAAGAAACTGGAGAGAGCATATACTTGCAGCTTGACAGCACACCTGAAAGCTCTAGAACAAAAAGAAGCAAATTCATCCAAGAGGAGGGGAAATAATCAAAATCAGGGCTGAAGTCAACAAAATGGAAACAAAAAGAACTATACAAAGAATCAGCCAAACCAGAAATTTTCAAATTTATTTGGAAAAACAAAAAACCCAGGATATCAAAAACTATTCTCAACAATAGACGAACTTCTGGGGGAATCACCATCCCTGACCTCAAGCTGTATTACAGAGCATTAGTGATAAAAACTGCTTGGTATTGGTACAGAGACAGGCAGAAAGATCAATGGAACAGAATTGAAGACCCAGAAATGAACCCACACACATTTGGTCATTTGATCTTTGACAAAGGAGCTTAAACTATCTAGTGGAAAATAGACAGCATTTTTAACAAATGGTGCTGGTTCAACTGGCAGTCAGCAAGTAGAAGAATGCAAATCGACCCATTCTTATCTCCTTGTACAAAGCTGAAGTCCAAGTGGATCAATGACCTCCACATAAAACCAAATACACTGAAATTTATATAAGAGATAGTGGGGAAGAGCTCGAACATATGTTCATAGGGGAAATATTCCTGAACAGAACACCAATGGCTTGTACCATAAGATCAAGAAACTCTCAGCCCTAAACAGGAGATTAAATTATTCTCTCTAAGGCTTTAGAGAACATTGTAAAAATGAAGCAAGATGAGGGTATAAGAGGTGCATGATATGGAAAAGAGGCACAAAATGCTATCTTCTGGGAACAGCATAGCCATTGAAAACATGATTCTACACCAGTCACATGTATTTGCAGTGAAAATGCACAAAGCTGATAGCTTCAACTGCCAACCTTAGGATGGGGAGTGGCTCATGGGCTCTACACTCTCTGATGAACTTACAGCGTGATAGATTTTGAGGGAATGGCTGATAATCAGCTTTGTACCAGTGAACTTACTAGGCTTCAGTGCAGCGATCCACACCCAGGATCACACTGATAGCACTGATTAAAATCAAGGTATAACAAGCCAAAAAGCCTGGAATGCAGAAAAGAGACCTGTTGGCAGGAGATATGGGTAACAGGAGTAGTAAGGCAGTAAGAGATGGTGTGAGTGAGAGCGAACAGAATATGTAATTATACAAATTCACTAAAGTGTCAAAATAGAAGTTTTATCTATGAAAAAAATGTAAAAGCATAGCTTTAGTTGGTCTACTGATTAGAGACATTTGCCTTATGTTGCTTCTTAGAACTCATAAAAAAATATTCCTAGTAGTAAACACGTGTCGGTGCCCACGCAGAGGAGAAATGAAGCCCAGATCCTAGCACCCTCAAGTTCTCCACCCCACCACGTTTTGTAATATGCCTTACAGCTACTGTGTGCCAAGTAGAAGCCAGAGAAACGCCTTTGTTATCATACTCCTCACAGCTAAGTGCTGTTTCTTGTTATAAGACAATTCCAGTCCAGCTGTTCTTCATATTGAAAAGACTTTTAAAAAAAAAGAAAAAGAAAAGGAACTCTGTAGATGAAAACTATCAGGGCCAAGTTCAAAACAGACGAGCGCAGGAAGCAAGTTCAAAACAGAGGAGCGCAGGAAGGCACAGGGAAAGGTGGCAAGAACACTTCTTGGAGTTTGCTAATTTTGCTTTTCTTTTCTTCATAGTTGCTTCACTATAATTCGCTGAGTCACAGCAATATTCTATGGATATTAGAAATTAAATCTTGAAACAGCGAGGAAGAGGTTGCCTAAAGCTAAAGGAATTACTTTTCAAGTAATTTCAAAGTGTTTAGAATGTAGAGCTCTGGCTAGTCTCAAACTTGTGATCTGCCTGCCGCCTCTGCCTCCTTCAGCAAACCCTCCAGTATGTGCCACCGCAACCAGCAGCTGAAGAGATTTGCAATCCCAGAACAAGAACAACAGAATCAACTAACTGGACCCCCTCAGAGTTGCCAGGGACTAATCCACCAACCAAAAAGTATACATGGGTGGTTCCATGGCTCCTGCTCATTATGTAGCAGAGGACTGCCTTATCTGGCATCAATGAGAGGAGAGGTGCTTGGTCCAGTGGAGGCTTGTTGCCCTAGCAAAGGGGGATGCTAGAGGGGTGAAACAGGAGAGGGTGTGTGGGTGGGGGAGCACCCTCATAGATGTAACGGTGAGAGGAGATGGGGTGGGGGTTTGCGGAGCGAAAACCAGAAAGGGGGGCATTTGAAATGTAAATAAATAAATAAAATAATTTTTAAAGTATTTAGGATGTTTTCAAATATTTTGTAAAACTGAACAGTTGGTAGACACAGCTTTCAAGTACATGCTACTTTTATTGTAGGGTGTTTTCTGCTAGTGCTTATTTAATGTATTTAAAATAGTTTTATATAGCATTCAAAGTTTACTTATTTAGAGAAAATAAACCTTTACCCTGATTGTTGAGAAAAATTCTTTGTCTATATCCCAGGCTAGCCTGGGATTCTCCGTTCTCTTGCCTGAGCCTTTGGAGTGCTGGGATTGGAGGCACAGTCCACTATGCCTGCTCAAATTTAATTTAGATGCTTGGCAATATCTAGATTATTGTGACGTGTTTAAAGATCATTTTTAAATTTTATTTTATGTATATGGGTACTTTTGCCTGCCTATGTGTCTGTGCCATGTATGTATACCTAGTACCTGGGGAGGTCAGAAGAGAACATCAGATCCTATTGAACTAGAGTAGCAGATGGTTGTGAGTCAAAATATAGGTGTTGGGAAACAAACTCAGGTCATCTGCCAAAGATAGGGCTCTTAAATGCTGAGCCACCGCTATAGCACCTATTAGCATGCTTTTATTAAATATATTGTTTCAGGGGCTGGAGAGATAGTTCAGTGGTTAAGAGCACAAACTAGCTATGGAGGGTACCTGAGTTTATTTATATTAACACTCATTAAATATTATTACATGACTATAGCTTTCTTTTGGGTATGTGCTTTTTATGTAATTAAAATTTTCCCTCCACCATCTCCCTCCTTTCCTTATCACAGACACTCCTTGTCAAGATAACAGCGCCCTCTTCTTTAATCATTTTTTTTCAGATGAAACAGAAAGGAAGTCATAACAGTGGACAAAAATAAGCCTAAACAAAGGATCACAGCAAAATGTTGCAAACCATGTAACAAAAAAGCATCAGAAAAAACACAATGAACATGTGACTGCAAATATTTCTGTATTCACAACTGCATTCATTCATTTTTTATTGGATATTTTATTTATTTACATTTCAAGTGTTATCCCCTTTCCCGGTTTCCCCTCCACAAACTCCCTATCTCATCCCCGCTCCCCCTGCTTCTATGAGTGTGCTCCCTCACCCACCCACCCTCCCCCTGCTTCTATGAGTGTGCTCCCTCACCCACCCACCCTCCCCCTGCTTCTATGAGTGTGCTCCCTCACCCACCCACCCTCCCCCTGCTTCTATGAGTGTGCTCCCTCACCCACCCACCCACTCCTTCCCACCTCACTGCCCTGGCTCATTCATTTTTAGCAGAACTCTGTCACAGAGTATAATTTAGATACATTTCTTATAATGGTCATTTAATATAAAGTTGTTTTCTTTGGTTCTTGGAAACATGCTGCACATTCAATACTCAGAAGGACATCCACCTAAAATGCATCCATTAGCTAATTATACTTTGACTAAATGGATGCAGACTAGACTAGAAGAAAGTATGAAAAGAATCAAAAATTGTTTTAAAAAGCTGCATTTGCATGTAATGAACAAAGGGACGTGCAACTTGAATTAGGTCATTATAGATCAATTTTGAATCAGTCAAAAAATACTTCTACATTTACTCACTACATAATCTCAATTTCTCACTACTGTGTATAAATGCTTTGAAATTTTTATAATGATACTCTTTTGATATATGGTTTGGACGTTTTACCTGTCCACTGTTCTGAGTTTCTATTATAATGTGATTTTAGGAGTTGACTTATCTGGGTGTTAGGTGGGCATATTAATTTGGATTACCAATGGAATTTCTGATATAAAGTTGTCATGCTTATGGAGATGTTCAAGATCTTTGTTATCCATCTATTACCGCTTAAAACTACACCCCTAGCCTCAATCTTCATCAGCAGTTGTCGACATCCACATACATACAGCCAGTTCTGTCTCATGATGTTCCAGGTATGAGCATCAAAGTCTTCACTTGATATTTCACCCTCCACCCCCGAGTCAGTCTAATGCTGTCAGGATATTTCTCCCAAACATGGTTATTTAAAAATAAATAAATAAAACATACTTTGTCTCTTAGAGTTATGTCATCATATGTGTCAGATGCCATCTTCTTTTTGGCATTGCATAGCCTGTCGATGGTTCTTTAGCCAGCCATGGGCCTTTGGGAATCTCTTCCTCATTTGTGATGGACATTCCACCCTTTTAACCTGTCTTCTATGATATGCCTGAAAGTTGAGGTTGAACAGTTGATAATGATGTCCCATATATGCCTAACCACTCCCACACATTTGTTCTACACACTTAGAGCAGTGAGGAATCTCTGCATAAACCTTGGTACATTGCACAAAGAAGTCTTGTGCAATAGACGTTTCTAAATAAATAGTCCAAGGTCCCACTGAGCTCATTATAAAGTTGCCCATTTGACAGCTTTTTTTCCTTCCTATTTTATCCTTAAATATTAAAGCATCATAGCATATATTTCACACTTTTAGATCACTTTTAAGTGTGAGCAGTTTATTTGGGTGCTTATTTTTACTATTAAATCCTCAGAACATGTCTTCCTTTGACCCAATGTGTGTTCTTGCAGGCCATTACCACAACCTAACAAATGGGGAGTCTTCTGAGGATTTCACCAAACTTTGGGACCTATATCAAGTCTTACACAATTTCCTGCAATTTGTCTCCAAAAATATTTGTTAATTACAATTTATATTTTGTTCCTTTAAAAATCCCCAGGGGCCAGGAGATGAGCAAAAATACATGTAGAATTATCTGTATATTTTATTACCAATATTTGTCTCAGAATATTTTTGATAGTGAATTGTTTTCCAAAATATTAGCTTCTTAGATCATAAAAAAGAGTTCCACAACAGGATGAAAGGAAAATAAATCAATTATTTAGAGTGTAAGACAAATGCAACAGATTGGGTTGGTAAGAAACTAAATAGGCCTTTCCCCTCAGATTTCACGCACTGGAGCTAATATTTGAAAGACTTTCCATGAACAAAAGAAGTCTAATCCAACCAAATGACTAACGTTAAAATAGTAATTGTTATTTAGGACACCAAATTCAAATACATTTCAACAATTTTTACTTCATAAGCCTGCAAGTTCTTTAATATTAAAGAAGTTACAAAAGTGACATATCATTTATCTGTTTTTTCCTAAGAGGGTCAATTCTTTTGTGTTTCATGAAGGCTATACAGATTAGAGGCTGTGTCATTCTTCTCTCCATTGAAGTATTCTTTCATTAGCAATTTGAAGCTTAAAATTCTTTTTCTTTTCTTTTCTTTCTTTTTTTTCATTTATGGTGGATACTACATTTTCTTCCTTTTGTCCAGTTTTGTCTGTTTGTTTGTTTTTATTCTGGAAGCAACTGTTAAAAACAAATGATTGCTAACATGCACCTTGAGTGAAATGAAATATATCTTGGCTAATGAGAACTCATATTGACTACAGCAAGAGTTAGTCTTATGGGAAGACTCCATAGTTGCTGTATGCCATCTCACTTGGAAAGCTGTTAAGAGAAAATATAGAGCTACTTTTACTGTATAAGCAGCTAGAATGTAACACCTTAACTATAATAGCAGCTCCTGAGAGACCTGAAGCTCTTTAACCACAATTGTCTACTTTAACTCTTAATAAAGGAAATGTAAGCTGTGCCTAGATTTTAATAATTGAGTACAGTTTTCATGGAGTCAAGAGATCTGTAGTTTATCCAGACCCACCACTTAGGTCTTAGACTTTCAGTTTCTAAATAGGATTAACTCTCACAATTTCCAAACATTTCACTGTTTGTAGAATAAAAAGAGAAAATTTACAAGAAATCCAAGTCAAGATAGTTTAGACACATTAAATTTCAGCCACACAAATTCCGTCATTATCCTTAGTGGTTAAAATATGTTCATGTGTTTATTGCTTCTTAGTTAACTATAGATAAACATAAAGCATTTTTGCAAACATTAGAGGCAATATCATTACACTTTCCAATATATTATCTTAATGATTCAGTTTTACATTTTCTTGTTCTTGTCTGTTAAATTTTTTTTCAAGTTCAAATTTTGCTTAAGTTTTATATTTTACAGTTTTGCCCAGACATATATTCACCACCAAATTTTGATACTATCAATATTTTACCAAATTAAAATTATCTTCTAGAATTGTAGTAGCATATTTTTTTTGTTTTGTTCTGTTTTATTGTTATTATTGTTAGGCCTTTTTAAAATTGTGTAACCCTGACATACAAGTTCTAGCATCATAGTTCTTTCTTTTCAAATTAATTTGATGTGCAATAAACTAGTTTCATTTTCTAAAGTGGTTGCTCCTAAATGAGACACATATTTTAATAAAATCTTCAAAACAGCATGTCTAACAAAATGGCTTTTAATTTGTAAATAAAACAAATTGTCTGCCTGGACTCACAAAAATGATATATATTAATGATTTTGTCAATATCTTTTTTCAGAGTAGTCTTTTCATCACAAAACACCAATAATTAATTTTTGTTATAAATATGTAGTTATTCAAATAAAATTAGCTAATGTTTACTTGGAAGCAATCAGTGAGGTTCTCTGCAACTGAAACTGAAGAGCAGAATGATAGACATAAAGAAGATGCTGAAAGAACTTAGGTGGTGGAGTATAATATTAAATATAGCATATGAGATAGATGGTTAGGTGCATCCAATATGGAATGAACATGTTGGAGGGCAGGACTGCTGCCCCAGGTAGGACATCAAAAATAAACAAAACAGAACTAAAAAAAAAAAATCTTCTCAGATGTGTGTGGACAGGGAGTTTTGAGACATTTTAAATTATTTAAAAAAAAAAAAAAAGAACTAAATTGTTTCCATAATAGAAGCAAGCAAATAAGGTCAGTTTCTAGGCTAGTGTCCAAGAGAAGACCATAAAGAATATGATCATGGGATTAGGGGAACCACAAAGGTTGCAAGGTCCTGAGAGGCAGTAGATGCAGGCAGGGCCACAGCTGGTAAGAATTTCTTTTAATTCTGCTGGAGAATATTAAATTGGCAGAACCACACAATGATTTAAATAAGCACACATCAAAATTAAGTTTTATGTGTTCAAAGTTTTAAATAAATATTTTGTGGTTGTCATATAAGTGTGTAATATTTGCTACTGTTTGAAAGGATGGGGCAAGTGGATACTTTTAAGTATAATGGTTGAAATGTTATTATTCCCATCTGTTAGATGGCTCATAAATTTGCATGGATGTTTATTACAATATAGCCTAGCATTATATTTTCATGTGTTTTTCAAATAAATGTGGTATACTATCTCTTCTCAAGAGGTTAGAAGTCTGGTTTTCATTCAAATTTTATTCTCCTGCAGGAGGTTACGACAGCCATCAATAAAGGTTTATAGTTGTTTCAAATATTAAAGTACTAAGCCAATACATTTAATTTATATGATTTATTTTTAAAATTTGAGTTCATGTTTGATGGTCTAATAACCAGAAAAATTATGTCATTATCAACAGAAAGGCTTCATAAATAGTACTTCATAAACAGCTGAGCAGATGCTATAACTTTGCAACATGCTTACTTAATTTTATTTTTGGCACAAATGATTGAGTCAAAAAACACTGAATTTTATTTTACTAGAAATTGCTGGTACAATTCAAGGAAGTAACATGATTCTTCAGCCACACCTCAGTAGATATTTTCTCCAAATAAGATATAGTTTATATGAAAGTTTCCAAAGATGCTATGAGAGACTTTCAAGTTGGTTCTGTAGCATTTATTTGGGTTCTTGCCTCTATATCTGAAGAGAAACAGACTCATTGTTTTTAACAGACATGATTTTATTGTAATAGTTGATGCCTTCTATGTTTGTAGCATATATTCATTTCTTGCTTCAGAGAAAATAAACTTTAAAATTTTCATAATATTTTTGGCTACCTAGGACTCATTAGTGGAAAGGGCTTTGGAAGACATTTTCAAAATCTTCTGTGTATTTTCTTGGATCTGGCAATGTGGACAGCCACTACGTATACTAATACCAGAATGAAGCCCCTTGAAAAGAGTTCAATGTAGGTTGCTTTATAATATGCACGTTTCTGATTCTTTTATTTGTTTCACTGTACAGACACTTTTTTTTAGGTGTTCAGAGTTTGTGTGTCTGGATCTGAATGCCAAACATTGAGGATCTGTGGTTCCTTAAGTAAACAAGTCTGACATAGAACATAGGGAAAGCATCTCACAAGCTTCCCTCTTATTTTGTCTCAAAGGTCTTATTCCTTTAGGATCAGAAGTAAGAATTCTGAGCCCAGTAAATGGGACAAATCTGGAAGATTTGGCAGTACAACACAGCCAGTTTTTCTGCCTTGGACTTGTGACATTTTTTTCTTCTTCTATAGTTGAGCCAAAACAATAAGAAACAAAGCCAAAAGCAAAAATTAAAACTAACAAACAAATTAAGAAACACACAAACACAAACACACACACACACACACACACGCACACACACACAAACAATTTCAACTAGACAAACAAAATAACTCCGAACTCAGAACCTAAGTACAAACATATAAAAGTCTATTTCTGTTTATCTGTGGATAAGAGACTTTCATTCTTGGTGAGAACTGGCAATTACAAGCAAAAGAACTCAATGTAGAGTACCACTCTTTACATGGAGCATAAATCTCACTGAGCTCTTATTATTAGCTTTGCTGAATAATAGAAATTTTCCCAAGCAGCCAGATTTGTGAGTGTGATGTCCATTGTGCTGGACTTTCTCATGGTGTCATGATGTAGCTTATACTCTAGGAATGGGCTATGTAGAGACAGCCTGGTCTCCAGTAGAGCTGAGGGCTTGAACCCCAGTAAAACCTGGTGGTGGTAATTTTCACCTACATGGGACAGAAGGTGTTCCCTCATGTCTCCTTGACCCCTGTCTCCTGTCAAAGTTATCACCCCCACAGCTCCTACAGGAGAAACTTGTGGCTAGCAGTCACATACACCTAGCAACAGCAATATAACAATCCCACTATAAGAGGGGCTGCTTGCCCCCCTCTCTTTCTCTGTCTCTCTCTCTCTTTCTCTCTCTAAGCTTTTACTTCTCTCTCTCTAAGCATTCACCTTTCTTACTCTTTAACTCTCTTTCTCTGTTTCCCTTCCCCCTTCTCTCGTCTTGGCCATGGCCGATCTCTCTTTTTATCCTCTCTCTTTCCCCCTGCCTTTCTACAATAAAGCTCTAAAACCATAGACTGCCTCTGTTCATCAAGGCCTTGACTAGACACTCGCCTGTGTAGAAACCTCTCTCCCTCTGCCCTCTTCCTGTATCTCTGGGACTGAGAGTATTACACTGGGGCCCCAATTCTGTTCTCAGCTCCTCTGCCATATCCAGCGTGGACTGCCAGAGATTGAGAACCAGGTACCAGGGGCTGCCCCTTGTCTACCCCCCTACTGTTTGGGGTCAGTGGCTTCACACAGTCAGATGCCCATGGGGGCTGCTTAGAAAGCATCCAGCAGTCCTCCCATATATGCCTGCCCAGAGTACCAGAACTCTGGCTGGACGTGGGCACTCTCTCCCACTCCCCTCTTTTCCCACACACACAGGCCCTCATCTTTCCAATTTGTATTCCTTTGATCTCCTTTAGTTGTCTAATTGCTCTGGCTAGGATTTCAAGTACTATATTGAATATATAGGGAGAGAGTGGGCAGCCTTGTCTAGTTCCTGATTGTGGTGGGATTGCTTCAAGTTTCTCTCCATTTAGTTTGATGTTGGCTACTGATTTGCTGTATATTGCTTTTATTAAGTTTAGATATGGGCCTTGAATTCCTGATCTTTCCAAGACTTTTTATCATGAACTGGTGTTGGATTTTATCAAATGATTTTTCAGTATTTAATGAGATCATCATGTGGTTTTTGTTTTTAAGTTTGTTTATATAGTAGATTAAGTTGATGGATTTTCTTATATTGAAAAATCCCTGCATTCCTGGGATGAAGCCTACTTGGTCATGATGGATGTTCCTTTTGATGTCTTCTTGGATTCAGTTTGAAAGAATTTTGCTGAGTATTTTTGTCATCGATATTCATAAGGAAAATTGGTCTGAAGTTCTCTTTCTCTGTTGGAGCTTTATGTGGTTTAGGTGTCAAAATAATTGTGGCGTTATAGAACAAACTGTTTAGAGAACCTTCTGTTTCTATTTTGGGGAATAGTTTGAGGAGTATTAGAATTGGGTCCTCTTTGAAGGTCTTGCAGAATTCTGCAGTAAACCCATCTGGTCCTGGCTTTTTTTTTTTTTTTTTTGGCTGGGAGACTATTAATGACTGTTTCTATTTCTTTAGGTGATATGGGACTGTTTAGATGGTTGATCTGATCCTGATTTAATTTTGGTACCTGGTATCTGTCTAGAAAATTGTCCATTTCATTCAGGTTCTCCAGTTGTGTTGAGTATAGGCTTTTGTAGTAGGATCTGATGATTTTTTGGATTTCCCCAAATTCTGTTGTTATGTCTCTCTTTTCTTTTTTGATTTTGTTAATTAGGATACTGTCCCTGTGCCCTCTAGTTAGTCTGGTTAAGGGTTTACCTGTCTTGTTAATTTTCTCAAGAACCAGCTCCTGCTTTAGTTGATTCTTTGTATACTTCTTTTTGTTTTTATTTGGTTGATTCAGCCATGATTTTGATTATTTCCTGCTATCTACTCCTCTTGGGTGAATTTGCTTCCTTTTGTTCTATAGCTTTCACATGTGCTGTAAAGCCACTAAGGTATGTTCTCTCAAGTTTCTTTTTGGAGGCACTCCGAGGTATTAGTTTTCCTCTTAGGACTGCTTTCATTGTTTCCTTTAAGTTTGGATATGTTGTAGCTTCATTTTCATTAGACTCTTAAAAGTCTTTAATTTCTTTCTTTATTTCTTCCTTGACCAAGTTATCATTGAATAGAGTGTTGTTCAGCTTCCACGTGTATGTGGGATTTCTATTATTTATGTTGTTATTGAAGATCAGCCTTAGTTCATGGTGATATGATAGAATACATGGGATCATTTCAATATTTTTGTATCTGTTGAGGCCTGGTTTGTGACTGATTATGTGGTCAATTTTGTAGAAGGTACCAAGAGGTGCTGAGAAAATGTATATCCTTTTGTTTTAGGATAAAATGTTTTGTAGTTATCTGTTAAATCCATTTGTTTCATAACTTCTGTTAGTTTCTTTGTGTCTTTGTTTAGTTTCTGTTTCCAGGATATATCCATTGGGAGTGGGGTCTTGAAGTCTCCCACTATTATTGTGTGTGGTGCAATGTGTGGTTTGAGCTTTACTAAAGATTCTTTAATGAATGTGGATGCCCTTACATTTGGAGCATCAATGTTCAGAATTGGCAGATCGTCTTGGTAAATTTTACCTTTGATGAATATGAAGTGTTTCTCTTTGTCTTTTTTGATAACTTTGGCTTGAAAGTTGATTTTATTCGATATTAGAATGGCTACTCGTGCTTGTTTCTTGGGATGATTTCTTTGAAAATTTGTTGCCCAGCCTTTTACTCTGAGGTAGTGTCTGTCTTTGTCACTGAGGTGGGTTTCCTGTATGCAAGAAAAAGTTGGGTCCTGTTTATGTAACCAGTCTGTTAGTCTTTGTCTTTTTATTGGGGAATTGAGTCCATTGATATTAAGAGGTATTAAGGAAAAGCAATTGTTGTTTCCTGATATTTTTGTAGTTAGAGTTGAGATTTTGTTCCTGTGGCTATCTTCTTTTATGTTTGTTGAAAGATTACATTCTTGCTTTTCCTAGAACATTATTTCCCTCCTTGTGTTGAAGTTTTCCCCTTATTATCCTTTGCAGGGCTGGATTTGTGGAAAACATTGTGAAAATTTGGTTTTGCCATGGAATACCTTGGTTTCTCCACCTATGGTATTGAGAGTTTTGCTGGGTATAGTAGCCTGGGCTGGCATTTGTGCTTTCTTAGGGTCTGTATGACATCTGTTCAGGATCTTCTTGCTTTCAAAATCTTTGGGGAGAAGTCAGGTATAGTTCAGAGAGGTCTACCTTTATATGTTACTTGACCTTTTTCCCTTACTGCTTTTAATATTCTTTCTTTATTTAGTGCATTTGTTGTTCTGATTATTATGTGTCTGGAGGAATTTCTTTTCTGGTCCAGTCTATTTGGAGTTCTGTAGACTTTTTGTATGTTCAAAGGCATCTCTTTCTTTAGGTATGGAAAGTTTTCTTCTATAATTTTGTTGAAGATATTTGCTGGCCCTTTAAGTTGAAAATCTTCATTCTCATCTACTCCTATTATCCGTAGGTTTGGTTTTCTCATTGTGTCCTGGATTTTCTGGATGTTTTGGGTTAGGATCCTTTTGCATTTTGTATTTTCCTTGATTGTTGTGTCAATGTTTTATTTTTTCTATGGTATCTTTTGCACCTGAGATTCTCTCTTCTCTTATATTCTGTTTGTTATGCTTGCATCTATGTCTCCTGACTTCTTTCCTAGTTTTTCTATTTCCAGAGTTGTCTCTCTTTGTGATTTCTTTATTGTTTCTACTTCCCTTTTTAGATCCTGGATGTTTTTTGTTCAATTCTCTCTCCTGTTTCAATGTGTTCTCCTGTATTTCTTTAAGGGAGTTATTTATGTCCTTCTTCTAATCTTCCATCATCATCATGAAAACTGACTTTAAATCCTTATCTTGATTTTCTGGTATGATAGTTATGGACTTGTTATGGTGGGAGAGTTGGGTTCTGATGATGCCAAGTAACCTTGGTTTCTGTTGATTCTCTTCTTATGCTTGCCTCCTGCCATCTGATTATCTCTAGTGTTCCCTGCCCTTGATATATCTGTCCTTCCTGTAATCCCAGTTGAGTCAAAACTTCTGAGAGTCCATTTTTCTTTGTGATCCTGTAATTCTGGGATCCTGTGATGCTGAGATTCTAGGTGTGTCAGAGTTCTTGGCATTCAAGCTTCCTCTGAGACCCTGAGATCCTGGTGTGACCAAGCTCCTGGTATCCTGGTATCATGGTATACTGGGATCCTGGGATCCTGGGATCCTGGGATCCTGGGACCCTTAGATCCTTGGTATGTTATAGTTCCTGGAAGTATTACCTCCTCTGGGGACTATGGGGCTGTCCACTGAGTTCGAAACCAATGTAGACCAGTGCTGACCAGAAGGAACCTGAGCCATTGGTTGGGCAGGGTTCCTATGCCTGTGCTCCAGCTGTCCCCAGACACCCCTGGTTGTGTTGGAGCAGATGTTGTGTTACCCTCACCAGTGATCCTAAGATCCTAGGGCACCTTTGGGGTAGAGAGTCCTCTGAAGACCGTGGGACTGACCACTGAGTTTGGGCACAAGGTGGGCCAGCACTGGCACTGACTGGAAGAAATCCCAGTTGTTGATTTTAAATGCAACAACACAATATGAAAATTGTAAAACAAAAAGTATCCAAAACCAGGGTGATATACAGTTTTCACATTGTATTATCACTGCTTTACCTAGCATGCCTCCTCAGATCCATGTGTTATAGACTTTCTCTGCAGCTCTTCTTTTGTAAGAGAGGGGACCCTTTAATATATAAGGCTGCATGGGAGATTACAGGTCAATGGAGGTCCATAACATAGTGTAGTATTACACACTTTCATTCCATGATGATTAGGTAAACAGTTTGTCACATGCTGTCACCATGAAACACTGCCTTACCACAGCCCAAAGCAACAGAGCCAATTATGCTTGTCTAATACATCCAAAACTAAGAGCAAAAATAACCCCTTTCTTTATGGAAATTGATTATTGTGTTTATTAATAGAGAAGATTCAGCATAAGTGGTAATTACCTATATTTGCCTATATCTTTTGCTCCCTTCCTCACTGGCTGTCATATTTCCAATGATATACTTTTAAGACTCTATATAATGGGTACATTTAATAAGAGATGAAAAACTCTTTTGTAGACATTTTTAAACTGATGGTTTAAGATAAGATAAGCAGGTTGGGCAGTGGTAGCACACAAATTTAATCCCAGCACTTGGGAGGCAGAGGCAGGCGGATTTCTAAGTTCAAGACCAGCCTGGTCTACAGAGTGAGTTCTAGGACAACCAGGGCTACACAGAGAAACCCTGTCTCAAAAAACAAAAAACAAAAAACAAACAAACAAACAACAACAAAAAAGAAAAGATAAGCAATTATGAGCAAGCAAAGTGATTTTACTAATAATAGAAACAAAAGCAGTCTGAAGAATGATGACTTTGACTTTTAACTATCACTCTCACCATGACTGAGTTTGCAAGCAAGGCAGATGATGATGACAACTACCTTCCAATGTAGCAGTTTGAATGGGAGTGGCCTGTTAGACTCCTACATTTCAGTGCTTGGTGCCTGGTTTTTGGAACTGTTTGGTAGGAATTTTATTTCTATAAATAATAATGTTTTTTCCTTAAAGAAGGAAAGAAAGATTGTTTAAATCCAATTGCTTGATAAGTTTTAGTTGGTTAGCTTTTTTTGTTATTGCCAAAACGATAGAATGCTTAATGTACATGGTGAGTTAAGGAAAACTTCAGGATATGTAAGTTTTCCATGTTATTCGACATAGGCAACGAGAGTCTCTAATAAACATATAAGAGCATTTTACTATTTCACAATATAGTATATTTTAAAAAATTAAGAAAGCTCACAGTATAAGATTAAATTAGGATTGGAATTACTTTCACCCATTTTTACAAATGAAGATCTGTTCCCCTTCTATGGATTGTGGTATTGCTATTAGATCTGAGAATTCACATTAATCCTTAGCAGACTTATTTATTGAAAGTAATACATTCAGGAGTACTGGGAGTTAAATACTAATGAAAGTATTGATTTTTACCTTGTTTCTCTAACTTTTTGGTGTTTGAAAATAGGGAGTTAAAACTTAGCATATTTTTGAAGAGTGAACGCTGGTGGAAATCTGTTTCTTCGCTTGCTTGTCCTATGGTCTGAGATGCATGAGGCAGATGCATAAGTAAGCACAAAGCTTCTTAGGCTGTATGAAACTCTTTATACAAGAAGTAAAAAGATTTCCAGAGTGAAAGTGCTGGTGTAATTGACAAAACCTGAATGGGGAAACAGAGGGTGTGAATGATGTAATATAGAAAGTAGCTCAATAGCAATAAGGATGTGACATCAAAATCATAGAGGATATGGAGGCATCTGTGTGTGAGTGTGAGTGTGAGTGTGTGTGTGTGTGTGTGTGTGTGTGTGTGTTTATGTGTGTTAAATGATCAGTGCAATGGTTGTTTCTAATTTCTAGGTCTACATGACTACAGAAAGCAACATGGCCTTGTGTAGCCTATGACAGATAATTTTAAAAGGCATGATTCCTATCCCAATATTTATGTAATTCTAGTAATTGCTTTTCCTGACAAATAGAAAACAAAGTTAGCAATGATGTGCTGCCCTGGCTTTGCCGGGGAACAATCTGCCTGAAGCTATTTTCAGCATGACTATGTGCTCCTGCTTTACTGATTTGGCTCATGGGTTTGTCTTGGGAATGAGTTATTAAACATGGATTTAATACACAGCCACACAGTGTCAGTGTGTGGGCTGCAATCAAAACAGCACAGCACAAAGACACTCTTCCCAGGCCGTTTTAGTGGGAGCCCAGCTCCCAGGGGCTAGAAATATACAAGTTCAAGAAGGACTAGGCAAAAATAAATAATCTCTCTCATGTTTATATGTGGTAAAATTCATATTTAAGTTTTAAATGTTTCATGCCAATTTAAGAGAGAACAACTTTCTTAAATAGAAACACCACAGCCTTTGAAGTGTGAGTTTTACCCTTGTTCAAAAAATGAATCTCTTAGAAATAAGAGCAGAATATTTAATGTGCAACAAGGTAGATATGTTTCATTTATGTACTCAGTGATAAGTGGCTATTAGCCAAAAAGTACAGAATACCCATTATATGACCCCACAGACCCTGAGAAGTTACATAAGTGCCTTGGGAAGACTCAGTCGGGGTCTCTCAACCTGGAGAAAATCAAGATTCTGGTGCTCAGGTGGGCAAGGAGTCCTCGAGTGACAAACAGACATGAATACAAGAGAGTGCTGAATCTGAGTGTAATCTCTCAAAGTAAGCATAAGACTTATATAGTCATTACAGAAGAAAACAAGGAAGTTAGTAATACAACAGCCAAGATACATCGAGGTCATTTGATGCATAACAACTATTTACACAAAACAGAAAAATGCATACATAAAAACTGACAGGAACCTGACAGTGTTTACAACTGAGATAAAAATCAGCCCTATCTAAAGTCAGCTTATTCTTAGAAGCCAGGAGCAAGGGCGAAGTTCCAGAATGTTCCCACTTTGTCATGTCTATAGGGATCTCAGAAGAACTCTAAAGATAAGTGGAAACACAATAGTCACGAATAAAATGCCAATCATAATAGCAAGCAAGATTATATACTGAATCCAATCCAATATTTTTAATGCATTTAGATCATTTTTCAAATTGCTAGCCAATTCATCAATGTTCCAAGTATCCAAATGACTTCTGATAATATCTGAAATTTCTGCCTTCAATTGCTCCATATTATGTGAAATACCTTTATCCTTCCACACTCCAGGCAAATGAGCCTTAGTCTTTTCCCAATAAATGGTTGCATTAAAAGGTAATGAAAGGGAGTATTTTTCAGTATTTAACAAGTTTTTAACTTGAATCAAAATTAGCCTCTTTCTAAAGATAAAGGTGGATGAGATGGGGAGTTTGCGGATTGGACATTAGGAAGAGGGACAGCATTTGAAATGTAAGTAAATAAAATAATTTATAAAAAAGTAGCCTCTTTCATTTGGAAGATATTATAACCTTACCATCAACTAACCAGATCAACCCTCCCCCAGAGCTCCCAGGGACTAAACCACCAACCAGGGAGTACACATGGAGGTATCCATGGCTCCAGTATCTTATGTACCAGAGAATGGCCTTGTTGGGCATCAATGGGAGAAGAGGCCTTTGGTCCTGTGAAGGTTCGATGCCTCAGTGTAGGGGAATGTGAAGATGAGGATGCAGGAGTGGGTGGGTGGGAAACACCCTCATAGAAGCATGGGGGGAGGATAGGATAGGGGGTTGTGGGGAGACAGAGAAAGAGTATAACATTTGAAATGTAAAGAAAGAAAAAAATCTAATAATAAAAAAAAGATAGTCTTTACCAGGGAAGAGATCACACCAAATGGCCAGCCTTAAAAACATATATGTACAAGTAACATTATACAGGCTGAGCAGGTTCTACTTATGTATACACACACACACACACACACACACACACACACACACACACACACACACACACACAAATGTGCATACACACCATATATACCAATACAAATATAATGTAGGAGGAGGACTTGAATTTGAAATCAAGGAGAAAGGTACAAGGGAGAGTTTTTTTTTTTTTTTCTTTTACATCATTCCTAAAATGAGCCAGGATGCAGGTGACATTTTCATGTACTGTACATGTACAGTACACTGTAGGTCTCTTCAGACATTCCAGAAGAGGGTGTCAGATCTCATTACAGATGGTTGTGAGCCACCATGTGGTTGCTGGGATTTGAACTCATGACCTTTGGAAGAGCAGTCAGTGCTCCCTTACCTACTCACTGTTGGGGTCCACTGCCCGCAGTGGACTGGGTTCCTGGAGGATTGGCCCGAAGCTGAAATGAAACTAAGGGAGTGGGGGAGAGAAAGAAGGTCTCCGAGGCTACATGGTTGCTTCTGCTTAGAACGACTCTTTAATGGTGGACAAGCATTTGGGGATAAAGGAAGGGGAAACCCCGCCCCCAGTCTTCTGCGCAGGCGTTCTGGAGTTTGGCGGGAACCCTGAAGTCTCGTGACATCTCAGGTTGCGCAGGTGGGCTGGTCGTAGGTGGGCCTCTGGTAAGCTGGGCGGAGTCGGGTGACCTAGGAGACGTGCAGAACCTGCTGCAGGGGGGAGCCGGGCTATCTCTTAGCCTAGTTAACAGCACAATGGATGCCATTGGGTGCGGCACGGCTCTGGCCATTTGCACCAACTGTGTTGGTGGGGAAGGACACCACAACTCACTACCACTTCTTGGCCCTGGGGTTCCCCTGTACTGGAGCATATAAAGTTTGCAAGACCAAGGGGCCTCTCTTCCCAATGATGGCCAACTAGGCCATCTTCTGCTACATATGCAGCTAGAGACATAAGCTCTGGGGGTACTGATTAGTTCATATTGTTGTTCCACTTATAGGGTTGAGAGATGGCTCAGCAGGTTAGAGCACCAACTCCTCTTCCAGAGGTCCTGTGTTCAAATCCCAGCAACCTCATGGTGGCTCAGAACCATCTGTAATGAGATCTGACACCCTCTTCTGGAGTGTCTGAAGACAGCTACAGTGTACTGTACATGTACAGTACATGAAAATGTCACCTGCATCTAGGCTCATTTTAGGAATGATGTAAAAGAAAATAATGTAACGTGTAATATACAGTGTCTGCTTGGGAAGTTTATATATTGGTTCTCTTAGTAGTAAGAAGATCAAGGGAGAAAAGTATTAATGCAAACCTAGTAGGACTCCATATCTCAGGTATGGAGTATAGTGGTGCATACCTTTAATCCCAGCACTCAGGAGGCAGAGGCAGGTGGAGATCAGTGAGTTCAAGGCCAGCCTGGTCTACAAAGAGAGTTCCAAGACAGCCAGGGCTGTTACCCAGAGAAACCCTGTGTGATTGGGAGGTGGGATATGGGGCGGAGGGATGTTGTTTCACATGCATACAATAATCTAGGGAGATAGACTAAGTGAAACAAGGTCAGAAAAATAATTTGGTCTTATGTGAGACTTGCCAGGTTTTGTAAAACAGATTCTAAAATGTAAAGAAAGCCAAAAAGTAATGTTAAGGGCATTGGACTTTTGGGAAGTGACTCAACAGTACAGCCAGGCTGACCTCCCTCTAAACAAACAGGATTCTGGAAACCACATCCAACAAACAAGCACAGAATACTAGAGCAATGACTCAGAACTTCCTAAGGCTGTCTGCAGAGGTACCTTTAAGTCCCATCGATGCCCCAAACCAAATATTTCAGTGCGTTTTCCTCGCTGGAACACTCGTTAGTGTCAGGATAGATTTCCCTTTAGTACCTTATTAGCATTGGCTCTTCAAGAACTTTCTGGGAGTGTGGAGACCTAGGGGCATAAGCAAGCTCTGCCCTGTGGCCTCGGGCAATTTAGTTTCTCCACAGCTTGACAATGCTGGAGACCTTCTAGGGACCTTGGTGTCATGGACCCCCCAACACCTGGTCTTCTACATGAGTGGCCAGAAGGTGAGTGCTCTCAGGTAGGACTGGCAGACTCCTACACCAGCCCCGGGCCACAGTCCTGGGCCCAATCCAGCCTGCACCCTGCTTTCTCTGAAACCTTAGGATGGGGTCTCATTATGGGCCCTCAGCAAAAGAACCTGCATTATAAATCTTGGCAAGCCTCAAAGGAGATCAAATTATTTTTCAGACCTTTTGCATCAGGACCAGTGTGCATGGAAGACTAAAAGTTTCAAAAATGTCTGAATTCCAGGGCCTCTCCCTTCTGACAGGGAGCATCCAGACCTTTCCTCCCTTAAAGCCCCCTCTCACCCCCCACACACTGATAACATCTTCCAGCACAACTGAATAAGTAGCCTCAATTCTCAGCATATCTGGGTGAGCAATACCCGGCCTTAACAGGGCCACAGAGATGCACTGGTCCTAGCTACCCTGTGATTTTTCAGATGAAGTTGTAGCTTGGTGAAGCCAAAGCATGTTCCTGGCACAGCATAGCTTGCCAGAATCAGGGACTCCTGCTGAGTATGGTATTTTGTTTTATTTGTGTGTGTGTGTGTGTGTGTGTGTGTGTGTGTGTGTGTGTGTACATGCGCCTTGGCTCTGAAGACTTTTGGCTGCTTCAGGCAAGTCCTGTTGCTTGGGGACAGCAAAGCCCCTGGGCTTCTTTTAAAGCAGCTATCTGAGCAGTGGCTCCTTCCTGTTTCCTTTTGCATAACAGAAAAAGCTGGAGAGTGTTCGGTCCTTACTAAACAAAAGGAATCCATTGCAGATCTGCCTCTTACTGTGCTAACCTCTTGGAGGCAGACTCCAAGGCTACTAACAGGGAGGGCAACACTACTTTCTGTGGAAAGAGTGATCATGAATATTTTTATGCACATCCTAACAGACACTAAACTATGGTTAGGCTTATGGGATATAACAAACCACAGAAATGATGCGGCCCCTGGTGGTGTGGAGTTGACACTGTACTGGGGAAACAGAAAACAGGAATATAAATAAATGGAGAGAGTGTGGTGTCAGGCAGTGGCAGGTGCTGGCATGAAAATGGAGTGATGAGCAGGAGCTGATGGAGGGTGGATGGAGGGGATGCTTTGACCTTTCATAGCAGGGGACATTGGAGCAGTGTCTGTGATGGAGTAGGACCCAGCCAAGTGCATGCATGCATGCGGGCATGAGCACCCCCCACCCACACATACACATATATTTATAGAAACACATACACATATGTGCATGTGTATACAAACACACACACCTATACATATACACAAATATATGGGGAAAGAAATTTCAGATAGAGATATCCAGGTACAAAGGTCCTGGAGCAGGAGAATGTTTACATGAGATGGGAATATGGCTGGAGGTGTGGTCAGGAGCCAGAGTACAGCTTTATAAATGATGCTAAGAGCAAGACAATAGCCATGTTGAGTCTAAGGTCTCCTCTGTTCTCCCCCATATCATCCCTCTCCTGCTTCCAAACAGGGGTGGGGGTTTGGGGGTGGGGGGTTCTTAATAAGTAGCACAACTTTATGCTATACTAATTTTGAAGCCTAAATAAGTCCTTTCTTTTCTGAAACTCACCTTACCTCTTTTAGTCCCACTATTAGCAATGCTGTACCGCCAGGTTCCTTGGACTGGGTCCTAGGATCAAATGTTCTGTGAACACTCTAGAAATATTGTTTTAATTTTAGTTTTTCCATTTATTTATTTATTTATTTATTTATTTATTTATTTATTTATTCATTCTTTCACTTTATGTCCTGACCACAGCACCCCCCATCCCAGTCTTCCACCTTGAGGTACCAACCCACCATGGCACCTCAAGTTACTCACTGCAAGACTAGGCAGATCTTCTCCCACTGAACCAGATAAGACAGCCCAGTTAGAGGAATGAGATTCACAAGCAGGGAACAGATTTAGGGACAGTCCCCACTCCAGTTAGGGGACCTGCACAAAGACCAACCTGTACATCTGCTATATATGTTCAAGAAGCCTAAGTCCAGGCCTTGTATGCTCTTTGGTTGGTGGTTCAGTCTCTGAGAACACCCAAGGCTTCAGGATAGTTGACTCTGTTGGTCTAGCTGTGGAGTCCCTGTCCTCCCTGGGTCCCTCAATCCTCCCTCCAACTCTCCTATAAGACTATGGGAAGTCTGTTCAATGTTTGGCTGTGGGCCTCTGCATCTGTTTCAGTCAGCTGTTGGATGGAGCCTCTCAGAGGACAATCATGCTAGGCTCCTGTCTGCAAACATATCAGAGTATCATTACTAGTGTTAGAGGTTGGTTCCTGCCCATGGGATGGCTCTCAAGTTGGGCCATTCAGTGACCATTTTCTCAATCTCTGCTCCATCTTTTGACTCCTCCCCTGCAAACAAACCAACAAACCAACAAACCAAAAAAAAAAAACTTGTCAGCTTTGTGTCCCTCTCAAGTTTAGTGAAGCGTGAGTCCAACTCAGGCCAGCAAGCCTCACTGTTACTTAAGACATGGATAAAAGCAGAGAGCGAGGAGTTGTTTGTAGAAGCAGGAGAAGCCGCTAGAGAGAACAGCCCTGTGAAAAGCCAGACTTCTGCCTTTGTAAGGACTCCTGGAAGGCATCACTGTGCTCTGGTGAACTGCACAGCAGGGCACTGGTTTTTGCTTTTCATTCTGCATGAGAGGAGCCCTGAATGCAAATGTAATGAAGGTCAAAAGTCCCTGCATTGCTGTTGCCTGTGTCCAGGACCACCCTCTGACTAACCCTATCTGCCTTTGGGAGTTCAAGGTGAGGTGGTTCAGAAGCAAAGTCACAGAGTCCAAGAGCAGATGAGAAATAAGACTAAACTGTAGCAAGACTGAAAGCAGCTGCAAGCACCTTTAATACCCTCCAGCCACACTCCATTAGTCTGAAGAAAGCATCTCCTCTAAACAGCAGTTTCTGACTGGCTTTCATTGTCTGCATCAGCAACAATGGTTGGTCTCTCTGGCAGTCTTCAATTAGATTCTCCGGCAAGAGATGCCTTTAAGGCTGCATGGCCCCAGGCACTTATGCCGAGGGGGTCTTGGTGTTCCTCCTGACACCCAAAGGCCCCATAATTCTAACCGTTTCTCCCTGCACTGGACTCCCTTTCACTCTGTCCCCATTCACCTTTAGTCCACCTACAGAATCTATTCTAATTCCCCTTTCCAGGGAGATCCAATCTTCTACCCTATAGCCTTCTTTTTTAACCTATCAGTTTAGCTTGATTATCATTTACCTAATAATTTATATCCAGTTTTAAATCAACACATACCAGACTTGTTTTTCTAGGTCTTGTTTCTTTCACTTAGCGTGATTTTTTTTTTCCTAGTTGAATCTATTTTCTTGTAAATTTCATGGTGTTCTTTATTTATCTGTGAGATCCAATCTTTGTCTGTGAACTTCTGCATCTGTTTCAGTCAGGTGCTGGGTAGGCTCCTGTCTGCATGTATAAAAGTATTCTAAGTAATATCAGGGATTGATGCTTGCCCATGGGATGAGTCTCAAGTTGGGCAAGGTATAGATTGGCTCTTTCTTTAGTGTCTGTTCCATCTTTGTGCCTGCATTTCTTTAAAAAAAAAAAAAACATTTATTTATTTATTATATGTAAGTACACTGTAGCTGTTTTCAGACACCACAGAAGAGGGCATCAGATCTAATCATGGATGGTCGTGACCCACCATATGGTTGCTGGGATTTGAACTCAGGACCTTCGGAAGAGCAGTCAGTGCTCTTAACAGCTGAGCCATCTCTCCAGCCCCTGTGCCCGAACTTTTTGTTAGAGGACAAATTTTGGGTAGAAATTTTACGGATCAGGCGGTGTCCTTAAATATCCACTGGCTGTCAATCCTGGCTGCAGGAAGTGGCCTCTTCACATTTCATATCCAACTGCTATGCATCTCAGCTAATGACATCCCCATAGACACTTGGATGCCTATTCTATCCGTGGTCTCCTTCACATGCTAAAGATGCCTCTAACACTCCCACCTCATGCCAGTTGCCAATTTCCTTTAATTTTCCTGGCTCTGTGGCCCTTTCTCCTGTCTCTCATAACACCTGCTCCTGACCATTTCCAAGCCCTGCTTTCCACCAAATTCTCTCTCTCTGTCTACCTCCTATCACTGTTTTAGTCTCCCTTCTGAGTGAGATTCAACCATGCTCACTTGGGTTAGCTTCTTTGGGTCTGTGGAATGTAGCATGGATATCCTATACTTTATGGTTAATATTTACGTGTGAGTGAGTACATATATTCATGTCCTTTTGGGTCTGGATTACTTCACTCAGGATGATATTTTCTAGTTCTGTTCATGTGCTTGCAAGTTTCATGATGTCCTTGTTTTTAATAGATGAATATTATTCCATTTTTAAAATTAACCACATTTTCTGTATCCATTGTTCTGGGTTGTTTCCAGTTTCTAGCTATTATGAATAGAACTGCTATGAACATAGTAGAGCACATGCAATTGTCGGTATATGTGTAAGGAGGTGCCCTAAGGATAACACTCCCTCCTGTTCGGCTTAAATTAATAGAAAGAGTAAGCAAAATGATTCTGTGTCACTGGAAGAAACTTCAAATAAAACCTCCCCAACAGTGGTCCAAGCAAGGGAGGGTCCATTAACTTAGAAGCCAAACATGACAGGATCACCCATATTATGCTGGTTCTGGAAACTGAAAGATGAAAATTTCCAGGTTATGAACACTTCCTCTATGATTTCAGTTCAGCACTATTCCAACCATCTTTTGGCAGAGTCAGAACCCCAGGGAAGATTCTGTGAGAGTTCATTGTATTGAAGTTGTAAGGATAAAGCCTGACTTGCATTTTGCAACCAAAAGATGTTGAGATACCTAAGGCTTTGAGAAATCTGTCATGCAGAAATGCACACAGGGAAAGGTGTACAGGGAAAGTACTCAAGCTGAGAGATGCATTTGAAGATACAGGAATTGGGCCATCTAAGCCCTTAGAAAGTGAAGTCTAATGTGTCTCAAACAAAGGTATATTATTTGGTGTTTGTCCTGCTATGTTTCTTGCTTTGGTCCAATCTCCCTTCCCTATGTGTACATGCCTATCTATTGGAATGGGAAGGAGTATTCTGTGCCATTATATGTTGGAAAGATATAACTTGTGTTCTGATTTTAAAAGAAGTGGCAATCAAGAAATTTCCCTGAGTGTCAGAAGAGACTTTGAACATTTGAGAAGTATAGGGTCTCCTACAGACATTAGGATCATCGAAGTTACACTGAATGCATTTTCATCACATGGTGAACAAGGGCCTATAGGGCCCAGGGTCAGAATGCAGTTGATTGAAACAAAATATTACTAGATAGGTTGATGTATTTGAATACATGTCTGTCCTTTGTGGCTCTCTTTCTTGAGCTAGTAGAAGCTCTTTTAGGAGGAGCCTTTCCAGATTTTTTATTAGGGGATAGTATTTATGTGTCTGTAGACTCAACAAATGTTTTCTTTTTTTCTTTTTTTGTTTCTCTAATAATTTATATATTCATTATCCTTCTGATCACTGTTCGTACTCCAGGTCACCCCCCCTCATAGAGTCCCTATCCCCAATCCCCTCTGTTTCTCCTTTGAGTGGCTGTGGGCCCTCCTGGGTGTTACCCAGTCATGGTGCATTAAATGTCTGTTGGGTTAGGTGAATCCTCTCCCACTGAGGCCAGCATACTTAAGGGAACAGATTCCAAAGGTAGTCAAGAGCTTTACGGACAGCCTCTACTCCAGTGGTTGGGAGACTAACATGAAGTCTGATCTGTACATCTGCTACATATGTGCCTGGAACCTTAGTCCACCCTGTGTATGCTCTTTGGTTGGTGGCTCAGTCTCTGAGAGTCCCCAAAGGTCCAGGTTAGTTGAGTCTGTTGGCCTTCCTATGGAGTTCCTATCCCATTCAGGGTCTTAATCCTTCCCTGCACACTTTTATAAAACTTCCCAAGGTTCATTCAGTGTTTGGCTGTGGATCTCTGTATCTGTTTCAGTCAGATGCTGGATGGAGTCTCTCAAAGGACAATTATGCTAAGGTCCTGTCTGCAAGCAAAACAGAGTATCTTTAATGTCAATGATTGGTGCTTGCCCACAAGGTGGGTCTCAAGTTGGGTGAGTTTTCAATAGCTATTCCCTTGGTCTCTGCTCCATGTTTGCCCCTGCATTTCTTTTAGACAGGACAAATTTTGTTCTTCCTGGCTACTGTGTTGTGGTTGAAACTGATCATTCAGCTTTCTTCTCATGCTCCCATACATTCACCATCTGGACTCTGTCCCTAAATCATGTTAGATACTGTAGAAGCAATTCTTATTCAATACTAAGCCATTTTGCAACCCTGGTGGTTTTTTAATTTTTAATTTTATTCCTTTTTGTTTGTTTGTTTGTTTTTCAAGACAAAGTTTCTCTGTGTAGCCTTTCCTCTTCTGAAGGGGATTAGATGTGGGCCAACATGCCTGGCTGATGTGCTTGTAATGTAGGTTTTTTTTTTTACATGCAAGCCATACCCTGTTGTGCAAATCTTCATCCACATCTTGAATTTTGAAGTTTGACCAAGAATATGCAGACTATATTCTATTTCTCAGGATGGCATGTGTTAATGACATCAATACTACCCTAGGCTTCAGATTCATTGGATTGCAGGTTTGTAATGTTTTCCCTACCTTTTGATTTTTTTCCAAAGAGTATGAGTTTTTTGCCAGTGTGCATGAATATGAATATCATGTGTTCCTCATTTTTACAGTTGTCAGATGACAGGATTAGAACAGTTAAAGTTGAAGTAATGAGCAGTTGTGGGTTCTCATGTAAATACTGGCAATTGACCCCTTTATGTGGAAGACCAGAAAGAGCTTTCTACTGCTGACCCATCTCCCCCACCCTACGTGCTCATTTATGATCAACATTTATATTACTATTTCATTTACATTATATTTTCATCTGTCCATTTGTAACTGTTTAAACATGTGTTCTTTTTTTATAAAATTTTATTTATGTTTCAGTTTAAACTGGGACACTTCGGGTTTCTGCCAGATGACTACAGAACTGTGGTGAATGTAAAATTGTTTGTAGGAACTTCAGTAAAGACCTCTGAATTCTTTGTTTTCTGTTGACTTGATTGCCTTTTGCAGGGGAGTGGGGGTCTTAATATGTACCACTTGCTGTCCTGGAACTCATTGCATAGCCCAGGCTAGCATCAAACTCAATAACATACACCTGCCTGTGCCTCTGGGATTAAAGGCATGAGCAAACACACCCAGCTTGCCCACCATTTTTTTTGTTTGTTTTTTTCAGAGACAGGGTTTCTCTGTGTAGCCCTGGCTGTCCTGGAACTCACTTTCTAGACCAGGCTGGCCTCTAACTCAGAAATCCTCCTGTCTCTGCCTCCTGAGTGCTGGGATTAAAGGCATGCATGCGCCACCATGCCCAGCTTTTGCCCACCATTTTTGTACTTCCTGATTGTTCATACAATTTCTCTGATGTGTGCTTAATAATGTTGATCTGTTTGTCTCCCTCCTTCCTCCTCTTTATCAATTATAAATTGTCTTGCAAGGCTATATCCTATTAAAAGGGTTCAGAAGTGACACATGTGAACCTCATAATTCAGTTTCCTTCTAAAATAATTTGCTGATTAGATTATAACTTCTGTGTCAGGAAATAAGTGAGGGAAGCACCAGAATTATATGAATATATTGTCAAAAAAGCATACATTTATTTTGCAGTGATGTTAGTATTATGATTTGTGTTGTACTCATGTATGGGATATTTTAGGATGCAATGACTTATGCTGATATGCATGTGAAATTCACTGGGGAAGAGTGAAGTTTGCCAGATCCTTCCTAGAAAAGGCTCTATGAGGCCCCTTGGTCTAGCAAACTTTATATGCCCCAGTACAGGGGAATGCCAGGGGCAAGAAGTGGGAGTGAGTGGGTAGGGGAGCAGGGCCGGGGGCGGGGGGTATAGGGGACTTATCGAATAGCATTTGAAATGTAAATGAAGAAAATATCTAATAAAAATTTTTATAAAAGGAAAAGAAAAGGCTCTATGAAGAGGTGATGCTGGAGACCTACCAGAACATCACTGCTATAGGTAAGGCTGAGAATTTGCTTTTGCTTTTTAAAATAAGGGAACAAATGTTTCCTTGCTATTGATCTTCTGTTATTTCAATTGAAAACAAGGAAGAATGAGCTGAATAAATCAGGCCCACGGATTGTTTACAGTAGCTTTCACAGTACTGTGAAAATTCATAGTAATTTGAATTTTGCCTTATCTCCAATACTATATCATTCATTTTCTGGTACTGTGTTTTAGGCAACAATTGGGTAAACCATCATATTGAAGAACATTGTGAAAGTTCTAGAAGTAATTTTCATGTACAAGCTGATAGAAATATGCCTCTGAGGAAATTTTAGTATGTCCTGGAAGCTCTAAAGAAAAGCAAGTGTAAGAATATTAGTCTTTTAAGTGTATCTATGATTATAATATTTTTGCAGAACCATGTACTTCAATATCAGTTACCTGATTTGTGTTTACAAGGCATTACTCTAAGAAAAAAGACAAGGAAACATGAACTCAACCAATATCTTTATTTGATTTGTAGCAACATTAGGGCTGTGCTGTAGAACTGCCAATCTGTTTAGTCTCATAACACTTAGATATTGCAAAAGGTATAAACATTGAGTAGGTTATAAGTATATGTCCTTTTTTTTTTAAAGAGTGCACATCCCATGCCTCACTTCCCATGTCCTCTTTTTTTAAAAAAGAAGTATTTATTTATTTATTTTACATACAGGAGTACACTGAAGCTATCTTCAGACATACCAGAAGAGTGCATCAGATTCCACTAGACATGGTAGTGAGCAACCATGTGGTTGCTGGGAGTCGAAATCAGGACCTCTGGAAGAGGAGTCAGTACTCTTAACCATTGAGCCATGTTTCCAGTTCCTGTCCAAAACCTTCTAATAAGAAAATAGTCCATGGTAAAGTTGGTGATGCTCATATACTTGCAGTGATATTGCTAAGTTTATTGAGAGGGCAGCTTCTTGAGTCAAGAATGTTGCCATGGAGAAACCTAAATACATATTCTACATGTCTATGATGAGCAAAATGTCAAACTGTGTGAATGAAATGTGGAAATCTTTCATTTGTTATTCTTCTTTTAATACATATATTATGTGTCACAATAAAATAAAAGCCATGTGAACATAGGAAAATTGAAAGAAGCAATGTTCCTGTTTTTGTCCCAGAACAATAAGAAGATATGTAGTATTCTTAGGTAGACTTTCTAAATATGACACAAGTTTGCAATTAATTAGTTTTCTGAGTTTACTGGGAATATGCCCAAAGTCACACTGCAGAAAATCCCTAAGGTACTAGGTATTTGGAAATTCTTCTCTTTGTCCTGATTCACTTTGCAAATGTGGTTTGACTCATACTATATGAGAAATTATGAATGCAATCAGTGTGGTAAAGCTTTGAGTTATTTCATTGTTCTTCAGTTATGTGAAATACATCATATAAAAATCTCATATAGAAAAAAGATGCCAGCTAGGCAGTGATGGTGCATGCCTTTAATCCCAGCACTTGGGAGGCAGAGGCAGGCAGATTTCTGAGATCAAGGCCAACCTGTTCTACAGAGTAAGTTCCAGGACAGATAGGGTTACACAGAGAAACCCTGTCTTGATAAACAAAAATAAAATAAAAAGGATGTTATAAATGTTAGTGATATAATAAATGCTCTTACCATGGCAGATAAATTCTAAGATGTAAAAAATACCATAATGAGAGGGAACACCATGAACATAAACAAAGTGATAAAACCTTACGATCTGATTCATCTGATTGTAAAATTCATTTATACTGTTGAAAAATTTTGAATATAGGGCTGGAGAGATGGCTCATTGGTTAAGAGCACTGTCTGCTCTTCCAGAGGTCATGAGTTCAATTCCCAGCAACCACATGGTGGCTCATAACCATCTGTAATTGGATCTGACACACTCTTCTGGTGTGTAAGCTATTTGATGTTCATATACATTAAATAAATCTTTTTTAAAAGTTTGAATATGGTAAAGCTTTCATATGTGCCAATTATCATTGCATGCATGAAAGAAGTCATATTGGAGAGAAACCCTATGAATGTATTCAGTGTGATAAACCCTTTGCATGTCACAATCATCTTCAAATACATAAGAGAATACATACTGGAGTGAAACTTTAGGAATGTAATCATTGTTGTAAAGCCTTGGCATGTCACAGTCATCTCCAAAGACATAAAATAACACATACTGGAGAGGAACTTTAGGAATGTAATCAATGTGGTAAAGCCTTTTTACTACGGAGTAATTTCCAATATCATAAAAGAACCCATACTGGAGAAAAACCTTAATGAATGTAATAAATGTGGTAAAGACTTTGGAAGATCCAGTCATCTCCAATATCATAAAAGAACCCGTACTGGAGAGAAACCTTATGACTGTAATCAATGTGGTAAAGCCTTTTCATGTCACAGAAGTCTCCAGTATCATAAAAGAACACATACTGGAGAGAAACCCTGTGAATGTAATCAATGTGGTAAAGCATTCTCGCTATAGAGTAATCTCCAATATCGTAAAAGAACACATACTGGAGAGAAACTTTATGAGTATAATCAATGTGGTAAAGCTTTTGCATGTCATGTCAGTATAGTCTCCAAAGACATAAAAGAACACATACTGGAGAGAAACCTAATGAATGTAATCAATGTGGTAAAGCTTTTGCATGTCACAGTCATCTCTAAAGACATAAAAGAACACATACTGGAGAGAAACCCTATGAATGTAATCAATGTGGCAAAGCCTTTTCACAACAGAGTAATCTCCAAAATCATAAAAGATCACATATTGGAGAGAAACTTTATTAGTGTAATCAATGTAGTAAAGCCTTTGCATGTAACTATAGTCTCCACTATCATAAAATAACACATACTGTAGAGAATCCTTATGAATCCAGTCAATGTGGCAAAGCCTTTGTAAGTCACAGTCATCTCCAAGTATATGAAAGAATACATTTCAGAAAGAAACCTTAGAATGCAATGAGTGTTGTAAAGACTTTGAGTGTAAGACTAATCTCCAAAGACTTAAAAGAACAAAATACAGAAACCTTATGAGTGTAATCAATGTAGTAAAGCATTTGCAAGCCACAGTCATCTACAATGACATAAAGAACACATAGAAGCCGAGCGTGGTGGCGCACGCCTTTAATCCCAGCACTCGGGAGGCAGAGGCAGGTGGATCTCTGAGTTCGAGACCAGCCTGGTCTACAGAGTGAGTTCCAGTCCAGCCAGGGATATACAGAGAAACCCTGTCTCGAAAACAAACAAACAAAAAAACAAAACAAACAAAACAAAAACAAAAACAAGGGGGCTGGTGAGATGGCTCAGTGGTTAAGAGCGCCAACTGTTGAGAATTCTTTGTTTAACTCTGTGCCCCACTTTTTAATGGGGATATTTGATTTTCTGGTGTCCACCTTCTTGAGTTCTTTATATATATTGGATATCAGTCCCCTATCTGATTTAGGATTGGTGAAGATCCTTTCCCAGTCCGTTGGTGGCCCTTTTGTCCTGTTGACAATATCTTTTGTCTTACAGAAGCTTTG